>CM074684.1:22413853-23005507 GCA_037355405.1 Vitis amurensis
AATTTTTTTAAGTCATTATCTTTTTAAAATAAGTTTTTAAGAGTTCTTATATTGAGGGTGTTTGATAAAACTTATTTTTTATTACTTAATGACTTAAATTGACTTTAAGTTAAATTATATCTAAGTTGTTAATTTAAAATTTATTCTAAATCATCAAATTGACATATTTATCCTCATAAATTATAATTAAAGCAAAGGAAGTCGAGTGATAATGAAGCTTGTGGAGTTGCAAAGGAAATCGTGGAGGTACATAGGGTAAAAAGATAAAATAAAGATATGAAGTTAACAATAAATTAATTGTTTAATTTTTACTTATTATTTAAAGTTGTTTTTTACTTTAAGTTGTACATTAAGTCATTGTATCGATCAAACATATTTAATTTACTTAATAACTTAAATTAAGTTATTAAGCCCCTTTAAATGATTAAGTTAATTTACCAAACACTAATATTAGAGTTATTTATATTCTTATATTTAAAAATAAAAAATAAAAGTTTATTTAAATGATACCTTCAAAATTAATTTTTTCAATTAGGGAAACTAAGTTAATTAAGGAATCACGATATATATATATAAAAGGACAAGATGACAAGATGATAATTTTTCCTCTCTAATTAGTTTTCTCTGCTATCACCAGAAATGGATGTAGTGAATCTGACGCAGGGGCATGAAGTTGACATGGTTAGAAATAAAATTGATGATCCTTGGCTTTATCACTTTCCTATATTAATAATTGCTTCTCCTTGTCAACCTCAACTTGCAAAAAAACAAAAAAATCATGTTTAGGTGTGGATTATAAATTTGTGTTGATCCAATTATGGACGTAAATATATTATCTTGAAATAATTACTTAAATTATTCTAGGAATTAAATGATACACAAGTTAGTTTAAAATAATAATAATCAGACTTTTTCTTTCAAAACCTTATAAGAATACAAATTATAAAAATAAAAATAAAAATAAAAAATTATAATAATAATAAGATTGTTTTATTTGGCTAGCTAGGAGGTTTTAGATGAGAGCACTTGCATTGTGCAAAAGCTTTTCCTTAAGCCCAAACAATTAATTTTCCTCTTTGTTTCCTTTTTTTTCTTTTCTTTTTTTTTCTCTTTTTTTTAAGTTTTTCACATGTATAGGTTATCTTAGCATACAAGATTAAAATCCACTAACTTTTACCAAATTCTTTTTCTATGCAAAAAAATATTTGAATCAAGTGCAATTAGATTCTTCTATTTCATTTTCAAATTTACTAACATATAAAAGATCTTTAGATGAAATATTCTATTATTTTGACAAACATTAGTCATTTATAATTTTCTCACTTTAATCTCCCTATTTTCTATCAATTTATTTAAAATTTTGTATTAGGTTATAATGTTCCATTCACCAATCTCAAATCTATTGATGGGAAGAGGTTTATAAAGCTCTTCATGTTTCCTCCCATTTCTGATATGGGATCAATATAAAGGAATTTAAAGGAAAAATCAGATTTGGTGTTGCGCCAACTGGATGCAGGTTCGTCTAACTTCACTAGAGTCAGACGAACTTCTTCCCCTACACAAAAGGATGTTCGAACAGGTGGTTTGGGCATGCCCCTTCGAAGCTTAAGTCAGAATCTAGTAAGAGTGAATCCAACTTTTTTGAATGGTTATGTGCGCATGCACCTTTTTCATGTTTCTAGAGGGGTTTTTATAGAACATATGGTGCCATTATCACAACGTTGATTGTGCATTCATGCCTTTCTTGCGTTGATGATCATCATTGTGGTGGATACTATGCCTTAATAAGGTAGTCAACGCCATCATCTTAGGGCGAATTGGGCGATCATACCAAACAAGACTGTTGATTGGTGCCATTTGTTAGCTATCGTGCAAGAATCTCGGACCATATCGTTGAATGTTAATTTACGTTTGTCAACGTTGCTGATTGCATGTAACGACTGATTGACATTGATTTTTGGGTGAAAATGTCATCTAGATTGTACATTCCGTCTAGCATTGGGAAAGAAGGAAATCTGTCTTTCCTCTTATGCCAAACGAAGCTTGTCTTGGTTCAAACGGATTGCTCCTAGATGGATTGTCAGCTTACCTTGTACAACCAAAAGGTCTTGAGTTTGGGAAGGACACATGGAGGGAAGCTTCCCACAAATGAAAATTTCATATATATATATATATATATGTGTGTGTGTGTGTATAATTACATAATATGAATTTTTTTTTCTCATTTTTAATATATTTTCATGTTTAAATATTGTATATATTTTGTTTAATAAATACATTTATATAAAAATGAACAAATCATATTATAAATATTTTAAAATTATTTTCAATTTTAACAAATATAAATGATATATTTATTACATTATCAGTTCAATCGCAGATCGACCACTGATCCAATAATTTTTCCGATTCAATGTTCGATCCGATTCTAAAAATATTGATTCTTACTACTATATTTATTATAATTAATCATCTCTACACAAAATAAGGGGATTATTCATGGGTTATTCATATGTCTCTCAGATAAATATATAAACTCTCATATAATATATTTACCTTTTATTTTTAAAAATTTTACAATTTAAAGTAGAAAATTTTTTCTAATATCTCAATTTTTACAATTGGTTTTTTTAAAAATCATTACATTTTCAATGTAAGCCTCCAATATTTTTTTGTATTTAATTTATAAGTTATTATTATTTTCTATTTTTAAAAATAAAAACCAAAAAGTGAATGTAAATGGACACTTACCAATTATATATATATTTTTTTAAAGTTATTTGTAACTTCTTTGGGTAAAGATATATCAAGGATTTCTATGTTAATGCTACAATTTTTTTTTTGATATATTGGGTGCTATATATTCTTTAGCTTTGAAAATGTTGGAACAACTTAACATGGGGAATAATTATACTTAAATTTCTTATAAATTCTGGACGAATTCTGCTTTGTGTTTTTTTTTTTTTTTAAGGTAATGATTGAGGTTGAAATCTTTGAGACAGTTGTACTGCTACCCATGATTAAGGATGACAATGAAACAAAATTTTTCCGATACTCACCCCTAAATAGGACAGTTTGAAATTTAAATAAATGGGATTAGGGGTGGGTTTGAGATTTTTTTTTTTTTTTTTTTTTAAACCTTGGACGGGTTCGAGGAGGGTTCAAGTATTACCTTGTCTCACCCTGTCTACCCCAATTTTATATAAACTTGATTTTTAAAATTAATTTAATTTAATTTTTATTTTTATTTTTTTTAATAAAATATCATATAATAATAATAATAATAATAATAATAAAAACTACTTTTTAATAAAATAAATTATAAAAATTATAATATTTTAAATATTTATAAAATATATTTATTTTAATGTAATAAAAAATTTGAATTTTTTTTTCAAATTTTCAAATAAAAGTTAAACGGAGCAATAGAGTATGAGAAATCTGGATACCCGCCTACCCACCCTATCCCTTTAATTTTTTTAATGGGACGAAGATGAGAAATTTTGAATAAATTGAGCAAGTTTGGGATAGAGGTGATATGTTCCAAACTAATCCTGTAGTCATCCCTACTCATGGTAACTTAAAATTCATTACTAGTTAACTTCATAATTTTATTTATAAAATAAAATTATTTTACATAATAAAATATTTTTATTTAATATCATCAAAGCACCATATTAAATCAACCATTTCATTGTAAAGAATAAAATAGTAATTAAGCTAAAAAAAATTAATTTAAGTGTTTCATCTAATTTCAAAAGAAAAATTAATTTAATTTAAGATATTTCATCTCATTCCAAAAGCAAAAACAAAATAAAATGAAAGAAAAATCCTTACATCATCCTTAATCTAATTTTTTCCGATCATCACACCATCATAGAACTAAACTAACCCAATATCATTCATCTTAAATTCTATCAAACTTCTTTATCTTATATCATCTATGTTAACTTTGAATTTCCTAACCGATAATGGATGGATTTTCATTTTTATAATTAGAAAGAAAAGTTTAAGAACTCTCATCTATACTATACTATAAAGTGAAAAAAAAAATGAAGTTGTTATTTAATTTCCTCCAATAAATCAAATTTTTTAATTCTTCTTGTAATTTTAAAAATAAACATTTCAAAATAGAAAATTTATTAAATCAAAAAACTTTTAGCCCGTTTCAAATATATGTTAATTAGAGTATAATATTTATAACTATAATAAAAATAAAAATAAAACATTTCATTTCTAACCAGACATGCATCTAGTGTAGTAACATACACATATAATTCTTATTTGTAAATGAACCAAAAAGGCATGATTGACAAATGTGATATTAATGACAATATTCTTTGATAGCAAAAACCTAATGCATTCTATAAAGATCATGACAAGTTGTTAGTCAAAATTTCATAACAAAGGCCATGAAAAAATCCTAAAATAATTAAAAGAAAATCATTAGAAATTCGTTATTGCTTACCTTGAAATTTTATATAAAGGCTATATAAGCAAATTAAAAAATAGAAGAGTTGAAACAATCATTAAAAGCTAAAAAAAAGGCTCATCATAAAATTCATACTAAATAAATGAATAGCTATATAACTATGTTAGCAAATTTATAACTTTAAATAAATTAACACAATATACACTATTAGGATATTAAGTCTTGTTTATATGTTGGTCATTTTGTTCTAATTTATGTTTGGCTATAAAAGTCCTATTAGATAGAGACTTGCTCTCCATTGAAGATCCAGGGTTGTTGTTCGTCTAACCAAAAAGTCATAAGCACGTCAAAAGGTTTGGTTTATGGCATATAAAGGTTTATTTGAGGTATGAAAGGATCGGTATAGTTTTTAAGCTTAAAATATTTTTAAAATGAGTTTTTAAAAAGTAGGGACCGCTAAAGTGATTAATCCCGCTCAAGCCGTCTAAGTCTGCTCAAATGGTCATGACAATTCTGTCGAGTTTATAAACGTATTTTGAATGAATTTCAATCAAACTCTAATTTGGAAACTTGTGATACCAAGATCCTTGTGGCTTTTGCCTATAAATACCTTCCTTATGACCCTTTAAGGGATAAAGTTTCGGGCTCAATGATCTTAGAGATCGGAGATTAGAAAGATCATAGAGATCTTGGAGATAGTTAGAGACCTCTCATTCTATAAAGATACTCTTTAAGGGGAAAGTTTATGTTGCCACACCATTCCCATTCTCTCATTCAAGGATTTGATTCTTTGACTTGTTGGTTAAAGACTGTAATCTCTTTGGAGGGAGTGAAAGATCTATTAGGGAGCAATAGGTAGTTGTTGCATCGCGGACATAGATCAAATTGTAGGTGCTAAAGAGTAAGTCTTTAGGGTAAAGGAGCCAGATAAATCTATGTAACTTGATTTTGAATAGTGGATTTCAATTAATAAGTCTTAGACCTTGTGGTTTTTTATCTCTACAGTTTGCGAGGGTCTTCCACTAAAAAATCTTATACCTCATTGTCTATCACTTTATATTTGATATTTCATTTGAATTACCTAGAATAAGTTAGTTTGTTTTAACCTAATATCTTGTAAGGCTAATCTAAAAGATATATATTTATTCATGCATATATTCTTGTTGAAGCTATTGAATAAATTGGATTGATTGGTTAATTGGTTATTGAGTTTACTGAATTAGTTATCTTATGGTGGATAATTATAATATAGTTATTAAAATAAATAAAAGTAGTGAATTTAATACCAAAAAAGGAAAATAATAATTCTCATTAAAAAGATATATATCCAAATATGTTTTTCCAAATTTTCTAAATATTAGTTTTAATTAAAAGTAAAAATACTTAAAGGGTTAAGACTATAAAAAATGTCTTAAAAACTTCATAAATATTAATTTTAATCAAGCAATAATAGTTATAAGGGATCAAAAAACTATCCAAATATGTCTCTCTTAACAACCCTTATAAATAACAAGTCTCCTTAATAATTAAATAGACATGGGAAGACTTCTACACTTGCGAAGAGTTAGAGAAAATTCACCTCAAGGAATCAAAAAGCTTTTCAAAGTGTTCAAAGGATCAAAGATCAAGTTCAAAGGATCGAAGATCAAAATCAAAGGTTCAAATATCAAATTCAAAGATTTGAAGATCAAGTCTGAGACATTTTTAATCGAAGATTAAGTATTTCATGCCCTCAACCAATGTCAGCCAAGCCAAAGTTCAAGCCTGACTCAATACATGCCAAGGTCCAACTACAAGCTTAAGAACCAAAGTCCAAGCCTAGGCCTAAGACATGCTAAAGTCCAAGCCTACACCCAACACACTGTAAGGTCCAACCAAGTCAGGCCCAAGTCAAGTTATTTTTCAGAAAAATTAGAGGACCGACTAGAGATTGTACCACATTCCTTAAATTAATTAAATTTCAATTAGACTACTATTTTTTTTTTTAAACGAATTTTATATGTGCAAATTTCTAGCACTTCCAGTTAGACAATCCCTACCTTTCATCTCTTCTACAAGTTAAAAGTTCTCTACATGGAGTACTCTAGAAATGGTTCTAGTCCCATAACTTGGAGTAAGGCTAAATCAATTTTGCAACAACAAACTTAAATTGTTTCTTCTTGTCATAAGGCTACAAGTTATGAAGAGGTTTCTTCCAAGAACCTAGTCATCTCATTAGCTTCACTAGGGGTAAAGAAGAAGATATGGTTAAACTAGTGGTACTAAACTCAACCCTCTTTAAAGAAACATCCCCAAAACATATGCATTTGCCCAAATAAGAAGAAAACAAATATAAAATCATACTTATGTGTGGATCTCCAAAGGAGACTTTTGAAACATTGAATAATAATGTCTTGTTAATCATGGTGGTGAAAGCATATTCAATTCAAGAGAAAGTTACAAGATTGGTTAGGACTATTGAAGAACTTCCAAAACACAATCAAGAGCAAAATTTAAGATTAATTCAACTTTTCACAAGTTTGGACTCATATAAGGAGCAATAAATGGTATGGGATATCCATGTTAAGCTTAATATATCTTAAGACAACATTAAAATTTGCTCTAACAAAGAAGATACCAAAAAATTTAGTCAAGTTTCTTCAAATAAGTTTGTTTGTACAAATCAACTAAAAGACCACATCTTTGAAACAATAAATGAAGCATCGAATGGTGGATTTCATGTTTCATTTACATATGCAAAATTATAAATATAAAGAATTCAGGTAATGCACATGCCAATAGGAATAGGAGAAGACCTCTAGCTAATCAATTTGTTCACCCATTAAAAGGATATGTTTTTTATTGGTACACAAATCTTAAAGTCAATTGTATGGATGGTTGGGAACAAATGGAAAGAGAGTTCTTTAACCACTTCTAGAGTACTCTTCATATCATCAACATGCTTAAACTTGCCAACTAGTCAGTGAAAAAGTGAACTAGTGATTGATAACATGAAGAAGTGGAAATTTTTAAGTCTTAATTACAATTTTTTTTTAAAAATGTTTTATAGTTCTGCCATCAAAATTTACACCCAAGGAATACAAAAGCAAATGTAAGTGAAAACATGTCGATGTTAGAACCTGAAGAAATGACACTAGTAGAAGCAAAAGCATCATCTATAAGAATGAGAAGAGCATAACATCAAATTTCACTGAAATTATTTTTGAACCTCTACACTATTCTGTACTCAAAAAATAGAAAAAAAAACTATTTCTTTTTTAGTAAGTAATAATGGACACAAGTTACTTACAAGTTGAAGTTTTGTTCATTAGGGCAATTTATTACGGCAAATTTTTAAATAATTAACAATGCAAAGCCTATGGATATGCATCAACTATCTAATACAACTAAAAATTGAAAACTAGAGTCTTGAAAGCATAGGCTTAAACAACATATTGCTCATATTCTATAAGAAATTTTATTAACATAAATATAAAAATATTTGGTTGAAAAGTTTTTCATGCTTTAGCATATTTGAACTCAAATTTTTTTCCTTTTTATAAGAAGGATTGTAAATTATATCTCTTATTTATAATTGTAATTAAAAATATTTGATTTATGAAACCATAGATATTCCTTATTGGGCTCTAAGCTCATTCCCTTCTATTGATGATTTTTTTTAGGTACTCTCAATTTGGGCGAGGAGTGATAGCTAGGTTAGGAAATTGTCTTTATTTGGATTTTTGTTTAAACTTTAGTTTGGAGATTATTTAGATGTTAGAATTTAATTACTGTTTGAATTATTTGAGTTTGAAGTTTTTTGGATAATAACAATTTGGTTGATATGTTAGTTTTAAAGTTGAGATTTAAGGATTATAGATTTTTTTTTTACTACTCTAAATAGGAATTTGGTAATTGGTAATCATCCAATTATAAGGTGATTGTTGGAGTTAATTCACATTTCGAGTCTTCTAGCTTAAGGTGTGAAATGATCGTTGTGCGCTTAGAATGGGTCTTAGGGTGTGACATTATTCATTCACCTTCAAGGTCAAAGATCGAAACAAATTCAAAGGATTTTATTTTATTCACTAAAATACTCAAAAGTTCTTCACAAGTTTGGTCAAGAGTAAACAATATCTTTGGCCCTAGTTAAAACTTTGTTGGAAGAATATAGATTTAGTACCCTTGAATGAAATTCAAGACAAGCGATACTCTTCAAATTACAAGCTTAAACTATATGTTGCTCTTAGCCCACCTAAGCTTAAACAATGCATGATGCAAAATAAATAAATATATTGTCTCTTAAGTAGAAAACTTGAAAGGGCAACTTCAATAAAATTGAGGATGTACTCACAAAATGAAAAAAAAAAAAAAACCTCTTGATAAAGTTAGAGCGAAAACAAATGTCTATTAAGTTAAAAACCTAAAAGGAGACCAAAGTTAGGACATGCTTACAAAACTTAAAATAAATAAATAAATAATTGTAGAAATTAGTATTTGCAAAAAGTTAGAGCTAAAAAAGAAAGAACACACACACACAAAAGAAAAAAAATGAAACATAATTATGACTTAATTCTTTTCTAATACATAGTTAGTTTGAAAAGTATTCCACATTCAATTAATGTTTCAAACAAAATGAGGTTCTAATACCACTCCAAGTTATGTTTGTGAAATCCATTGAAAATAAAATAAAATGAAGTTTAAAAAATTATTCTCTTTACATTGAACCTGTACAAGTGAACAATTTTTTGAGGGGGTATTTATAGAAGGGAAAAAATTAACATTTTACAATTTGTCATTTAGTCAAAGTAAATTAATTACAGTAAATAAAATATCACTACATGTCATAAAGCAAATAATAAAACTGACACATGGCAAAATAAGAGTTGTTACTTGACAAATCTATTAAATCAATTTATGACATGTGTCACATGAGCCTCGTACAAAGGAAGACAAATTATCTTCAAATTAAATAAAAATAAAGACTCTAGGTAATTAAAATATAATTATCCAAATAAATAAAAAATAGTGAATCGAATGGTTAAAATGACAACTATCAATTCTCACTAAAAATAAACTAAAAAGTATCCAAATATGCTTTCCCAAATTTCTTAAATATTAATTTTAGATAAAGAATAATATTTTTATGGTCAAGACTATCTAAATATATCTTAAAATTCATGGCCTTAGTGAATGTTAGTCAAGCCAAAGTCCAAGCACGAGCTAATATACACCAAGGTCCAAGCATAGACTCAAGATATGCCGAAGTCCAAGCCCAAACCCAAGACATCCCATGATCCAAGACTAAATTCAAAACACAAAGGAGTCCAAGCCCAGACCCCAAATATACCAAGTTCCAAACCGAGTTAAGGCCCAAATCAAGTTCTTTCTTAGAAGAATTAGATGAGTAGGTAGAGATTGAGTCACATTTCTTATATGAATCAAATTTCAATTTGACTTCTAATTTTTCTTGAAGAGAAATTTTTGTGTATAGTTGCTTCCATTAATTTTAAATAATTAATTCTACTACTTTCAATGAGATTTTATTTTTTTTACTTTTTATAATTCAATTGTTCAATAAACAATAAATTTTAGCATAGTAACTAAAAATATTATTTATATTAAATTAAATAGAATTTTTTTTAAAAAAAAAACATTATTCATTTTCCAACTTTAAATCTTATTTCAAAAACATTTATTTAGTTTTTTATATATTGATTTTTTTTTTAGGGAATTAAAGAAATTAATGATTTTTTCTATGTTTCATATTTTTTTTCATTAGGAATATAAATAAAGTCAATAAAAATACCCTTATATAATTTTAGAAAACAATTGAAAAATCATTTCACATTTATTTCTTTAGAAAATTGATGTGTTGCAATTATCTTTGCATTATTAAAATTATAAATGCAATAAATTTGAAGACTAATTAACTTTTTACCTTGATATATGTATGCTTATATTAATAGTTTGGCTCAAAATATTATAAAATTAGCATATATTTGTTAACATCATGTAGTTTTTCTCTTCTCCAAAATTATAATATCAAGAGACTTTATGCTATTAGCACCACTCAAGACCCTAGCTCCCACCCAAGGATACTTATGGCCTAATCCTTAAAATCAAGCCTAAGAATTGATTTTAATAATTCAATCATTTATGTAGTAAAAGCTATTAACAAATTGAAAGATTATATTAAACTTTTAGAATTAATTATATGAAGCCAATTTAAGATGATAGGTAATGCTTTCAAGAATTGTTTTTCCAATTATTTTTTTTTTCTAGTTTGAGCCAAATTATTTTTCCGTCAAATAATTATTGAAATATTTAATTTTTATTTAATTGTGAAAGTAAACACCATACTTAATAAGGTTATCTTGAAAGTAATATGCTTAAGATCTTGAATTAAACAATATATAAAAGAAACATGAACTAGAACTTATAAGGGATTATTTGATTAAAAAGGCCTTTGAAAACCCAAAATTTGAAATTTAACCCTTCATCTTTTTGTGGTCTCATTTAGACAAAAAATACCCTCATTTGAAAATAATCATTTCTTTTAAAACCTATATGTGAATATTTGAAATGACAAAGGACATTTATGTCCAAAATAGGTTATTTTTCGAATAAAAACATAGGAATGGTTAAATTCACAATTTTGAGAATTATTTCATCCCTTTTAGTCATTTAATTCAACTTAAAACAAAAGAGGAGAAAACTCTTAACTCATATCAATCATTTACTTATAGAAAAAGGCATTATTATCACCTTTATCATCAAATTTCTTCCTATAACAATGGAATCAATAGTAGTTAATTATATAATTATAATTCAAAATAAAAATATTTAATTATCCAAAATATGCGAACAACTTAGAAAGAGTATCACAAGCAAAATGATAAGTACAATATATACATTTCTTAATAAAATTGAACCATCTTTGACACCAATAAGGGTTGATATACAAGATCATTGTAACTCATAACAAGATCAATATCATACCATTTGAAGTTTTGTATTAGGACAAGTTATTTCTACAAGTAAGAAATTTTTATCAAGAAAAATGTTTTGACATCCTGAATTTCAAAAAAATTATATTTGCTTTTATTAGAAATTTGATATTGTTTATATTATTGTATCAAGAATGCAAATAAAAAAGACATAAATTCATATAAACTAAAATGAATAATTTAGGTATGTGATTTGGTGCCTTATTTGCAATCACAATTCTAGAAATATTCCACATGTTATTACATTTTTCATTTTCCTCTTTTCAAAATAAATCAATTTTTTTTTTACTCCACATTGTTTGGCTCAATATATCATAAAATTAGCATGTTCAAACATAATTTGAAGAATCTTGGCATTTATTTTGTTTAATGCTTTTACTTACATTTCATATAGGTTTTTACATCAGTGTAGTTTTCTTTCTTTTTCAAAAATGATGATACCAAGAGAATTTTATGATTTCAAAAAGACACGAGACCCTTGCCCAAGGGAAATTAAGCCCAATTTACTTCTCTCAAGAGCCGCCATGTATGTTTGATGGGGGCTAAAACTTCTAATTTGAACTTATACAATATAATTTATTATTACTTGTATGAATATTTTATACGATTTGTCACTTTAATGATTATATAAATTTTATATTAAATATGTATACTTTAAGAACATATGTAAAATATTTACTTAATCACATATATTAATCATACATGATTAGAGGATACTAACAATAGGAAATCACTATAAAGAACATATCTGTTTGAGCTATTATAAAAAAATCGTGATTGATTGTTGCAACCAAGTCTTCCTCTCTATGATTTTGATAACAGCTACGGTAGCTCAATGGGAAAACAGAAAAAACCCTTTTCATCTAGATTAGAGAGGGGACTTAGCATGACTCAAATTGGATTCTCATTGGGCCCTCCCATAATGGGCTTCAATGAGACCCATAGCCTACACTTGCCACTCAACTGAGCTTATACTCAAAATATGTAAAACCCAATCCAAAATGTGATCACTAGTTAATTGGGCTCATTATATAATAGTCTATCCATTAACCCGTTTTTGCAAATACAAATTATTCAATTAATGTTAACCCATATAAAAAATTTTCCAACACCTATATGTTGTAATAAATTATAATAATTGTGTAATATATTTATCAATTATTATGAATAAATAAATAAGGTTAGCGTTACACATAAACAAAGATTTAATTGACCACATCTTCTTGATAGTATTAATCCTTTGTTGTGTTAATTATATGTAAATATGATTTACCTATAAAAAAATTACAAAATTATTCGGATTTTATTCATACTACCAACAAATGAACTTCTGTGAGTGATCAAACATATGCTTAATTTGAAAATAAATATGAACTCAAAATGCCACTTAATCAAACTCCCAAAATGATTTCCATGAAGATTAATTTAAAATTTCAGTATTATACAAAACAATTTTATTTTCCGGCGTTACTATTCTAATTATTTATTCTTTTCTTTTCTTTTCTTTTTTTTCCGTTAAGCTCTAAATTATTTTAACACTGAAAAATTCCTAAAAAATTGAATTTGTCTTTATGAAAGTAAACAACATATTGAATAAAAAAAATATCCTTTAGAGTTATGTGTTTAAGATCTTGAATTAAATATTACATTAAAGAAAAATATATTTGTACCAAAAGGTGGAACAACCTCTAATTATTTAAAAATATAAATGCTTTTTTTGTAAGTGTTTGGATAGGAAATAGGGATAGAAAAAAATGTTGGATGGTATTTTTATATATAAAAAAAATGTTATGTTTTATGTTTTAAAAATATGAAGGTTATTTTTGTCAATATGTGAATTTTTATTTTATTTTTAATTAAATAACCCTAAAATAAATAATAACTGAAAATAAAAACAAAAGATGGTGACAAGCAGGCTGCAATGCTGGGCCAAGCTTGCCAATAAGGTGAGGCCCAGAGCACATATGTGACTGGGGCTTTCATATTCTCAATACAGGTGAGGAGTTAATCGAGTCCAAACATTGGCTTTAACCACTTCGGCATTTAAGCTTGGACGCGCGAGAGGCTCCAACCAACTATGCTCTATTGTCTAGAGGGCTCTATTGCAAGTCGGTGGCTTGGAGACAGCCTTGGTATAATAAGCACTGCAAGTGAGATTGAGGAATTAGCAGCAAAGGTTGATTCTTCGGGTGGGGTTTATTTTGTCCTAGCATCCAATGGATTGTTTGCTCTGTGGTGGCGTGATGATGCGCGTGGGGTATCACATTGCTCGAGTCGTGCTTGATAGTATGTGTTTTTAGGCAAAGGATGTCCTAGTTTCAATGCACAAGGATGCGGGGGAGAAGCGTGAGGTCAGGAATGAGAAGGGGGAGTTCTTGCTTACAGTTGATGGTGGTGCAACCATCACCAATCTTTTGATGCAAATTCAAGTTCGTGTTTTCTGCTATTCTTTGATCCAATATATATCTGCTTCGTTGTTGTAACACGTAACAGAAATGGTTTCTGTTTTCTGCATTGCTAAACTTCTCTTGTTTCAATTCTCCCCTTTTTGATGGGAAACTACAGAACTTAAACCTATACATTACCTGTAAGCCTTCTATATTGCAACCATGATAATAATGTAAGGTATTGGTTCTGGGTTTGGTATTGTCTAATCACTAATTTTTTTCATTTGTTTTGAACTGATGCTAGCCATTTTCTCAAATGAAAGTAAACAACAATTTTGTCATCACTTCAGGCCCATATGAAGTTTTAACAACTTGATATGAGTTTGAACTTATCTTCTTTTTATTTTTGTTCATGTCAATGGCTGGTGATCATGTGGTACAATCCTATTTTGTCTTCAGGCTTGTGGTATCTTATATCAGACTGCCCATAATCCTATGCTGTCCTTGGTTTGGATTGTTTAATTTGACAATTTGCTGTCTAATGATTTGCAGGCTGATCTGTTGAGGAACCCGGTGGTTAGACCAGCTGATATAGAGACAACAGCTCTTGGAGCCGCTTACGCAACTGGATTAGCAGTTGGGATTTAGATAGAAGATGAGATTTTTGCTTCTGGAGCTTAAGCTTTGCTACCACATTTTATCCAGCATTAGACGAGGAACAGAGGAGTAAGAAGGTGGAGTCTTGGTGCAAAGCTGTTTCAAGGGCTTTCGACCTGGCGGATCTTTCTCTTTAACCAACTCCTCTTTGGCTTCCATTTTCCTTCCTATTTCATCCCTTTAAAGTTCATGTTTATATACTTCTATTATTTCAAATAATGAAATCATTCCTTGTGTAGATCTTGTGTATGACACATACTATTTCATGATTATATTGCAGAAAATTCGCATTCTGCAGAATTATAGAGAGAGCAGAAGAAGCCATTCAAGCTTTTCTGCAGGATGGCAAAGTTGGTTTAAGTAAATGTTTGTTGATAATTTATCTTTGCTACTGTGACCATGAATTAGTGAGTTGCTAGGAAGCTCTCTAAGCATCCAAGAAGGTGCATCTCATAAGCCTTATATAGCTTTTCAAGCTTTAGATTTGATAGATGATGCTTCTTCCAACCATAAGTTCAGGGGATTTTGAAACAAATACTGCACTTTTAAAAAATATTTCTTAAAATATGGGACTTTTCAAACTTTCAAAAAATTGAATTGAAACTTATCCTTTGAAGAGAAAACTTCAATTGAATTTTTAAAGTTGTCTTTTCAAAAGACAATTTTCATATTTGAATTGGAGTTTTTTTTTTTGAAGAAACAACTTCCAATTGATGTTATAAAAAGCGTTGTAGATTTGCAAATAATTTTCGAAGTTTCATGTTTTAATGAATGTTTTTTAAAAAAATTGTAGTATTTTTTCCCAAAGTGTTATGTTTTCATAAATATTTTTTAATATTGTATTTTTTTTCCCCAAAATTCTCTATTCTTCCACAAATTTAGGATAAATTATTTCATCATTTATCTTATCATCAACCAATATGATATAAAAAAAAGTGATGAGATATATTTTATCTTATATATATATACTAAGTTGAGATATGAGATTTTTTTTCTTCATTTTTTATATTACTTATTTTGTAAAACAAAAAAATGATTAAAAATAAAATTTTTAGTTAATAAAACTATAAAATAATACTAATATTTGATATTATTTAATAACTATTTTATTGAATAAAATAATATCACTTTTTTATACATATAAATGTTATGCATTTCAATTATGAATATTATTGACAAATAAACAAACAAAATACTTATTAAATAGGAGAGAGATTTCATATATATATATATATATATATATATATATATATATATATATATATATATATATTAAAGATCCAAATATTAAAATAAAATATATTTTTATTTTAAATAAATATCAAACATTAAGAATACTAGAGAAGAAAATGCAGCTATGAGCAAATTGGTCATAACCTTCTACTCAATGATATTAAGATATCCATCAAACATGCATTACTATTTTTCTTTTTCTTTTTTTTTTTAAAGATTTCTCAAATATAATTGACTTCCCAAACAATCCTATGCTTTCTCCCAATATCCTTGTTTACATTGAAGAAGATTAAAAAAAAAATTGATAGATGCATTGCTATGGGAGATCAACCTCGACTATCCTAATTATTTATCTTTTGGTATATGTTGGGAATTTCTAAGTTAATCAATTTACTTTGAAATATCTTTAATAATTTAGTTCAAAATTTCAACAAACTTTGGGAAAATTGGGGTATTATCACCATTTATGTAGAGGAAACATTTAGAGGCTCAAACATATAATTATGGAATAATTATAACTCATATTTATAATTATGAGTAGGGGACAATAATTGTAGAGAAATAACCGAAATATAACTTAACAAATATTAGAAAAATACGTGTAAATATTGTAATATGCTACTATTGAGAAGGTTATGTCATACTAAATGTTAAACAAACAAGAAAGCTAAACCCTCCAACCAAAATAATTCACACCAAAAATTTATGCAAAATAAGCCCACAATCAATACGGCTTCAAAAAAGCCCAGTAAACAGGCCTAAAAGACTGGTACCAAGCAAATATCAAACATGGCGTCATATACAAACCTTGGTGTTGGTTGACGACATGATATGTAATGTTGTTCAGTATGCATTTGGCAAAAAAATTGTAAGATAAAACAAGATTGTATGAGAAATTGACAAAAGAAACGACATGTTTAGTTATATTTTCTTAACCTGGTTTTAAAAAATTGGTTAAGACCTTGTTTGGATATATTTTTTAGTTTTTTGGAAACAATTTTTTATTTTGATTTTGTAATAAATTTGTGGATTTGAATTATACTAACATTAAATTAAATTCTTACTAAAATAAAAATTAGTTTTGCTATTAAAAATGAACTAAAGATAAATAGTTTTTGGTAAAATATGAGTGTAACTTTTTTGTTAAAATTGAGTAATCATAAGTAATATTTTATTTATAACGAGTTAAAGAAGGAAATATTAATTTTTTGAAATATGGAAATAAACATGTTTGCCTATTACATGCATACATATAGTACCTAATCCATGACAAAGAAATTTCAATTAATTTTTCTTTAAGAATTTTTACTATTATTTAGGTCAATTTTTTAATTCTAAATTACTTTTTAAATTATTAGACTTAATTTAAGAATCCAAATTATTAAGACTCGCTTTATTTAGAATCTATTTGTTTAAATGAGTAAATGTTAAAACTTATAATTGTGTGTAGAGAAGAAATAAGAATTATAATATATTAGTTTTGGTCCTTTTTTTTTATTCATAATTTTTTAATGTTGATGGTTTGGTTTTTGAGAATCAAATTATTTTTTAAAATTACTAGATTTGTGTAACCACTTATCAATAGTCATGCATCATAAAATATACACAATAATAAGTGTAACAAAATAAAAATAAAAAATATCATTTATTAATAGTTCTATTGAATCAAATTTGTGATACATGTCATGTAACCTTACACAAAAAGAAGATAAGTTATCTTCACATTAAATTGGGAAATAAGAATTTTGGTAATTAATTATAATTATCAAAATAAATAAAAATAGTGGATTATTAGTGAAAGGGTGGGTAGGTATCAATTCTCATTAAAAATAAATTAGAAAGTATTCATATATGTTTTGATAAGTTTCTTAAATATTATTTTTTAATTAAAGAATATTATCAATGATTAAAATTATCTAAATTTCTCAAAATCTCCCTATATATTTAGTTTAATTAAGGAATAATATTTACGAAGAATGAGGAAAACTATCCAAATATCTAAATAAAGGGTTTCCTTAGCTCTCAAAAACACATTGGAAGATATAGGAAGACTTCCATATTTGACAAGAGTTAAAGAAAACTCATTCTTCAAATACCAAGTTCAAATATTTGAAGAGCAAGTTTGAAAATTCAAAGATTAAGTTTGAAGCTTTGAAGATCAAATAAAGCATTTTCTATCTAAGATCAAGCATATGTGCTCTTGGTGAAGATGAGCTATGCTAAAGTCCAATTACAACCTAAGACATTCTAAGGTCCAAACCCAAGTTGAAAACACTTTAAAGTCCAAGTTTGACCCAAGACATGCCAAAGTCTAGTTTGATGTAAGACACACCCTAGTTTAAGCTTAACCTAAGACATGCTAAAGCCCATGTTTAAGTTGAAGACACAACAAAGTCCAAGCTTGGGCCTAAAACATACCAAGGTTCAGGTTTAAGTTGAAGAAACATCAAAGTCCAAGCCTAAGCAAGACACTAAGGTTTAAAACAAACCAAATCCCAAGTTAAATTTTTTGTAAACATTAGAGGACAAACTAGAGGTTGTATCTCATTAAAAAAAGAAAAAAGAAAAAAAATCACTCAAATAGCTTGAGATCTCAAGGACTTCCTCAAGGCACTTAAGCACTCCTGGTAATTCTAATTTGAGCAAAGAAAGGGAATAATTGAAAAGGAAAAAGGGAAGAGGATTTGAAATTGAAATAGGAGAGGCATGTTGATGAGGGATTACAAAAGAGAAGGTTAGGTTGATGCATGAGCGATTAAAATGGGAAGGTTGAAAATCTGTGTAATGTCCCACATCAAATAGTGGAGAAAGTTCCTTGAGCTATATATGTAGAGGCTCCTCTTAACCTTATAGACACATTTTAAAACCATGAGGGCCTCCTAAGGCCTAGAGTGGACAATATCTACATGTTAGGAGCAAAGCCAATCGTTGACCCCGATATGGGGATTCGTTTAGCTCCATAGAGGGTGTTTGTATGTTTGGCCTTGGAATCCCATGGGGCACAATGAGGACGTTGTGTCTATATGGGGGGGGGGTTGGGGTTGTAATGTCCCACATTGGATAGGGGAGAAAGTTTTTAGATTCATATATGTAGAAGCTCTTCTTAATCATGTAGATGCGTTTTAAAGTCACGAGGGCCTCTTAGGGCTAAGAGTGGACAATATCTACACGGTTGGGAGCAGGTCGTTACAATTTGGATGAGAAAAATAAGTGTTATAGTGATAAGGAAAAGCAAAGTTTTAGGCTGATTAAAGGATAAGAAAAGAAAAAGAGGTAAATTTGAAATAAATTGGAATTCAAATGGAAGAATGGGATAAAGTATAAAAAGATGAAAGAGAAGAATTTTAAAAGAGACACCTTTTGCATATTTTGAGATGTTTGGAGTGACCTAACACGTTGATTTTTTTTTTCTAGGGAAAGGAAATTAGAAGCATAGGAGAAAGAGTCTTGGTGTGTATGAGAGTTTGAGGTTGATTAAAGAATAAGAAAGGAAAAAGATGTAAATTTTGAAATAAATTGGAATTCAAATGGAAAAAAGGAGTTGAAATATAAAAAGATAAAAGAAAAGACTTTTAAGAAGGAGACCTTTTGCATATTTTGAGATGCTTGGACTGACCTAACACGTTGATTTTTATTTTTATTTTTTAAGGAAAGGAAATTAGAAACATAGGAGAGAGAGTCTTGGTGTGTATGAGAAGGATGAAAGGAGGATTCTTGGCTACAAATAAAAAAATGTGAAATAGAAAAGAAAGAGGGAAAGGAAAAGGGCAAGGAAAATAAGAAAAGAGACTTACTTTAAGGTTTCAAGGAGGAAATAGAGCATACGAAAGAGAAAGTAACTGCCACACTATTTCCCATCTCATTGCCATCAACTTAATTAAAAGATGTATCTTCATTCGCTTTATTGGTAAGCGTCTTAAAATCTTGCATTTCAATTATGATCATCTTCCTTCTTATTAGAATGTTAAGCTTAAAACGTCAAATTCATGCCATGAATGGATTTAATAGTTGAGTAATTTGATTGGTTTCATTTTTGTGGATGATGTTCAAATTGTCATGTATTATAGTCCAAAGAAATGAAGAGGAAATTAAAATTAGATGGATTTTAAACTCCCAAGTGAGGATCTTGCAAAAGCATGAAAAAAAATGACATGTTCATTATTAATTGATAATTAGAGATGAAATCATGGTTTTCCATTATTTAAGACCAATGAATGTGGGATAATGCTTTAGACCTTGAATGGTACAAATTGATAGACTCCTCATTTTCACAATAAATTTAGTATTGGGTTAAGATCGCACTGCCAAGACATTATAAGCCTTCGGATCTTGATTTTTCAAACCAAAGAAAGATATTAAATTAGCTTTGATCAATTAATGATAAACAAAACTTTGTATAACAAAATATTATAGAAAAAGGGGTAAAAAATCAAAAGAAAGAATGGTTTTCAACCTTAGTGGTCATTGGACCCTAAGAGGGTGGTCAAGCTTCCTAGGGCGCTTAATTGCCTTTTGGCAACAAACTCTTTCAATCTCCATCTCTCATGCTCATCCTTTACATGCACCTTTTTTTCCATTATTTTAAGTGATAAAGTGTGACTCTTTAAGGTTTATTTGGACTTATTTTTGTCATAAAAATGAACGAGAAAAAATTGCATCATTTACTTGTATAGCTTCCATGAAAATCAATTAACTCAACTCCATTACTCTATTTATTTATTCACATGATCTACCATGCTCATTAGTCGTTATGCTCATCTTGTACATATTTTCAATGAGGTATCCATCGAATAATTAATTGAAAATAAAGTTTCTTCTAGTTCATTAATAGACACCAAGTTGAATTGAGCTTAGAGGAGTATTTTTATGATTTCCCAATAGATAACTTAACTCCCAAACTTGATCTAGTCTTTGCAACCATTGCCTTTTTGTTTTGTTTTGGTTTTGTTTTTTTTTTTTTTTTTTCATTTCTAGGTGTTATAATGGTTTAAATTTTCTCATTTTGTTTTTTCTATTTAAAACTGAAATAAAATAAACAATGACTCTAAAATTTTATTAATATAAAAAAAGAGTTTTTCAAATAAAAAGAAGTCAAACATCGAGGTTGCACCTTGAAAAATATAGGTTCATATTCCCTTTTTATGGTCGTTTTCTATCATTTCTCTTTAATTATTTTCATTATTTTTTCTATTTCTTTTTTTCTATTACTTTAATATTTATATTTTTGATAATATTTTATTGATATATTTACTTAAAATATGATTTTCATCAAATTATTATTATTATTATTAGAATAGTATAACATTATATTATAACAAGTAACACTAATTGATAATTATAATGTAAATAATACTAGCTACTAATTATAATGATCATATTATAAGTATTAACCTAAATAATAATAATAATAATAATAATAATAATAATAATAGTAACAAGAAAATGAATAAGTTAAGAAAAGGAAAAGGACAAGTGAATAATAAAAAAAAAACAAGAGAATGAATTAGTTGATCAGAAAAAGGAAAAGGACAAGTTAATAATAGAAAAAATATATATTTATTCATTTATTTCATATAATTATTAATTAATTAGTACTATTTATAATATAATAAGAATAAGAATAAGAAGAAGAAAAAGAAAAAGAAAAAGAATAAATTGAAACACTAGTTGATAATTATAATGTAAATAATACTAGCTACTAATTATAATGATCATATTATAAGTATTAACCTAAATAAAAATAATAATAATAACAATAATAATAATAATAGTAACAAGAAAATGAATAAGTTAAGAAAAGGAAAAGAACAAGTGAATAATAAAAAAAATAACAAGAGAATGAATAAGTTGATCTGAAAAAGGAAAAGGACAAGTTAATAATAGAAAAAAAAATATTTATTCATTTATTTCATATAATTATTAATTAATTAGTGCTATTTATAATATAATAATAATAAGAAAAAGAAGAAGAAAAAGAAAAAGAAAAAGAATAAATTGAAACACTAGTTGATAATTATAATGTAAATAATACTAGCTACTAATTATAATGATCATATTATAAGTATTAACCTAAATAATAATAATAATAATAATAATAATAGTAACAAGAAAATGAATAAGTTAAGAAAAGGAAAAGGACAAGTGAATAATAAAAAAAATAACAAGAGAATGAATAAGTTGATCAGAAAAAGGAAAAGGACAAGTTAATAATAGAAAAAAAATATTTATTCATTTATTTCATATAATTATTAATTAATTAGTACTATTTATAATATAATAATAATAAGAAAAAGAAGAAGAAAAAGAATAAATTGAGAAAAAATAAATTGATAGACTAATATTAAAAAAAAAAATTAAATATATATATATATATATATATAAAGGAAATGAGTAAGGTAAAGAGGAGAAAAAGATAAAATAAGAAAAATATAAAAAATGATAGTTTTGTCTTTTCATCTAGTATGGATTTCTTATTAAGTTTAAAAAATGGGTATTCTTTATACCAATTATATTCATTTACATACCTTGTGCAAAGCCAAACAAGGAAAGACTGCCTAATACCTAAAGCTAAGACTTTCCTTTTCAGGTGTTGCTCATAGTTTTGACTAGGGGAGGGCTTAGCACATATAAAATTAGCATATTGAATCATGATTTAAAGGAACATACATTTATTTTAGTTTTCTATTTGATATAGTTTTTGACATCATTGCACCTCAGTTCTCCTCAAAATGATAATATTAGCACCACTCAAGTCCTTGGCCCAATGAAACTCAAGGATTAATCATAAAGTCAAGCCTAAGCCTCTCTTACGATATGGTGCCTAAATATAGTTATTAATAGATACTATATGTTTGATAGGATTTAAAATGTGTAACAATTGTTGGAATAGCCTTGCAAAGCAAGCCCTTTTGAGACCTAATAATTTTATTGTTGATTTATTTCAGTTTTTTAGGTATTGCATACGTTTTAATGGATGATTCATTTACATTATCATTATGTATAGCATCAACCACATATTACTAGTAGAGTTATCGTTGGATATATAGAGGACACAAGTGTGGGGTCCTTATCATTTGATAAGTGTGTTCATAATAGTTTATGAATTTGGCCAACTTAGTAGTGACTATAGTACATCACATCTCTAATTGGTGGGGTGACTTATCTTGGTTATTAGAGTGAGACTTTGAAGTGGATGTGTTAGTATGCATGTGTTGCACATTTAATAAGATCTATGAAGATAATGTCCCTTATGCTATCAGGTTGACATATTAAATATCAAAGCTTCTATCTTGCATGAATTCTTAACCCTCAGAGATATTCAAGCTAATGCTTGAATTGGTAGTTACTTTGAGTTACAATTGAGTGAGATCCTTTTGTAGTTATATATATGCTCAAGATCTTGGGTTATTGCTTCATTCACATGTAGTGAGATTATACTCAAAATGGGCATTATGATATCCTAATGGGATAGTAATTGTTGACCTGCAATTTTCATGTGCATCCCCACCCGTTGGTGAGGGACTCGTTTTTTTTTTTCAGGTGAAAAACTATATTTTATAAAATAAAAAAAATGGAGTTGGCACTTATTTTTATTATTTCTTTAAAGGGAAAATTAAATAAGAAACTAAAACCCTAAGAAAAAATGACTCCTTAAACTTTTGGAAAAGCTTTTTTTTGAAAAACTCGAGTCAAGATTTAAGGATCAAGTTACCTATCGATAAGGTACCTTAAAAAGGTAGCATCTTTCTAAGCTCTAAAAATAAGTCTATATTGACTAGGTTGAAGGAAGCATGACAATCAGTCAATAGATAAGAGATACTAAGAAAAATCAAAGGTGATTTAGGAATTACCTTCATGTTTTATGAATAAGGAGTGATCATTAGCAAATTGAGTGAACCCTTCTTCCAACAGCACATCTGAAAATTTGGCAAACCATTGTCTAAAGTCTTGCTTAAGCCCATAGATCAATGTATGTAATCAACAAACAATGTTAGAAGTGAGTTGCTCCCCCTCATGGTGATATCTAAGAGGTAAACACATATAAACCTCTTCAACCAAGTCGCTATGAAGAAAAACGTTGTTTACATATAACTGAACAAGAAACCAAGCATTGATGGTAGCCAAGGCTAAAAGAAGCTTAATTGTGACTAGTTTTGCCACTAAAGAGAAAGTATCAAGATAATCAATACCCTCTTGCTGAGAATAACCCTTGGCAACAAGATGAGCTTTGTGTCACTCAAGAGAGCCATCAACTTGGAATTTGAGCTTATATACCCACTTGTAGCCCATGGGATGTTTACAAGGTGGAAGAGTAGTGTAGTAAGAGACCAAGTTCCATCTGTTCAAGAGCTTAAAGTTTAGCTTGCATTGCTTGGCACCACTCGGGAATATCAACGACTTGTGAAAAGGAAGTGGGCTCAACATGAGAAGAAATGGCATTGATGAGAGTACGATGAGAGTTTACCATATCCAAGAAAATCAAAGAGTGGATAAGTAGGAGAGGAAGAGTGAGAAGTAGTGGAAATCCTTGAGATATGAGGGAGGTTTGGTCATGCGGACAGGGCGAGAATGAGATGGAAGAGAAAGTATGGGAGGTTCAGGATAAGAAAAAATAAGGCTAGGGTCATGAGACGGTGAAAAGGGTTAATGAAAAGTATGAGGAAATGACAATGGAAGCACAAGTCTAGACAAAAAATTCCCAAAAGTGGGAGTGGAATTGCTAAACTGGAAAGAAAATATAGATTCATGGAAGATAACATCTGGACTAATGTAAATGGCATTGGTTGAAAAGTTCAAGAGTTTATATCCCTTATAACTAGACGGGTAACCAAGAAAAAACAGAGAGAATGGCTCTAGAAGAAAACTTAGTGTGATGTCAATCAAGAGTTAAACCATAACATAAACAACCAAAAACACATAAATGAGAATAAGAGGGAACCTTATTATAAAGAATCTCAAAAGGAGTTTTACTAGACAAAACCAGAGATGGAATACGATTAATGAGATATGTGGTAGTGAGAATACAATCACTCCAATAGTCCAATGGAATGCAAGACTAAAACAAGAGTGCATATGCAACATTAAGAAGATGTTGATGCTTTCATTCAACCACAGAATTCTGTTGAGGTGTATCAACACAAGAATGGAAAGAAAATACTCTCTTATCCTAGAAAAAATAAAAAATAAAAAAATAAAAAAAATAACTAAGGGGCATTGTCACTACAAATAAATTTGATATTCACACCAAATTGAGTTTGAATCAGCTTGTAAAAATTAGAAAATATGCTAATGACATCATATTTGGAACACACAAATGAACCCAAGTAAAACTCCTAAAAATCTTTCACAATAGTAAGAAAATAATGGTATCCTTCATGTGTAAGATGATGAAAAGATCCCCAAATATCAAGATAAATCAACTCAAAAGGAGAATGTGTAACTGTACTAGAAATAGAAAATGGTAATCGTTTTTATTTTGCTAAATGGAAAACTTTACAATGAGAAGGATGAACAACTAAATCCTTGAGTTTCAATATATTTCTCAAAATGTTAAGCCTAACAAGAGATGGGTGTCCTAAACGGCTATGCCAAAGTTGATGATCAGAATTTGTGGCATTATTGCAAATAGCTAAGACATGGGAAAACATTGGGAAAAGGTTGATAGGATCCAAGATATAGAGATTTTTGAAGCGGCTACCAATCCCAATCATCTTCCCTTATGTATAGTCCTGAATAAGACAAGAATTAGAGAGAAAGTGTACTAAGCAATGGTGAAATTGGGTAAGAGCACTAATGGAAAAAAGATTGAATCGAAATTGAGGCACATATAAAACATTATCAACAAGAAGTCCATTAAACAACTCAATAGACTCAATTCGAGTGATAGGAACAAAGTGACCATTCGATAGAGTGACATTAGAATTCCGTGAAGGAAAAGAGGTTTTAAACAGGTGTAAGAAAGTGCACACGTGATGTGTAGCACTAGTGTCAAGTACCCCTGGAATTGGGAGGAATCAAATTATGAGAAAAAAAAATGAGAAAGAATATTTACCAAGAAAATTTGAGACTGAAGGGGTTCCCAACTCTTGTGATTTTGGAGTGGCAGTTGTGAACTCAGCAAAGCAATAAATTGTTGACATTGGCGGGAGGAAAGAGCACCCAATATTGCATCTAATAAAGTAGAACTTGTATCGCTAGATATAACAGAAATGATTTGATGGGCTTGAGCTTGACTTGTTAAATTCTTTGATTGAGGTTTGTATCTAGGGGGTTACCCGTGAAGCTTGTAACACTTATCGATTGTATGTCCTTGAAGACCACAATGGACACATTGAGGATGCTCTCGTTTTCCTTTATAATGAACACTGCCAGTATAAGCATTTGCTAAAGCTGAATTGGAACCACCCAGCACTAGAGGATCCCCAAAAGATGACGATCCATACTTGATATTCCGTTGTTGCTCCTCTTGAATTACAAGTGCAAAAACCTTCGTAAGAGGTGGAAGAGGCTCCATCATTAAAATTTGACCTCGAGTCTGGGCATAAGAGTTATTTAACCTCATTAAAAATTGGATTATGTATTCCTACGTTGATAGTTTGACCAACCTTGCATTCCACCACAATGCCAAAAAGTAGGGCCGGGTTGAAAATTCTTAGGCTCTTCCCAAAAGATCTTGAATCATGTATAATAAGCATTAATATCAAGGGCTCCTTACTACAACACAATAAGCTACTTCTTAAGTTGGAATATGCGAGAGGCATTACTCTGGCGAAAACGATCATGTGGATTTGTTCAGATCTCATGGGCACTATGTTAGAATTCATATGACACATTTACAACATGAATTCAATCTATAAAAGACTTGTAGTCCACTTACCTCCAGCCATCGGATCAAGTTGTTGGACTCGGTTCAACCTTTGGTTTCCAAACTCTGATGATCTCCTATGGATAGCGTATTACTGAATAATGAAGACGGCAGATATTGAGTTCGGGGCCATGAGAAATATATAACCGTGGCCTCCCATCATACCATGTTTCTGCAGATTTGCCACACCCTCTTTAAATGCAGCGGAAAAGTGCGATCATGGTGGAGGACGTGGGTGTTGGACCACTTCAGGATCACCCCTTCATGGTGGTGAACGTGGAGACGACGTGGGGTGATAACATTCTCCCACTTGGTCCACACCTTTAACTTAATGTCCTATCTTAATCCATCAATTATCCGTATTAAGTAACAAATACTTGAATCATGGCGATAAGTCCTCTATATAACGAGTGTTATCTTCCATGTCTTACAGTGTATTCATTTCTTAACATTTTACTTTATGTGGCAATATTACTTAATGAATAAACCCTATGTTCATTCTTGGTCCAATGAAGTTGAATTTTTCTCAAAATTAAATAAAGGTGCACATCAATATGAGAAAACATCATAATAAGAGTTTGTACAATAAAAACTACATAAGGGAACTAAGTCCCATGTTCATTACATGATCCTTGAATTTCAACGGTGGCATGCCCTTAGTCAAAGGATCAGCAATCATCAATTCAGTGCTAATGTGCTCAATGACCACTTTCTTTTCTTTAACACGTTCTCTTATGGCTAGATACTTAATGTCGATGTGCTTGCTTCGACTTCCACTTTTATTGTTCTTTGCCATAAAGACTGTAGCTGAATTGTCGCAATATATACTCAATGGCCTAGATATTGAATCCATAACTCTAAGCCTGGAAATGAAACTCTTAAGCCATACACCATGTGAAGTAGCCTAAAAACAAGATATGAACTCAGCTTCCATAGTAGAAGTAGCAGTCATGGTCTGCTTAACGCTCCTCCAAGATATAGCTCCACCGGCCAATATAAAAATATATCCAGATGTTGATTTATGTGAATCAACACAGCCAGCAAAGTCTGAATCTGAGTAGCCAACTACCTCTAAATTGCTTGTTCGTCTGTACATAAGCTTGTAATCTTTGGTTCCTTGAAGATATCTCATCACTTTCTTTGCAGCTTTCCAGTGGTCTATACCTGGGTTACTTTGATATCGTCCTAACTTCCAATAGCAAATGCAATGTCAGACCTTGTGCAGACCTGAGCATACATCAGACTTCCAACTGCAGAAGCATATGGAATGTTCTTCATTTGTTTCCTCTCAAGATCGTTTTTTGGGCAGTGGTTTAGATTGAACCTATCACCCTTCACTATAGAGGAAACACTAGGTGAACAATTCTTCATCCGAAATCTCTCTAAAACTTTATTGATATAGGTTTCTTGAGACAAACCTAAGATACCTTTAAATCTGTCTCTATAGATCTTAATGCCAATGACATAAGATGCCTCACCCATATCCTTCATGTCAAACTTTTTAGAGAGGAATTGTTTCACCTCATGAAGTAAACCCTTATCATTGGTTGCAAGTAAGATGTCATCCACGTATAAAACAAGAAAACAAACTTTACTCCCACTGACCTTAAGGTATATGCATTGATCCATAACATTTTCAACAAAACCAAATGAAGAAATTATGTTATGGAATTTTAAATACCATTGGCGGGATGCTTATTTTAAACCGTATATGGATTTCTTAAGCTTACAAACCAATTGCTCACCATCACTAGAGGGGAATCCTTCAGGTTGTTTCATGTAAACCTCCTCCTCTAGCTCTCCATTAAGAAATGTTGTTTTCACATCCATTTGTTGCAATTCTAAATCAAAGTGGGCTACTAAGGCCAATATAATGCGTAAGGAATCTTTCTTAGATACAGGAGAAAAAGTTTCCATGTAATCGATTCCTTCTTTCTGAGTGAACCCCTTTGCAACAAGTCTGGCCTTGTATCTCTCAATGTTGCCTAATGAGTCTTTCTTTGTCTTAAAAACCCATTTACAACCAATGGTTTTTGCACCATTAGGCAACTCAACAAGGTCCCAAACATCGTTGCACCTCATGGAACTCATCTCATCCTTCATGGCATTGTACCACAATTTTGATTCTTTGCAACTCATGGCTTGTGAAAATGATTCTGGATCATTTTCGGATCCTATATTGTAGTCACATTCCTGTAGATACACTACATAATCATTAGGAATTACTGACCTCTTAGTTCGAGTAGACCTTCTTAAAGTTGCACCAATATCTTCTAAAGAAGTATGAGGTTCAACTTGTTGTTCAGAAGTGTCAGGCAACTCTTGATCAACTTGATCTACTGGAATGTTGTCAACAACTTGTGGAACTTCAACGACTGGTTGAACTTCAGCGATTGTTCGTTCTACACCCGATTGTACTTGAGGGGTGTTATGAACAATAAACAATCTATCACTTGAAGTGGAAGGTTGAGACTTTGTATGATTAATATCAGAAACTATGTTTCTGAATTGATCACTCCCACTCACCAAGTCATATTCAAGAAATTTAGTTTCTTGATTCCACAATCCTAGTGTTGTGAGATGGACAGTAAAATCTGTACCCCTTAGACTTTTCAGCATATCCAATTAAATACCCACTAATAGTCCTTGGGTCTAGTTTCTTCTCCTGTGGATTATAAATTCTCACTTCAGATGAGCATCCCCAAACGCGCATATGTCGCAAACTTGGTTTCCAACCTTTCAATAACTCAAATGGCGCTTTTAGGACAGCCTTGGTTGGAACTCGGTTTAATATATACACAGCTGTCTTAAGTGCTTCTGTCCACAAGAATTTAGGAAGTTTTGAGCTACTAAGCATACTCCTCACCATGTCCAATAAAGTTTGGTTTCTTCTTTCTGCGACACCATTTTGGTCTGGATAACCAGGCATGGTGTATTGGGCAACAATCCCATGCTCTTGAAGAAACTTCGCAAATGGCCCAGGTGATTGTCCATCTTTCAAGTATCTACCATAATATTCTTCACCTCTATCTGATCTCACAATCTTAATTTATTTACCATATTGTTTCTCTACTTCTGCATTGAAGACTTTAAAGGCATCTAAAGCTTCATGTTTATTATGAAGTATGTAGAGATACATGTATTGTGAGAAATCATCTATGAAAGAGATGAAGTATTTCTGACCATGAGAGTCCATGTCAAGACTACATATATCAGTATGTATGATCTCTAGTATGGTGGAACTCCTAGTAGCACCTCTCTTTGATTTATTGGTCTGCTTACCCTTAATGCAGTCCACACAAGTCTCAAAGTCAGTAAAATCTAGAGTACTAAGTACCCCATCATTCACCAATCTTTTGATTCTATCTATGGAGATATGACCTAATCTTCGGTGCCACAATGAAGAGGAATCCTCTTTTACAACACATCTTTTAATGCCAGTTTGGACATGTAATGAATTATGAGCGGTATCATTTTGTAAGAATATATAATAAAGACCATCAGACAAGATACCATTCCCAACACATTCAGATTTATAAATCAAACTGAAAGATGTTTCTGAAAAATGAAAGGAATATCCAAACGGTACAAGTCTAGAAACTGAAATCAAGTTTCGTGAGAAACTTGGTACATAAAAGGTTTTTTGCAATTCTAAAACAAAACCACCATTTAAAGTTAAATAACATGTCCCTATTGCTTCCACATGCGAGCCCATCTTGTTTCCGGATAAGATGAATTGCTCACTTGTCACTGGATTTCTTAGGTTTTGCATACCCTGCAAGGAATTTGAAATGTCGATTGTAGATCCAGAATCAATCCACCATGTGTTGGTATTTACATTAACCATATTAGATTCATAACAAACAAATGAGGTAGGGTTACCTTTCTTCTCAAGCCATTTATGAAATTTTAGAAATTTCTTCTTCACGTGTCCTTTCTTTTTACAGAAAAAACACTTTTCGTCTTTCTTAATGTCAGATTTGGGAGGAATTTGTTGCTTCCCTTTCTGACTGGCTTGAGATTTTCCTTTCTTTCCTTTCCTTTGCGTCACCAGCATGGCACTTTCTCCTTGTTCCATCATTAACCTTCCTTCCTCTTGAACACACATGGTCATCAATTCATTGATAGACCACTTATCCTTATGTGTGTTGTAAGAGATTTTGAAAGGTCCATACTGAGGTGGAAGAGTGTTAAGGATAAAGTGCACCAAGAAGGATTCAGACATTTCTACCTTGAGCTTTTTCAATTGAGCCACAATGTCCCTCATCTCCATGATATGTTCACGCACACCTCTTATAGCGGTGAGCTTCAAGGATGTGAACTTCATAATTAGGGTGCTTGCCAAGGCTTTATCTGAAGTGACGAATTGCTCGTCAATAGCCTTTAGCAATTCATGAACATTTTCATGTTGCTCGATTGAACCACGTATACCAGCACTGATTTTTGTCTTAATGTACATCACGCTAAGGCGATTAGATTTCTCCCAGCGTTTGTATAATAAAATTTGTTTAGGTGTGCTGGTATCAGTGATCTTATGCGGTTCATCTTTCCTTATAGCATAATCTATGTCCATGCACCCTAATTGAAGAAGAATTCTCTCCTTCCATATCTTAAAGTTATCTCCCCTAAGTTCGGGAACCTCACAACGAATATCAGATATGCTAGGTAAAACTGCACAAAAGGATTACAAGCTTATTAAAAAATTTTGAGGCTTTAATAAAAATTCATGCTTTACCAATGTAGAACATGCTTAAAATTTAATCTAATTTTATTAAAAATTACTTGTGGGCTAAATCTTTAATTCAATCAAATTAATTATCTTTATGATAGACTTTATCAAACTATTTTATTGAATTATGAAATTTATTATGAATATAGTTTGATATTTTCTGTCTATAATCTTTATGATAAACCTATTAAATTAATTCTTCCTAACTCCTGTGGGTAAATTAGGAAAAATTAATTTTAATATTTTATCCTAATTAATTATATAAACATAATGATAACCCTGTGGGGCAAAATCATCATATTTATATAATTAATTACAATTAATGTCCATAATGTGATCCTTATTTACTTAATATATAATTTTTATATAATTAAGGATGTTGTGGCTACTCCTTAATTATTTAAAAAATCATATGGTTTCACTAGACATTAAAACTATATGATATAATTTTAATATGTCTAACTCAAATTCAGGCAATAATTGCATGCATTAAGAGCTACAACATTTAATTTATCTAACACAAGATTAAGCTACATTTTATACATACAAACAATAAAATTAATGATTTAATATGCATGAATAAAAGATCACATATAATTCAGAATTAATTTTAAAGGAATTCAGATTATGAAAGGGTGCCTAAATCCATATAAAACTTAATCAATTCAAAACCCAATAAAAAGTAATTCATGACCGGGCCATTAGAACCTAAATAGGCCCAAATTTCTTATTTAATTCATGGCCCAATACACAAAGCCCTTGATTTTGTAAAATGGGCCACTGCCCATGCATTTAACTAATGAGCCCAATTACATTTTTTTTTTTAATCCCTATGGCCCAATTTCTTTAGTGGGCTTCATTGGAAACCCAATCTCTCTCTAGATTCTCCATCAACTTAATATCACAAACCCATCTTCCTAATTTTCAGCCACCCGTGGACTGCTTCACCCCAACAGCGCCATGCATGCCGCGACCAACGGGACGGGCTGCACCCTCACTAGTAGCGATGTGATCGCCGCCACAAACAGGATGGGCTGCATCCACCGGAGTGCAGCCTGATTCCCTCATTCACAGGCTTGGAATGGGGTTGAATGGTGCTCTGAATGGTGCTCGAAATGGGAGCCTAAAGCGCTTGAAACCAGCACTAGCAGCCACTATGAACAGCGCCTGAATATGGCACCTGCAGCTGCTGAAACTGCAGCCTTAAAAAGCACCAGCAACGGCGTTTAAATAGCACCTGAATGACGCTTGAAATGGGCTGAAAATAGCACCTGAATGGGCGCCTGCAACCCTTGAAACTAGCACCAACAGCAGTGCTTTAATGGACCCTAAATATGGTGCCCGCAGTGGCTGAAAATATAGCCCAAAACAACACCGAAAATGCGCTTTCGGAATGCCTTAAAATGCCGCCTAAATGGCGGCAATGATCAGCGCCATGAAGGCCTGTGATATGTGGTGGCAAGGCTGAAGCTATTTGCTCTTTTTAAAGCATGATCAACTTATAGATAGTATCTTACAGAGAAAAAAAACCATTAAAAAACAATTCTCTAGCAAAATAGATACCAAGACAGAGGCAAGATTTTCCGACTTTGATACCAAATGTTAGAATTCATATGATACATTTACAACATGGATTCAATCTGTAAAAGACTTGTAGTCCACTTACCTCCAGCCATCGGATCAAGTTGTTGGAATCGGTTCAACCTTTGGTTTCCAAACTCTGATGATCTCCTATGGATGGTGTATTACTGAATAATGAAGATGACAAATATCGAGTTCGGGACCATGAGAAATATATAACCGTGGCCTCCCATCATACCACGTTTCTGCAGATTTGCCACACCCTCTTTAAAAGCAGCGGAAAAGTGCGATCATGGTGGAGGACGTGGGTGTTGGACCACTTTAGGATCACCCCTTCATGGTGGTGAACGTGGAGACGACGTGGGGTGATAACACACTACCCATGTACATGATGCTCTCTGCAATTTCTTTGGAAACATAATTCAAGAGCCAAGAAATAACCATGCTATTGCAGCGGTTCTTGGCATTAAATAGAAGATTGTCAGAGGCAGGTTAAGATATGCAGCCATCGATGAATCCCACCTTGTTCTTCGCCGTCAACGCCATCATCATAGCTCTACTATGGGTATTGTAATTGCTTCCAGATAAAGGGTGTGAAATGAGGATGAGCCCGAGATGATCTCCATTGTGGAGATAAAATGGATTGCTAGAATCCTACATGGGCGATGGGTCTGAGGAACCAACCACAACGTAGGCATATGATTGGTTGTCCTAAGCCATTAAGTGAAGAAGAAGAAGATAGAAACAGGGGCAAGCGAAATGGAAAACTTTGATACTATATTACTAGTTTCAGCCAGAATATGAGAAGAAAAATGAAGATTTAAAAGAGGAGAAAAATTGCTCTGTTTCCATTTGTTGAACTATTTAAAAACACAAGACTAAGGTGGTGTTTGTTTTTTGCTTAATTCTAAATAGAATCTTAATGTTTAATAGTGTTAAATATTAGGTTGTTTGTTTTTATAGTATTTTATTTCTATTAAATATTAAAAAGTAAAGAAAAACCAATATGTTATTTTTTCTATTTAGAAAAAACTACATATTTTGGCTTTTTCTATTTAGTAAAAAGTTTATAATAAGTCATGAAAAAGTAGAAAAACAAACAACCTAAATGATGAAAACAAATTGCTTTCAGCAAAAAACCAAAAACAAACAAACATCACCTAATATATATATATATGAGTTCTGGAACTTCTCCTAACCAACTATACATCTTAGCATATCTAAAAAAAATAAGAACCAAAAAACGCAAAGGGTAATTTGTTATGTTAGGACTGAGTTATTAAAAAGAATACCCTGCTCCTCTAATATGTTTAAAACACTAATTATTAGTTATGTACCAAACACCAATTATGCTTATCTAATTTATTTAAGTAGCTAGGTTATATCTTGTTAGAATGTATGTCCTTGATAACTAGTACCAGTGATTTTGCTACTAAATGTATTTTACTACTTACCATGCATTTTTGGAGAAAACTATGATTCTAGAGAAATGCAAGAAAGAAATGAAATGATAAAACATAAAAATTATGCACCTTCTATGTCTAGAATTGTTTTGGTCATTCCATTTTTAGGTTGGGCAAGCATTACCTAAAGGCTCACATCTGTTATGTCCATCTATAAAAACTTCTAACCTATGAGTGATAAGGTTTCTTACATTTGTTCCCAATGCGAGGGATGGCCTGTTATATTAGATTGTTGACTGCAAAAGTTAATTTCATTACATGTTATGGTGTGTGACAAGTCTAGGATGGTTGTCTACAATTAGATAAAATGTGCTGGGATTTCAATTTTGCTTTTATGGATTTAAGGATAGGAAATGGTTAACTAAAATTATGACAAAAAGGAAAATAAAATAAATATAAAACAAAACAAAAAAAGATAAAAGAGGAAAAGATATGAAACTTTAGAGTCTCACTAAGGTCTTTTAGGAGTCTCACCTAAAAGAAAAACAATAGAATGTCATTTAAAAGAAAAATAATGAATTCTCACTATTGAAAATTATAACATGTGTAAAAAACTTAAGGTCATCAATAGTATTTTACAATAATTAGCCTTATTTATAGGTTTTGAAAAACCATAAAAACTAAATGAAATCATGAAAATAGAAAACTAACCTATATAGTAATTTATTAGGACTCTTACTCATGGAAATCCAACAATTTTGAAATCTCTCCAACGCACTAAGGGTCATCTCACAACCCCCTGATGGCTCTCCACTCAGTTAAAAGACTCCCTCTACCCCTCCCTAAAAGAGGTTTGTATATTCTTATAAAAACCTAACCTAAGACATCCTCACGTTTTTCAAATGACATGAAATCAAGAACTCATCCACTTCCATGCCAACACTTTCCAGCACCTTATTATCATAAAAGAACAAGATCCCTATGACAACTCCCCTAACATTCACACCATCCCACTCTAAGAATTTGCCTACTCCAAAGTTGCTCGTGGAAACAAAGTATAATCGCACTGATAGAAACTTTGTTGGTTTGACTAACACAAAATATGAACAGTTGATTATTTTCAAATGCATTAGGCATGCATTGGGAGGGTCTACATGTTGTGAACTTAGTTCAAAAAAGTGGAAACAAGTGCATTTATATGTGTTAACAAATTGTGAAGATGTCATTCCATTCATTAAGTAATAAATTTATATGAATTTTAATTAAAACTCTAGTTTAAATCCTTAATTAATGTTTCTTTAATTCACAGGGAACCTAAGCACACCATTAGGTCTAGACATTGTATATATGCTCGAGATGTAGATTTGATTCATAATAAGGAATTTATGAAGTGGTTTGAAAGACGTGTAAGTATATTCCTTATTAGTTAATTTGTTTTATATTGTGATTATATTGAATTCAATCTCATTATTACATTGTAGGTTGCACAATTGCATCATGAAGGTCATATATCTGAACATCTTCTAACATTATCACATGGTCTGAATCCATCTATTACATGCTTCAAAGGATACATTATTAATGGATTTAGATTTCACACCAAAGAGCGTGATAACAAAAGAAAGACTCAAAATAGTGGAGTTGTTGTAGTTGTAGAAACATCAAGTTTTGCAAGCACTTGAGATATGAATCCAATTACAGGTGATGTCCCCTACTATGGTGTCATTACTAAAGTTGTTGAATTGCATTACCTTTGTGGAAATAGGGTTATTTTATTCAAGTGTGATTGGTGGGATGTTATAAATGTTGGAAGAGGAATAAAAAAATGATGAGTATGACTACATTTCTGTTAATTTTACATGAACATTATCCACGGATGAACCATTTGTGCTTGCTTATCAAGCCAAACAAGTGTTCTATGTGAAGAACTCAAATGAATCATATCGGTATACAGTCACAGAGATGCAACCCCGAGACCTGTATCATATGAGTGGGGACATATCTAATGGTGATTTTGAACCATTTCAACAAAGTGAATGACATGATGATCACCTACCTATCTCAGAGTTGGTTGATGAAGATACAATTGTGTGGAATAAAAATGATATTTTAGGAGAAACCATCCTAAAAAATAATGTAGTTCCTCAAAAGGAAAACAAAAATGAAGAATATAAAAATTGATGTTTCATGGTAGTTTGATTTAACCCTTTTCGTCAACTGTCCATGTTGAACTTTGATATAGTATTAGACCATGTCTCACCATCGTGGCAAGCTTAAGCAAGTGATTGCACCTGATATTTTCAACCATGGGCATGCGACATGTACTCATGATTCAATGCATGTTTCTTACTTACCTACCCAACCTGATAGCTTTGAGTCAAGTGTTTTTGGTATGATAATGGCATTTAAAATCATAACCATATATATATGCTCATGTAATTTATTAATTAATGTTTTGTAATTGTTATGTTCCAATAGGGTTGTCTTTAGGTCAAAAGAGGAAACGTGGTCTAACACGTAATATTAGTTTATTGGGATTGATACTTGTGGAGAGAGTAGAAGTTTCCTTCAATGAGTATGGTCAATTGGTAAATGAAATAAAGGGAATTTGTCTACAAAGCAACTTGGGACCCTTGTACGTAATCAACACAATGTTCCTCTTCAAGTTAATGATTGGTCATGTGTTCTAGTTGATGACAAGGAAAAGATATGGACCCTTGTTTTGGTATGTTTTTTCTTTCAAATTAATGTGAAATGAAATATTATTCTTATCTTACTTTATGACTAATGTTTGAATAATTTTCAAGATAAGTTTGATGTTGATGAGGATCGAAAAGATTATATATTATCCTTAGCCTTAGGTGAATATAGAAGTTACAGAAACAAAATGAAAGCAACTTACTATAATGCTTGGGCTGCAAATGAGGAAAGATTAAGGCATAAGCCACCATTTGTTTCTAATGTTGATTGGAGATAGCTTGTCCAGTTTTGGAGTTCTGAAGAAGCATAAGTAATATTCTAATGACAAGTATTTTTTTTTAATGACCATATATTACTTTTATTTACTTCACATTTATATTTGTATCAAATGTGGGTCATCTCTAAAAGAAACAAGGAAAATAGAGTTAAACAGAAGATTAATCACACATCAGGGTCTAAAAGGTTTGCATAACTTCGTTATTAACAAGTTAGCATATCATTTTTAACATTGTTATTTATGATGAGTTTATCATAGTATAATAATTTAAATATAAGTTGTTTTTTATTTCAACATGACAAACACGATTAAGGGAGGATGGCACACAACCAAATAGGATAGAGATGTTCAAGCTCACACGCACATGCAAGGATGGAACCCCCACTGACAATGCATCCCATGAAATTATGGTGAGTACTTAATTACTTTTCATAATAATTATTGGAGAAAAATAATGGTATGCTTATATGTTAATCTAAGAGTGAATTTTCCTTAACCATCCTTGTATGCCCAATTTGAGAAGATTATGGTAGCTCAAACACAATCACAAATGGGAGAGTCTTCATCATCCACTCCATTATCAATGAATGACATCTACACACAAGTAATGGGCCTGGAAAGACATGGTCGTGTACGTGGTTTTGGGTTTGGTGCAACTCCTACATTAGTATTTGGAGCTACAACCAAAAAAGAGACAAATGCAGCCCTTACATCAAAGCTTAAGGAAACACAAGAAGAAATAGTTCTTTTTAAACAATGTGAAGAGGAGATTCAACTACAAATTCAAAATCAATAAGAGCAATTACAATAACAACAAGGACAATTGCAGTAACAACAAGGATAGTTACAATAGCAACAACAACAAATAGAGACGATGCAACAACACATGCAACTGATGCAAACTATGATGCAGCAAATGTTTCAGTTTCAGTAAGGAAAGGGCCAACAAGGCCCATCTTCTACTTGATTGATGTCTACTTTGGACGTTTATAGTTGAATATTACTTTTAAAAATAGAAAAGTTTCAAAATTGTAAAAAAAAAAAAAAAAAAGTTAATTTTAGGGCAATGTTGATGTTGTAGCAAAATTCCTAGAACAAAAAGATCTATGGAACGCTTCTTGTTTTGAGTCAAGGCTCTTCTTCACACTACTTCAAGTGAATGCACTTTGTGGATGGGTATGAATGGTTTCTTCCATTATTTCTTTTGTTTTATTATAAATAATGTTTTTTCATTCATTGGTTTATTGAATATGCAGGAAACACTGGGAGATCTGAGTAAGGGAGGAAGAAATCTTTCTTTAGACCATATTGAACTGGTATGTACCATGAGTAAGACCTGCAACACTGTATTCTCAATAGGGTTTTTTTTTTTTTTATCTTCAATGCAAGCAATAGATGTACTTTTTGATACATCCAACATAAATAAGCTTGTTTTGTAATCAGCAATATTTTTTATGCCATGTCACTAATTCAAAGTTCTGGTGTCGAAAAGAATATTGGAAATTTAATTATCAGGAAAGAACAAGGTGATGACCCAAATTTGATTAAAGTTGTTTTGTTGTCTTATCACCGCCTATATATAGTATAAGCTTTATCTTCACTTTTTTTTTTCATAAAAATTCTGTATATAATTTGTTTTGGAACCCACAAGTGGCCATGTTTTAGATGCTTTTGCTTTCGAATTTTGTCTTTCTCTTGGGGTAGTTTCTTTCATTCTTATTAGGGATCCCTTCAACTAGAATTGCTATCTGAACACCTCAATACACGAATAGATTACTATGCTAGTCCCTGTTGAAAAGTTGTTCCTTTTTATTTGTCAGCTACAACAAGCTCTCATCACCATGTCATTATCCAAAAGCAGATTTTACGGTTTCAGGTCACAATGTTCAACCTGAATAGGGCATATATGACAGCCCCCATGGGGATACAAACTCCAAGCCATGGGCAATATATGTTGCTATTTCCATTCTTTCCCTCAATTTCAATTTACTAGCTCCTCCTTCTGATCCCCCAACATAATACTGATGTTGTTCCAAGTTTATGTTTTAATGCTGCCTTCTTTAGCTCTGCATCCTTGTTTGCCTTGTTACCTTTAAGAAAGTTAGTTACATATCTATTAGTTATCATTTTTATCTGATTTCATGGTGTATTGATCTTTGGTTCTCTGTTGCTGAGTTATTTTTCTAAATGCTCCAAGTTTGATTTCTGTTCTCTTTCTTAAATAATGTTACACTAATATTTTTAAGGTTGTATGCAATGGGCACCAATTGATCATGAGAGATGGGATATTCCCCTTTTTCTTGTAACCATCTCTTGTTAAATTTCAAGTATGCTTTTGGTGGCACAGGTTGATGTTGGAGACTTTCTACGTTTCAAATCCTATGTTCTTTTCACTTAATTTGAGGACCCCAAACAGCCTCTAATCAACATTGAAGTTGTTTCCCATGTTACAAGGCCAGAGCTCAGGTCTAATGTTGAAGATTAGCACTTTCAAAAAAGGAAAGTGGCCATACTTGGTTAGCACTTTCAAATAAAGTTGAATATGTTTTATGTTGGTTTAATGTTCACATATTCCCTATTTCTTTATCTTAATGCCTGTGCAGGTGTCCAATAGATTCTACTTCTCTTTCACTGTCCACTCAGAGTCACATATTCCCTATTTCTTTATTTTAATGCCTAGTTGTGCTGGTGTCCAATAGATTCTACTTCTCTTTCATTGTCCACCCAGAGTCTGAGGCCACGACGAATGGATTTAGACTTCAGAATGTGGTTCCAGCAACAGAAGAGGAAGCATGCCACATTCTGAAGCGCATGGATGCCGAGAGTTTGTTGCGAGAAAAAGGTGAAACAGGACAATAGACAGTAAAGAGGATGCCTTGTTGCAGAAAGTCAAAAGAATAATAAAATTAATGCTACTTTTCTAATATTATATCATGGGTTTCTACTCTGTAAGTCTGAACACAAAGTCATGCAGATTTAATAACACAATTTATATTACCATTAGAAAGTATTAAAAGCAGATTTAATAACACAAGGAGAATTTCAAGTTAGGATGAGTTTCCTTGTGTGAACTTGAAATTCTCCATGGTGGTTGCTTCTGATAGAATTAAGGTCTCATCCTAACTTGGATTGCTTCTACGGTGGTAGCACCGCTGTTACTATCGTGAGATGGGTATGGAAGGAACCCATACCCCTCTGCTTCTTCCACTTCTTTATTTTTTCTTCTTTTTTATATTTATATCTGGATATTACTTTGAACCATGGAAAAGTTTCAAAATTATAAGAAAAGTTAATTTTAATATTTTTATAAAAATGTTGTCAGGCATGCCTTACATCCTTTTATTATTTTCTCATAACATAAGCCTTGATGAATCTATTGGTGGTTCAATGTTTCCATGTGGAAGAAATCCACATATATTCTTCTTCTTCTTGAAAACGGTATCATGCATCATAGCTCTTGTAATGATACAACACAGCAAAACGGAGTGGTTGAAAGAAAAAACAAACATCTTTTAGAAGTTTCTATATTGTTATTGTTTTCAACGGATGTTCCTAAGCCTTTGTGAGGATAGGCAATTTTAGCAGCAACTTATTTGATTAATAGGATGCCCATATGAGTTCTAAAATTTAAAACTCCATTTGATGTTTTCTAAACTTTTTTCCCCACATTACGGATTTTCTCTTATTTACCTCTGAAAATCTTTGGTTGCACTACATTTGTTCACATTCATCAGCATAACCGTGGAAAACTTTATCTAAGGGCTAGAAAGTGCGTGTTTGTTAGGTATTCTCCCACACAAAAGGGATATTAGTGTTTTGACCCAATTTCTAGAAAAATGTATGTTACAATGGATGAGACCTTTTTTGAAACAAAATATTTCTTCCATATGGCTCATCTTTAAGGGGAGAGATCATGTGAAGATTCATATCCTATGAGTTTTCTAGAGGTGTTTGAGAGTGAAGAATTAGATAGTGAATCAGGCTTGAATTAGATAATGGATTTAGCTGTAGTGAAAGTTTAAGCTCAAGCTATGAGGAGAATATAGGCACGGGTAGTGGAGAGAATATGATACTGATTTCTCAGGACCCAAGGCCAACATTAGAAAATGGTAGATCACCTCTAGAAAATACTGAATAGCCATAACCAAGTCTGGAAATTAATATTTTAGGTGCTAAAAGTGAGGGACATGCTACTAATATGCAAAAAAAAAAAAAAAAAAAAAAAGTTCAAAACACTCGAGAAATAAATACTATTACAAATACAGATAAATAATTGATTATCTACTCAATGAGGAACCTAAGGCAAAGAAATGATTATTCCACTTTGCTGCAAGGCCATGATTCCAATCTGAGGATAGATCATTTGAAAAGACATGAGTAAGGTAAAAACTCTCCTTTCGAATCTGATCTTCATAACTTCATTTCCCTTTTTGTGTCATACCATGAGTTGAGTGTTCCAATTGTCAATAGGAAAGGTGTTAGGTCATGTACTAAACATCCTTTGTCTAATTTTATGTCATATAAGTGGTTATCTCCCTCATTTGCTACATTCACTTCACAACTTTCTAGTGTTCAAATTCCCAAAAGTGTGCTGGATGCTCTAATTGTTCCCGAATGGAAGGAAGTTGTTCTTAAGGAGATGAGTGCTATTGAAAAGAAAAAGACCTAGGATGTAGTAACTTTACCAAAGGAAAAAACTATTGTTGGGTGCAAGTGGATGCTCATAGTTAAGTACAACTCTACTAGGTCACTATAGAGATATAAAGCTTGACTTGTTGCCAAAGGATTCACTCAAACCTATGGCATAGATTACTCATAAACATTTACACTGGTGGTTAAACTAAACATAGTAAGAGTACTCCTTTCAATAGTTGCGAATGTGGATTGGCCCCTACAATGATTAGACTTAAAAAAATGTTTTTCTCAATGAAGATCTAAAAGAAGAAGTTTACATGGATTCTCCTTTAAGTTTTGAAGATAAATTTGGCTCGAAGGTGTGCAAGTCAAAAAAAAAGTCCTTATATGGGCTCAAACGGTCTCCGGGAGCCTTCTTTGAGAAGTTCATAAGGTTAGTAAAGAAGCAAGGTTACACTCAAGGCCAAACTGACCATACTATGGTCATGAAGTTTTCAGCAAAGGGAAAAGTAGCAATTTTGATAGTTTACTTTGATGACACTTTTCTAATAGGAGATGACATGACAGAGATTAACTGATTGAAGAGTTGCTTGGAAACATAATTTGAACCAAAGGACTTGGGCTCACTAAAGTATTTTTCTGAAGATGGAAGTTGCTCATTCTAAGAAAGGGGTTGTTGTGTCACAACGGAAATATGTATTGGATCTTTTTGAAGAAATAAGAGTGAGTGGTTGTTCACTAGTTGATACTCCAATGGATCCTAATATGAAGTTATGGGAAAAAGACGAATGAACTCCAATAGATACTATTAGTTATCAAATATTGGTATGCAAGCTGATTTTCTTATCGCATACTCAACCTAACATTGCTTTTGCAATCAATATGGTTAGTCAATTTATGCATGCTACTTATGAAGAGCATCTTGAAGTAGTCTACCGAATTCTCAGATACTTGAAAAATACATTAGGGAAAGGATTACAATTTTGTAAAAGTGAGTAGAGAAATATTGAGGTGTTCACAGACACAGATTAGGCCGAATCAGTTACAGATAGAAGATCAACCTCTAGGTACTGTATTTTTTTGTGGGAAAATTTAGTAACTTAGAAAAGTAAGAAGCAAAGTGTGGTTGCTCGAAATAGTGCTGAAGTCGAGTTCAAAGCAATAACACATGGAGTTTGTGAATTATTGTGGTTAAAGAAAGTCTTGGAGGAGCTACAGCAAGAAGCAGAACATCCAATGAAGTTATACTATGATAATATGCTAACTATTAGCATTGCACATAACCCTATCCAACATAACCGCACCAAGCATGTGGAAATTCATCAACACTTCATAAAGGAGAAACTTGAAGATGGCATCATCTGCTTCCCATTCATTCCTTCAACTCAACAAACTACTAACATTTTGACAAAGGGACTTCTTTGACCTAATTTCAAGCATCTAATTAGCAAGTTGGGCATGATAGATATCCACGCTCCACCTTGAGGGGGAGTACCAAAAAGATAGGTTTTTTAGTTTAGATTTTATAGGTTTTTTAGTTTAGATTTTTGTTAATAAAATCATAATCTATTGATTAGATATTTAGTAGGTTGTTATCTCTGTTCCTATTTTCATGTTCCAACTTGTTAGGATGTTAATATTCTCTTGGAAGAGATTTCTATTTAACTTGTAATTTGCAACTTATGCAATAAAATGAATGATTTTTTTCCCCTAAAATCTTTAGGTTATTTGCATTTGTTTGCCTCTCTCTCCCTTGTCTGTCTATGTCTCTCCATATGCGGGTATGGGGTTGCACATGAGAGAAGGTGTTAAGAGCATGATATGCATGTTGAACCAAAATCCTACAAATTTAAGTTTTTAGGAAAATTGGCTATTTAACAAAAAGTATGTTTACCTACCACTTATTGGTGAACATCAAAAGTGTATTCAACTCATGCAATGCATTTTAGAACCAACACCCTAATAGTGAATATCAAAACCTTCAATCCTATTTCTTGAGAATTGAAGCGGTTCATTTAAGAACAAAAGCATATTCTTTATCTTCTTAAAGAAATAGGATGCTCGGATGTAAGCCTATTGACACACTTATTGAACAAAATCATATGCTTGAAGTGGCTTATTTAAGAAATGGTATTTTTATTTCCCAACAAAATAATATTTTTGATCTTAAAAAAAAAATGGGATGTTCAATTATAAACCTATTGAAAGAAAGCATAAGCTTGGAGAAGCATTAGAAGATGTAGTTGTAGATAAGGAGAGTTACTAGAGTCTAGTTGGGAGGTTCATTTATTTCTCTCACATGAGCCCTAACATAGCCTACTTAGTGAGTATAGTAAGCTAGTTCATGCATTCCCTTAAAGAGGCTCACTCACAAGTTACACAGAATTTTACAATACCTATAATCCACTCTAGGTAAGCTAATACTCTTAAAAAAATGAAGTGTTAAGTTTGGAAGCCTACATTGACATAGATTGGTTAGATTAGTAGTAGACCATAAATCAATTTATGAGTATTTTGCTAATCTTGGAGAAATTTTGGTGACATGGAGAAGCAACAAACAAAGTGTCGTTGCTAGGTCCAATGCACAAGCAAAGTTTACAGCCATAACATAAGGAATCTATGAACTACCTTGGTTGAAAATCATTCTTGATGATCTTGTAGTGAAGTGGAAGGGGACTAAGAAGTTATATTGTGATAATAAATAAAAAACTGGTCATAATCTAGTTCAACGTGATCATACAAAACAAGTTGAAATGGATCAACACTTTGTCAAAGAGAAGTTATATAGTCCTATTTGTACTCCTTATGTTTCAATAGGTGAGCAACTTGCTAATATCCTAGTAAAAAGTCTACTGAGTCATTCATTTTAGAAGATAATTGGCAAGCTAGAAATGGATAACATTTACTCATCAGCTTGTCCCTCGATAAATTTGATTGAAGATACCATAAAATAAACTCCCTAATTTCCAAGATTTGATTGAAAAAACCATAAATTAATTCCCTGATTCATGGGAATGTGTAGTCATATAATTCCCCAGTTTTGGAGATTGTATAGTTGTATATTTCTTGTTTTATTTGTAGGGTAGAATATTTCTAAGAATTAATCAACTTCATTATTTTGTGTAATTTAATTTCCTAATTTTGTAGGACTTTATACTATAAATATTATATCATTTTGTTAGAAACACAATGAATAAATTAAAAGTCATTTTTTTTCCACAAACTCATTGAACTCCTCTAGGAAAAACCAAACTATAGGACTTGAGGTGTCAAGGGGTTCTTTGTCAACCAGAAGATATGCCAATCTCAAATTTTCTCACTGAGAGTAAATTAATAGCTCTTCCTTTCTTAATTTGCTCTTTGCTTGATGCCAAAATAATTTTCCTAGAATCCTTATGAAATGTGTAGGTATTTCCTGGCATCATGTATCACTTTGTTATCATATTCGGTGGCCTACCAAATATCAGAAGATATGCATCCATGCCAGTTCATCTTACAAAACCTTATCCACATATTGAGCACCAAGAGATAAGTAACAAAATATTATTTAACTAGGACCTCATATCCTTTGTGGAACCAATAGAGTTTGTCTAACCATATGTGTTGTATCTTCATTAGCTTGAATTTGTTGACTGCCTCTTTAGTTATGAAGTTGTTGCAATAGCAACCATCTGCGACCAGCTTCCAAACGTTCCCTCTGATGGTTATGATGTCTTGATGATTTTAGAATGCAGCTAAACTCTACATTCTCCATTTGAGGGGGCAAAAAATTCCTCTCTCATGGTCAGAGTGGGTCCTGTATCTCCACATAATATTTTCATCCTTCTCCTCACCAGTGGCCTCTGCTGATCACCATAGCTTGCCTTTTCTCCTTCCAGCAGAATTTTCTCTTCATCATTCTAGAATCATGAGCTACTTTTCTTTGTGGCTGTGGGATTTTCCATAGACAGAATATTTATGGGCCGTTGCACAAACTTGAATCACTCTATTCAGGATCCATTGAATTGTGGCCTGCACTTTAGTTGGGATTGATCAAATTGTGCCTTTCCTGAAACAAAACCTATTTGCTACTAAGATTTGTCTTTCTACGATTGCTGTCTGCAGCAGGTTTTTCTATGCATTACTTTGGTTAAGTTTAGATTGACTCATAAACTTAGCAGACTCAATGTTGTTTCCTTCCTTGGGTATGACTTGTTCTCAAGGAGTAGCTTTCAAGTGACCCATGCTATGGATGAATGCTTCCATCTATCTTCTAAGGTCAATTAACATGGCTACTAGTAGCCCTTGAGCAGTACCCATTTTGTTATAATCTGGGGCTAGGCAATTTAATGTGGATGATACCTCCTTGGCATGCTGTAGTCCTCCACACAGCAAACCAATAAAAAAAAACAAGGAATTGATGCTGAATGAGTTCTAACTATGACCAATGCTTTTAGAATCGGACCGGACATTGAACTAGAAAAGTTATCGATCACAGTTCACTAGTCGGACCGATAATCGAACCGCAGTCGAACCAATGACGTCATAAATATATAATTTATATTTTATTAAAATTAAAAAATAATTTTAAATACATATAATTAAAAATTAATAATATTTGTAATATTATTTATTCATTTTTATATAAATGTATTAATATTTTTAATTTATTAAACAAAATATATACAATATTTAAATATGAAAAGAAAATGGTAAAAATCGTATTTAAATATTAAACATATTGAAAATGAAAAAAAAAAATGTATTATGTAATTATATATATATATATTTATATTATTTTTTAAAATAACCTATATAGTTGTTCCTTGTTAAATTTCAAGGTAAGGATAGTTGTAGCAGGGTGGATAATATTGTATTGGGAACCTTGAGGCCTATGGTTCGAGCTCTCTTTGCTTGCAACAAAAAAAGTTGAGTTTTTCCTTAAATTTCTTCACATTGATCCACATCGAAAGTGAGAGGATGCATAAATAGATTTATAAACCTCTTTCCATCCCTTACTAATTCATTGGCTGTTGGGCTAGACCCCCGTTTCATTTTGCCAAGAAGACTACATCATAGGAGTGGACATTGGGCCAAAGGAAATGTGGGCTCCTCTTTTGCCAAAAAGAAAAGGAGCGTTCGGTCCTTAAAGAACCATCTGTCTCACCAGGACTGATCCAACTGGTAGACACCTTCGGACCAGAAAGCCCTTCCCCCGGCTTTTTAAAACAATGACTATGACAGAGAATACAGTAGAAACCTTTGAATAGGATGCAAAACTCCAACATTAATAGAATCAAATAAAAGCTTTCCCTTTTTGGTTTCCATGCGGATTGCTTGTAAATAATGGTCACTAATAAATATCTCTCCCTAGTTACATGTGACCTTCTCCTAGGAAAAATTCTGCAAAGCAACAAAGATCAGTTGGCTTCTGGTACTGAATGTTGGACCCATCAAGAAATGGAAGGATAACATGGTACGTCAAAAGATAGGGGAAAAAAATGTGGAGGATAAAAATGATGGAGTGAATTACTAGAAGGCCTTCTTGTAGCCCCAAATATTGGTAAACTCATTAAACATCATTGAGAAGTTTTGAAGATGGTGAAAGAAGAATATTGACTGCGACGTGAACAAGAGTTGAAGGTTCCAAGCGGAGGTAGAAAATGACAAATGACTTCAAAGAACTGATTTTAAACATTAAATAATGCTTCTCTTTACATTGCCTTATGACTTTAGAACTATGACACAATTTATTTAGTCCAGTTAGATTGGATTGTGTTCCTCCTAGAAATAATAGTGAGATGATGACCATTTCTTTTAGGGGTTTGGGGAGTACTATTGGAGGCAACGTTGCATGAAAAATCCCTGTTTTGTATAAATTTGGAGAGTATGGTGACAAAGAAATGTAAAGATCTTTGCGGACAAGTGAAAGACTTCGAGATGATATAAGACCTAATTTATTATATTCCTCTTTTTGGACCTCTACTATTATAGCTGTCAAAGGGCATTCCTCTCAATGTTAATCAAGTTGATCAGAATATGATATGTAAACCAAAAGGGTTAAAATAGTAAAAAGAGGAACAATGCTTCAAGTTCTTTTTTTTAGAGTTGTATGAAACCCTAAGGAATGTTGAGAAATATTATCTCTTGTGGTACCTTTTTTATGCATGTTGGAGAAGGTTTCTCTACTTTTATTTTTATCAGATTCTGTAAATTTGGAAAGAATTTCACATCCTTCACTTGTATTTTTAATCCATTTCAATGAAAATTTTTTGTTTCTGATAAAAAAAAAATTAAATAATTCTTCCAGTGAAATTTCGGCATCTCATTGGCTGAAAATGCTCTTCGGGATCATGCTGCTGTCCCTAATTAGATGGGATAAGATTTGTTGGGTGATACCAGAACCAATATGGTTAAAAAATAGAGTATGCAGAAAATGCCCTCAGAAGTCACACTTTTCCCCTTGAGGAAGATTGTTACTCTGTCTTAGCCTATGAGCATCATCTAGTTGTTTTTGTCTTCCATAGATGCATTGTTCATCAAGCTTTTAACAGCTACAGTTAAATAGGTTTTCAGTTTAACAGTCTTGAAAGAAATAGACCTTGGTGAATGTTATTATTCACGCTTATGTCTCTTTTCTGCTATCAGTTGGATCATTCCAGTGAAAGGAGTTTTTCTTCACAAGACTATGCTAACATCAATGCCTGGTGGGCATCTCTCATAATTGAAGAATGCACACGGCTTGATTTGACAGTGCGAGTAATTTTGATAATCTATTCTATCCCTAGTTGGGGTCCCTTTTTTTTTATTTTTTTCTTCATTCTATTATTTTTGTGTAGCTCCAAGATCAAGATCATCTCCCCTTGCTATTGCTGCTTCCACTCATCCCCTTAAAACTTGTATGGCATGCTTTGATGAACGCTCTCTTCCATTTCATGCTCTTGGTTATGCAAGAGGATCTCATAAACCAACAGTAGTCATAACATCATTGGGCATTGCAGTATCGAAGTTTCATTTAATGTTAAGTGTTTATGTTATTAACTCATTTATTAGCTGCAACCAGACTTTTTTGCATTGTATGGCTTCTTGTAGTTAATACGCTGACTCCATATTTTCTGGGTTTTATGTTTTCTGTGGGATTGAGACTTGAAAAATGATAGTTGTAGTATAGGACTTCAAAAATGAAGCTTTAGACTTCAAAGCATCTTCTTGCATATGAACCTGGTTAACAGTTGGCTCCTATGCCCACTAAAGTTTTGCTTTTCTTTTTTCCTTTTCCTTTTTTTTTTTTTCATTTTGGTCATGTTTATAAATTTGGCATATTCATTTCATCCTCATTATGATATATATGTTCGGTTCTGATCTCATATGACATGTAGTAAATGATATTGTACAGGATGTTGAGTCTAGTCAAGGTTTTGTACCTCTTCTATTACTTACTGCAGATCGTCCTCTAGAGCTACATGATGCTAGAGCTAACCAGGCAATTAATCAGGTATAAGATTATTGGTTTAGTCAGTCAATTGCAAGTGATATTGATTTGCCTTCAATGTAGCACCCTGTATTCGTTGTTATAGTTGTTATCTTTTTCTTTATTGGTGATATCGTATTTTGTGGTGATATTGCCTAGTGGTTCATAAGAAAGTCAATACTAGCAATCTGCTTCAAATCAAGGGACTTCATAAAGCTATCCGTCGGCTTGAATTCACATGTTCTCCGCAGGCAAAGTGAGGATTCCACTGGTAACCTGTTGTCTTGTTGCTTATTTCCTAATGACTTGTGCTAGTACAGTTTGTCTTTGACAATTGTTCAGTGGGGATTCTAGATATGTTGGTAATCCCATTCTTTGATACCCAAACTCTCCAGCTTCACCAAGTGTGTTTGTGTCGACATGTCATGACATGGTGTGGGTGTGGGATCCCTGTGAGATACTACTGATTTTTCTTTGTATTGGTTACAAAAACCAATTCATTTTTTGACTAAAAAATAGTACCCATATCTATAATAGTGTCTAAGAGTAAACTACCAATTTACAGCTGCCCTAATCCCTAGTTCACAGCCATCTTAGTCAATAGTTGACTATTACAGTTTTTCTTAATCTGTACATTAATTGACTAATTCTACTAGCTAATATTAACAGCTAATATATACCAAATATATCTAGAGCTGATCTGGCCTTAAGATTAGAAGATTCTGTTGATTACTTACTAAAGGCAGAAAATAGAAACTTAAACTTACTAAAATCATATCAATTATATACATTTACAGGGCTAAATAAATAGACAAAAGCAAAAAACAATCTGCTGATTTTCTCCTTGAAACTAGGTCCCCATCTCCACCTAAAATCTAGGTAACAAACTAGCTTTAAATTTGAAAAAAAAAATGGAAAATTCAAATCTCTCCAACTTTCAGAACATCATGAAATATCTTGATTTATTGCACAAACATAAATCAAAGAAGAAACCAAACTCTACTCTTATCCACACTCCTCAAGCTAGGCAAATATGTTTAGCATTCCCATCTTTCCCATTAACTTCTCAAAAATTGATCTACCTTGTCATTTTGTGAAAATATCAGCCACTTGTTCACTCATAGGTACACAGGTCATGCACAAGGTACCTTCTTCTATCTTTTCCTTTTTAAAGTGTCGATCCACCTCAATGTGTTTTGTTTTGTCATGATAAACAAGATTGTGTGAGATATCTATAGTTATCTTGTTATCACAAAAAAATTTCACTAGTTAACTCATTGTTATATGTAACTCTTCTAACATCCTCTTGATCCACAACCCTTCACATTCTCCATGGCTATAGCTCTAAATTCCGCCTCCACACTATTTCAAGCTACCACACTTTATTTTTTTCTCCTCCATGTCACTAAGGTTTCTAAAATAAATGTACAATAGCCTATAGTGACCTCTTATCTTCTAGTGATTCAGCCTAATTTACATCCGTGTAAATTTCCACTCCTTTGTTCCCTTTTTTTTCTTTTTTAAAGAAAAGTCTTTTACCTAATGTTCCTTTATGGTGCTTGAAAATTCGGTGCATAGCCTCCAAGTGAGACTTTGTAGGTGAATGCACATGTTGACAAACTCTACTAACCACAAAAGACTATATCTAGGTGAGTGTGCAAGAGATAAATCAACCTACCAACTAATCTTTAAAACAACCTCCTTTCTACTAGTGCTTCATCATCCAAAGACTCAGGTGAAGTTTCACTAGGTTTGCATTCGACCATCCCTATTTCTTTAAGTAGATGTAAGGTGTATTTTCGTTGGCAAACAAAAATTCCAAGTTTGCTTCTAGCAACTTCCATCTCTAAGAAATATCTCAAACTACCAAGATCTTTCACTTAGAATTCATCAACCAATGTCTATTCATTCCAAGGACATCATTACTTGTAAGAATTATGTCATCTACATAAAAAATTAGAATTATTGCCTTTCCTTCTTGAAAGCGACTATAGAACATAGTATGATCGAAATGAACTTGAGAGAACCCTAACCTTTTTAGAACTTTGGTGAATCATCCTATCAGTTGAAAAACAACTTTGGTATCTAATTAAAGAATAGTACACATATATAATAGTGTCTAAAAGGCAAACACCCAATACCCAATTTACAACTATGCTAATCACTAATTTACAATTATCCTAGTCAATAGTTAACTATTTCTCCTAATTTATACATTAATTAACTAATTCTACTAACCAATATTAACAGCTAACATATACCACATATAGGTCCTTTAGAGCTGATCAAGCCTTAAAATCAGGAGATTCTATTGATTTCCCAAACTCCCCCTCAAGCTGGTTCGAAGATATTCCTCATTCTTAGCTTACATGTCACTGAGTTGAAGCTTAGATTAGAAACTCCCTATTGAATATATCAGCCAACTACATTTTAGATGAAACAAATGGAGTGCAAAATGAGACTGTTATCAATCTTTTCTTTGATGAAGTGTCTATCCACTTCAACATGTTTATTGTGGTTGTGTTGAACTGGGTTATATGTGATGCTTATGGATGCCTTATTGTCGCAATGGAGCCTCATAAGTTCTTAAATGTCTACTTGTAATTCTTTTAGTAGAGTTTTGATCCACATGAGTTCACAAATACCTAGGGTTATAACTTGGTATTCAGCCTTAACACTTGATCTAGCAACTACTGGTTGTTTTTTACTCCTCCAAGTCACCAAGTGGCCCCCTACAAAAGTGCAATACCCTAAAGTAGATCTTCTATCGGTTATAGGTCTAACATAATCAGCATTAGTGTAAGCCTTTACTTACATATGACCGTTTTTAGAATATAACAAACCCATGCTTAGAGTAGCCTTCAAATATCTCAATATCCTCGTTACCACTTCCAAGTGATCTTCCAAGGGAGCATGTATGAATTGACTCACAACACCAACAACATATGCAATGCCTGGCCTAGTATGAGACAAGTATACTAACTTGCCAACAAGCCTCAAATATCTTCTTTTATCAACCGGTATTCCATCTAAGTTTATCCCCAACTTATGATTATGATCTCTAGGTGTATTCAAAAGCTTACACCATAACACTCCGGTTTGTTCTAGAAGATCAAATATTGTACTTTCTCTTATACATATATATATTCCTTCTTTTGATTATGTAACTACAATGCCAAGAAAATATCTAAGACTTCCCAAGTCTTCAATTTCAAATTCCTTGGCTAATTTGCCTTTGAAGTTTTGTATCTCCTCATGATCATCCCCAATGGTTATAATGTCATCCACATAAACAATAAGACTAGTTACATTTTTCCTTAGTGAACATTTGATAAACAATATGTGGTCTTCTTGGCTTTGTTGATATTTGAGCCCCATAAGGGACATAATAAATCTTTTAAACCAAGCCCTCGGGGATTGTTTCAAGTCGTATAAAGACTGATAACCCGACTCTTGGTAGCTTGGCATGTAAGGGTATCAACAAAATTTATACCTAAGGTCCTTACACTAAAGTAGCAAAGCTACTATAGCATAGTGGCTCTAGGATCGAACACTGGGAAGGGTTTTTACTTTAACTGGTGAAGTTCGAAGGATGGAGTGAATTTTTCTTAATAAAAATTAGGTTAAGATGAAAACATAAAAAGATGAAGGTGTGTAAACTAAACTAACATGAAAATAAGTTAAAAGATGGAAAAAGAAGTTTCTCAAAGCTTTGGATAGCCATGCTTAACTCATTGTGTAAAAATGGAGATTTTGGGACTTTTCACCTCGAGTTGGGGAAGCAACTAAGGTGATGCTTACTTCCCGAACCGGTATGAGTTTAACAACTGAGTTTTAGTCCTTGAAAACTTACAAAAAAGGTAGCTAAACCTCATAAATGCTCTTTTATGGATATAGGTCATCTCCTCGACTTGCAATACAATGGCTCGTAGGAGATAACTAACGAACGTCAGTGGATCTAACAATAAGAATCCACTTGAGACCAAAAGCTTATCAAGTATTGGCCATTCAAAGCAAGTCGAGGGATTAAAAGCTTTACTTTGAATGAAAACATTTATGACGCTCAGCTACTTACATTCATGGCTTGGAAATCTCCATCCTGACATGGGAGCTTCACATGGCATCCATTACTTCAAGAAACTAAAAGGTTTTAGCCTCTCATCCTTGGGGGTTTCATCCTCCAAGGATGTTTGGCTACTAAGAAAATGAGAAAGAAAAGAGAAAAGAAAACTATGAACAAAAGTGCTCTTATAACTTATAAAGTTACAGGTTACAAGCTTCGATGATCATGTCTGAGGCTCTTCACCTCTATTTAAAGACAATAACAAGCTAAATTACAAGAGCTATTACAAAAGCAACCTTTTCATTGGTTGATTACAAGGGTAAAATAGGTATTTACAAAGCTAAAAATCAAGCAAAATATCTTGGAGAACCGGTAGTGGAATAACATCAACAACGTCTCAAAACAAGGGATTCAAAGGAATTTCGCAATGTGGCTCTTCATGGTGCGAAATGGCAAAATTTCGCACCATGAAGAAAATCCCCTTGCGAAATTGGCCATTTGACATGATGCAGTTGTCTTCCGAAGGCCATATCTTCCTCATTTCAGCTCCAAATCATACACGGTTTGAAGCGTTGGATTTTTGACTTCCTAAGCTTTCAAATGGCATATAGCATGCAAAAAATGGACTTTGGGAAGTGCCTCAAAAGTGCGAAAGAAGACTGCAGCTGTTTTCTTCACTCTGTTTTCTTCACTCTGTTTTCTTCACTCTGTTTTCCTCTTCTGCATTGCTTGTGCTCGTGTTTCCACTTGAAATTCAAACATGTAATCGTCCAAAATCCTTGCTTAACTTGCCCAAATAGCTCCTCCATCAATTGGCATGCTTGAATCGATTCATAAGCTGATAAAAACATGTAAACTTGCCACAAAATGGTTAAAACCACTTACTAAGGACCTTAATGAATTAATTGGGTTAAATGAATATGATTACTACTCAAAGGTGCTTAAAACCATTATAATTAGGTCTACAAAATAGCATTTTTTGGTAGTAATCAAAGACTTGTTCAACTTACACATCTTCACATTCTTAAATTGCACCTCTAGTCCAAGAGGTACATCCATGAAGACTTCTTTTTCCAAGTTCCCATGAAGAAAAGCATTTTTTTTACATCAAATTGTTGAAGCGACCAATCGCATTTTTTAGCAAGAGATGGTAGGATTCTAATCTTTGCAACAGGTGTGAAGGTCTCTTAGTAGTTGATCTCATAGGTTTAGGTGTACACCTTGGTGACCAACCTTATTTTATATCTTTCTATAGGGACATCAGCTTTATACTTGATGGTAAACACCCACTTACATCCAATCAAACACTTTCCTTTAGGCAGATCAACTATATCCCACATATCATTCTTGCACAGGGCCTTCACTTCTTCATCTATTACTTCCTTTCACTTAGGGTCAACAAATGCTTCTTGTACATTTTTTGGATCTGAATTTGAACTCAAGTTTGTAGTAAAAACCTTATAATTGTTGTTCATACTGTGATAAGACAAGAAATTCGATAAAGGATGTTTGGTACAATTCCTAATGTCTTTTCTAATTGCTATAAGAATGTCTAGATTAGTATCAACCACTTGGATAACATTGGGAGGATTTAAAATTTTAGAATCAAGAGGATTAAGAGACATACTTGTGAAAATATGAGAACATTATTGATTAATTTTCCAACACACAAGGGAAAATATATAGTCTAACAACAGTCAACTACATCTCTACAAAACTAGGATATTGATCCCTAGAAAAGATAGAAAACAATCCCTATAAATTAGGGATAAGGCTAACTAATTAAATAAAATATTTACAACTTTCCTATTAATCTTAATCATCTTATTTACAAGATTTCAGCCTAGCCTAGTCAACTTTGACACTCCCCCTCAAGTTGGCAAGTGGATATCATCCATTCCTAACTTTCCAACAATAGTCTGAAAGATTGAGCTGCTTAATCCTTTGGTTAGCACATCACCCAATTGATTGCTAGTAGATACAAATGGTGTGCAGATCAATCCACTATCCAACTTCTCATTTATGAAATGTCTATCAACTTCGATGTGTTTGGTCCAATCATGTTGCACAAGATTGTGTGCAATGTTGATTTCTGATTTTCTATCACAATAAAGTTTCAGAGGTCCTTTCCATGCGACTTTTAGATCTTCTAAAATGATATTTAGCCATAGAAGTTCACAAACTCCTAATGTCATTGCCCTAAATTCAGTCTCTACACTTGACTTTGCAACTACATTTTGTTTTTGCTTCTCCAAGTTACAAGGTTTCCACCAAGAAAAGTACAATACCCCGATGTTAATCTTCTATCATCAATAGATCTTGCATAGTCTACATCTGTGTAGGTTTCTAAAGTCAACTTTTCTCATTTCTTCAATAATATTCCTCTTCCCAAAGTTCCCTTGAGATACGTAAAATCCGATGTGTTCCTTGGAGATGGACCTTCTTGGGATTATGCATAAACTAACTCACCTACCTATTGCATAGGCTATGTCTGGTCTTATATGTAAGAGATAAATCAATCTACCAACAAGCCTTTGATAGGACTCTCTATTCACCAGTGTGTCTTCAGGAGCTTCACAAAGCTTGTGATTTTGCTCAATAAGAGTTTCAATTGGTTTACACCCAAGTTTCCCTGTCTCACTTAGCAAATCCAGCACATACTTTTTGTTGAAGAAAGTTAAGAAGTTAGTTAGGATTTTTATGTTTTCCTTCAATTAAATCCAATAACAAACTTGGAGTAGTTAGAACCTTTCCTATTTTTTCTCTTCGAGTACTATTTTTTTCTCTCGCTTAATTAAGATTCTAGCATACTAAGAGTCCTATTTATTTCCTACTGTATTTCTAGAAGTAATTTAATGAAAAAAAAAATGAAGAATTTGGATTACTTCTTCCAAACAGCTTTTATGGTATCAAAATAAGGAACGAGTTCTTAAGGCGATCTCTATATGGTAAAAAGGGCAATGACTAAGGCCAAAGAGACATCACCAGATTCTGAGGCTGTGTCTACCACCATCCAACCAACTAATGGTGTGGATCACTTGACTAAAATTCCTCTTTATAAATAACTGTTAATAAATTGAACAACAAGAATTATTTAAAGTGGTCGCAATCTATAAAATTAGTGATTGATGGTAGAGGGAAATTGGGATAACTAACATGAGAAGTATAGAAACCTGTAGAAGGAGACCCAAATTTCAGAACATGGAAATCAGAGAATTCCTTAGTGACAACATGGCTTCTCAATTCCATGAAACCATTTATTGCCAAACCCAATATGTTCTTGCCTATAGCAAAGGATGTTTGGGATTCAATACATGAAACTTATTCTGATTTAGAGAATTCCTCTCAAATCTCTAAATTGAAATCAAAACTTTGGCAATCCAAGCAATGAGATCGCGAGATTACTATTTATTATAATGAAATGGTAACCTTGTGGCAAGAATTAGATCAATGTTATGATGATGTTTGGGAAAATCCTAATGATTGTGCTCGACATATGAAAAAAGAAGAAAATGATTGGGTCTATATGTTTTTAACTAGTGTAAACCACAACTTAGATGAGATAAAAGGGCAGATTCTTGGTCCAAAGCCTCTCTCATCCATTCATGAGGTTTTTTCAAAGGTGAAGCGAAAATAATGTAAGAAAAGAATTAAAAATATTTGGGTGCACTGTTCTTATTTACAACCATGGAAAAACAATGAATTGATGCCGAATGAGTTCTAACTATGACCAATGCTTTTAGAACCGGACCGGACATTGAACCGAAAAAGTTATAGGTTCACGGCTCACTAGTCAAACTGATGATCGAACTGCGGTCGAATCGATGACGTTATAAATATATAATTTATATTTTATTAAAATTAAAAATAATTTTAAATACATATAATTAAAAATTAATAATATTTGTAATATTATTTATTCATTTTTATATAAATGTATTAATATTTGTAATTTATTAAACAAAATATATATAATATTTAAATATGAAAAGAAAATGGTAAAAATCGTATTTAAATATTAAACATATTGAAAATGAAAAAAAAATTGTATTATGTAATTATATATATATATATATATATATATATATTTATATTATTTTTTAAAATAACCTATATAGTTGTTCCTTGTTAAATTTCAGGGTAAGGATAGTTGTAGCAGGGTGGTTAATATTGTATTGGGAACCTTGAGGCCTATGGTTCAAGCTCCTCTTGCTTGCAACAAAAAAAAGTTGAGTTTTTCCTTAAATTTCTTCACATTGATCCACATCGGAAGTGAGAGGAAGCATAAATAGATTTATAAACCTCTTTCCATCCCTTGCAAATTAATTGGCTGTCGGGCCAGACCACCGGGCTATTTTGCCAAGAAGACTACATCATAGGAGTGGACATTGGGCCAAAGGAAATGTGGGCTGCTCTTTTGCCAAAAGAAAAGGAGCGTTCGGTCCTTAAAGAACCATCTGCCTCACCAGGATCACCGGTCCAATTGTCGATTTAATCGGTTCAAGACTGACCCAACTAGTAGACGCCTTGGGACCAGAAAGCCCTTCCCCCCAGCTTTTTAAAACAATGACTATGACAGAGAATATAGTAGAAACCCTTGAATAGGATGCAAAACTCCCAACATTAATAGAATCAAATAAAAGCTTTCCCTTTTTGGTTTCCATGCGGATTGCTTATAAATAATGGTCTCTAATAAATGTCTCTCCGAGTATAACTCTAGTTACATGTGACCTCCTAGGAAAAATTCTGCAAAGCAACAAAGATCAGTTTTTCTTCATGGTACTGAATGTTGGACCCATCAAGAAATGGAAGGATAACATGGTACGTCAAAAGATAGGGGAAAAAATGTGGAGGATAAAAATGATGAAGTGAATTACTAGAAGGCCTTCTTGTAGCCCCAAATATTGGTAAACTCATTAAACATCATTGAGAAGTTTTGAAGATGGTGAAAGAAGAATATTGACTGCGTGCATAAGAGTACGTGAACAAGAGTTGAAGGTTCCAAGCGGAGGTAGAAAATGACAAATGACTTCAAAGAACTGATTTTAAACATTAAATAATGCTTCTCTTTACATTGCCTTATGACTTTAGAACTATGACACAATTTATTTAGTCCAGTTAGATTGGATTGGGTTCCTCCTAGAAATAATAGTGAGATGATGACCATTTCTTTTAGGGGTTTGGGGAGTACTATTGGAGGCAACGTTCCATGACAAATCCCTGTTTTGTATTAATTTAGAGAGTATGGCGACATAGAAATGTAAAGATCTTTGCGGACAAGTGGAAAACTTTGGAGATGATATGAGACCTAATTTATTATATTCCTCTTTTTGGACCTCTACTATTATAACTGTCAAAGGGCATTCCTCTTAATGCTATTCAACTTGATTAGAATATGATATGTAGACCAAAAGGGTTAAAATAGTAAAAAGAGGAACGATGCTTCAAGTTCTTTTTGTTGGAGTTGTATGAAACCCTAAGGAATGTTGAGAAATATTATCTCTTGTGGTACCTTTTTTATGCATGTTGGAGAAGGTTTCTCTACTTTTATTTTTATCAGATTCTGTAAATTTGGAAAGAATTTCACTGATAGGTCCCAATCAGTACAAGCACAACAAACACAAAGAAAGTATTCTCTTTGGGTGAGAATGAACCACAAATTCATTAACTTCTAATCTCCCTTCCCCATTCTCTTCTTTCTAAAGTTATACATCAAAGAAACAACTGAAATGAAGCTAATGGTGTCCGAGTCTGTAGGAGACTCATTCACCCACTACCCATGAATTGCAGTCGTGCTAATAACTGCCCTAAAACAAAAGTAAACCAGCAAATACAATAAAAGGAAATGATGTTGAAGTAGGAAAAATGGGTTTGGCTTCTGAACATGGACATCAGTCCATATAGCGTGAGTTGGGCCTCGGGGTCCGACAAGATCTTCTGGGCTTATCATTGCCCACCCCATGAAGAGGATGCTTGTCCTCAAGCATCAGATGAGGAAACTGGTGGCAAAGAGTATCCGTGGACTCCCAGGTGGCTTCTTCGTGGGGTAGATGCTTCCAATGCACCAAGCTTTCTTCCATGAAGGTGTCACCCCGCTTAATCCATCGTGTATCAAGTATCTGTTGAGGTTCAAGGGTTATGATGCCATTATCTGCAAGTGAAGGTAAGTCAAGTGGAGTGACAGCTGGAGTGCCATTGTATGGTTTAAGCAAAGAGACATGGAACACGGGGTGAATTCGAGCTGTAGGTGGCAATTGCAGGCGGTATGCTACTGCTCCAATTTTCTCCAAAATAGGATAGGGTCCAGAGTAGCGACTGGATAATTTTTTATGAGCTCGTTTGAAGACTGTTTGCTGACGATATGGATGGAGCTTTAATAGGACTTGATCACCAATTGCGAACTGGATATCTCTTCGCTTGGAGTCGGCTTGTTGCTTCATTCGGTTCATGGAAATCTCTAAATTTGTCTTGAGTTGGTGGAGCAGCTCGTCACGATGCAGGAGCGTTTGATCCACTTCATGAACTGGGGAAAGACCCTCCGGATAGGCTGGGATAAGTGGTGGAAGGCGGCCATAAAGAGCTTGGTAAAGTATCATTTTTGTTGAGGCGTGGTAGGTGGTATTGTACCAATACTCTGCCCAAGCAAGATAAGTACTCCATTTTCACGGTCATTGGTGAACGAAGCAGCGCAAATATTGTTCAACACAGGGGTTAACAACTTCAGTTTGGCCGTCTGTTTGTGGATGGTAAGCTGAACTGAGCATGAGTTTGGAGCCGGAGAGTTTGAAGAATTCTTGTCAGAATTTGCTGATGAAGATTGGGTCGCGATCACTGATGATGGAGTGTGGCATTCCATGGAGTTTGACAACTCCCTCAATAAAGTTTTCTGCAACAACTTTGGCCGTAAATGGGTGAGTTAAGGGAATAAAGTGGGCAAACTTACTGAGCCTATCGACGACCACCAGAATTGTGTCTTTGCCATGAGAAGTGGGCAGCCCTTCAATGAAGTCGAGAGTGATGTCCTCCCAAACCTGTGCAGGAATGGGTAAGGGCTGTAATAATCCCGCCGGTGCCTTGGTCTCTGGTTTAATGCGTTGACATACCTCACATTTCTGGACATACTCTTGAACAGCTTTCTGCATCTTTGGCCAATAAAATTGTTGCTGCAATCTTCTATAAGTTCGAAGGATCCCCGAGTGCCCTCCAACTTTAGAATCGTGAACTTCATACAACAATTTATCCCTTAAGGAGTGATCAGAAGGCACCACAACCTTCCCTTTGTAAAGCAGCAAACCATCACGCCAAGTCAAGTTGCCATGAGGAGGATCACCCGCCTTTTTTCCCAAAAGCTGCACATAGGAATCTGATTTAGAGGCCTCGCGGATCTGCTTCCAAATATCCACTTCCGAAAAATGAAGAGCAGCCAATAATGGGCTTTCTTGCCGCTTAGATAAAGCATCTGCAGTAGAGTTTTCATGACCCGGTTGAAAGATGATTTCATAATCGTACCCCAGTAATTTGGCCACCCATTTTTGCTGCTCCGGAGTTGCAACACGCTGATCTAAGAAAAATTTGAGGCTTCGTTGATCGGTTTTGATGTAGAATTTGCGGCCAAGTAAATATGGTCTCCACAATCATATTGCTTCCACGATGGCTAGCATTTCCTTTGCATAGATTGACCAAGTTTGCTTAGTGATTCCCAAGGCTCGACTCATATAGGCAATTGGTCTATTTTGTTGAGTTAGAACAGCACCAATTCCGTTTCCCGATGCATCCGTTTCAATGGTGAAAGGTTCGGTAAAGTTTGGCATGGCTAGTGTGGGGGTGGATGTCATGGCTTGTTTCAAAGCTAAGAAAGTCGCTTCCGCTTCGTCATTCCATTGAAACTTCCCTTTTTTGAGGAGGTTAGTTAATGGTCGAGCTATTAATCCATACCCTTGAACAAACTTGCGGTAGTAGCCAGTGAGGCCTAAGAATCCATGGAGCTCGGTAATGTTGGAGGGTCTTGGCCAAGCAACCATTGCTTCAATTTTCTTTTCATCAACTTTGACTCCATGATGTGTAATTATGTGGCCCAAATACTCTAGCTCTTGTTTTCCGAATGCACATTTGCTCATCTTGACGTAGAATTGGTGTTGCCGAAGGATGGCTAATGTAAGTTGGACATGCTCCAAGTGCTGCTCCCATGTCGGACTGTAAATTAAAATGTCATCAAAAAACACCAAGATGAACTTCCGCAAATACGGTCGAAAAATCGAGTTCATTATTGCTTGGAATGTAGATGGTGCGTTGCATAGCCCAAATGGCATAACCAAGTACTCATAGTGGCCATTGTGAGTGCGGAAAGCAGTTTTAGGAATATTAGGGGTGCTAACTCGTATTTGGTGGTATCCTGCCTTGAGATCCAGCTTAGTAAAAAATGCAGCTCTGTGTAACTCATCAAGCATATCATCTACTGTTGGAATTGGGAAACGATCCTTTACGGTGGCAGCGTTTAATGCTCGGTAGTCTGTGCAGAATCACCATGTGCCATCTTTTTTCTTCACTAGCAGTACTAGAGAAGAAAAGGGGCTAGTGCTTGGTCGAATCAACCCTGCATTGAGCATGTCTTGAACCTGATTTTCAATATCAGTTTTTTGGAAATATGCGTACCTATATGGCCTCACATTAATAGCTTCGGTTCCGTCTTTGAGTGGTATTTTGTGATCAATTTCGCGTGCTGGTGGTAAGCTAGTAGACGCAGCAAAGACATCTGAATATTCCTCCAGCAATGCCTGCATATCTGATGAGAGTTCCTCATTGTTCTGCTGTCCTTCTAGCTGAAAATATAAAGCAAACACAGCTTGTCGTTGTCGAAATTCCTTAGTGAAGCCCTGCAATGTGGTGTCTTGGATCGGTGGAATTTCAATTCCCTGGAGTTTCTTAGGCTGTTGCTCCCAGATGAATTCCATGGTTCGCTTTTTCCAATCACAAACTACTAAACCCAACGTCTCTAACCACTGAATGCCTAGCACCATATCCAAACCATTTAAGGGCACAGAAAAGAAGTCGAGGTGGAACTCATTACCTTGTAACTTAACCGTGAGCTTCTCATATTTCCCTTTACAAGATAATCTTTCCCCATTGGCAACTCGGACAGTAAACGGTGTTGTGGGCTTCACGGGCAAATGAAGCGTTTCAGCTACTCGATCACTGATGAAATTATGAGTGGATCCACTATCGATTAAGGCAACCACCTCATGCGCTCCAATAATTGCCTTAATTCGCATTGTTCTCGGTACACTCCATCCAGTTAGTGCATGTAGAGTGATCTCGGGCTCCTTTCCGTTGTCATCTTCCTCAATCTCGGATATTTCCCTTGTCGTGTTTACCCCTCCCATTTCCTCTGGTGTTTCATCTTCCTGTATACAGCCCTCTAGGAGCATCAACTGTGGTGCTTGACACTTGTGTCTTGGGGTGAACCTTTCATTGCAGTTGAAACATAATCCTTGAGCTCTACGTTTCTGCATCTCATCCCACGACAACTTTTTGATTGCCACTTGTGTGGAACCCTTGGGAGGATTGGTGTTACTTACAGGAACAGAAGCTCGTAAGGCACTTGGCCGTGCGAATTGCCTCTGTCTCGCAAGCTGATCGTCCCTCATTTTCGCCAAGCTAATTGCCTCTTTCACAGATTGAGGCTTGAACATTCTTATTCCATCAGCTACCTCTGGTTTCAAGCCTCCCATGAACGTACCCACAAGAGCCTTTTGGGTCCATCCACGAACTCGATTCCCAAGCCGTTCAAATTCCCGTTGATAGTCTCGTAATGTTCCCGTTTGTCTCACTCGGGATAGCGCTTCGTCGAAGTCTTCGGAATCAGGGGATCCAAAATGAGCCCTTACTTCATCTTCGAAGGCTTCCCATGAGATACTCCCCTGTCCTTCAGCGAATGCTTTTCGAAACCACTGCCACCATTGATTCGCCTCGCCTTCGAGGTGGAACGAAGCTAGATGCACCTTTTGATCAGCGGCTATCTCTTGAAACTCGAAGAACTGGTCCACACGATTGAGCCATTCCGTCGGGTCATCTCCAAAAAATCTTGGAAATTCCAACTTTGCAATCTTGGAAGAAAATGGCCGGATGTTTTCGCCGGTATCTCGGTTGGTTCGGTGGGATCCTTCTTGCTGATAATTATTATGGCTAGGTGATCCTCTACTTGAGAGGAATGCTTCAGATAGTTTTGCAATAGTTTCTTCTAGTCGTTTGATCTTGTCGGTGATTCCCACCTCCATTCGCTGCATTCCTTCTTGAACTCCTCCAAGCTTCTCCTCTAGAAGCTCAATCCGTTCCTTGTTTGTCGTCATGAACCCTGCTTTGATACCAATGATAGGTCCCAATCAGTACAAGCACAACAAACACAAAGAAAGTATTCTCTTTGGGTGAGAATGAACCACAAATTCATTAACTTCTAATCTCCCTTCCCCATTCTCTTCTTTCTAAAGTTATACATCAAAGAAACAACTGAAATGAAGCTAATGGTGTCCGAGTCTGTAGGAGACTCATTCACCCACTACCCATGAATTGCAGTCGTGCTAATAACTGCCCTAAAACAAAAGTAAACCAGCAAATACAATAAAAGGAAATGATGTTGAAGTAGGAAAAATGGGCTTGGCTTCTGAACATGGACATCAGTCCATATAGCGTGAGTTGGGCCTCGGGGATTATCATTCATATCCTTCAGTTGCATTTTTAATCCAGTTTAACGAAAAAAAATTGTCTCTGATAAAAAAAAAATTAAATAATTCTTCCAGTGAAATTTCGGCATCTCATTGGCTGAAAATGCTCTTCGGGATCATGCTGTTGTCCCTAATTAGATGGGATAAGATTTGTTGGGTGATACCAGAACCAATATTGTCAAAAAATAGAGTATGCAGGAAATGCCCTCAGAAGTCACACTTTTCCCCTTTAGGAAGATTGTTACTTTGTCTTAGCCTATGAGCATCATCTAGTTGTTTTTGTCTTCCATAGATGCATTGTTCATCAAGCTTTTAACAGCTACAGTTAACTAGGTTTTCAGTTTAACAATCTTGAAAGAAATAGACCTTGGTGAATGTTATTATTCACGCTTATGTCTCTTTTCTGCTATCAGTTGGATCATTCCAGTGAAAGGAGTTTTTCTTCACAAGACTATGCTAACATCAATGCCTGGTGGGCATCTCATAATTGAAGAATGCACACGGCTTGATTTGACAGTACGAGTAATTTTGATAATCCATTCTATCCCTAGTTGGGGTCCTTTTTTTTTTTTTTTTTTTTTCTTCATTCTATTATTTTTGTGTAGCTCCAAGATCAAGATCATCTCCCCTTGCTATTGCACCTTCCACTCATCCCCTTAAAACTTGTATGGCATGCTTTGATGAACGCTCTCTTCCATTTCATGCTCTTGGTTATGCAAGAGGATCTCATAAACCAACAGTAGTCATAACATCATTGGGCATTGCAGTATCGAATCTTCTTCCTGCCGTGAGTTTCATTTAATGTTAAGTGTTTATGTTATTAACTCATTTATTAGCTGCAACCAGACTTTTTGACATTGAATGGCTTCTTTTAGTTAATACGCTGACTCCATATTTTCTGGGTTTTATTTTTTCTGTGGGGCTGAGACTTGAAAAATGATAGTTGTAGTGGTTCATAAGAAAGTCAATACTAAAAATCTGCTTCAAATCAAGGGACTTCATAAAGCTAGAGGCTTGAATTCACATGTTCTCCGGAGGCAAAGTGAGGATTCCACTGGTAACCTGTTGTCTTGTGCTAGTACAGTTTGTCTTTGACAGTTGTTCAGTGGGGACCATAAGACGGATTCTCGATATGTTGGTAATCCCATTCTTTGATACCCAAACTCTCCAGCTTCACCAAGTGTGTTTGTGTCGACATGTCATGACATGGTGTGGGATCCCTGTGAGATACTACTGATTTTTCTTTGTATTGGTTACAAAAACCAATTCATTTTTTGACTAAAAAATAGTACCCATATCTATAATAGTGTCTAAGAGTAAACTACCAATTTACAGCTGCCCTAATCCCTAGTTCACAGCCATCTTAGTCAATAGTTGACTATTGCAGTTTTTCTTAATTTGTACATTAATTGACTAATTCTACTAGCTAATATTAACAGCTAATATATACCAAATATAGCTCATCTAGAGCTGATCAGGCCTTAAAATTAGAAGATTCTATTGATTACTTACTAAAGGCAGAAAATAGAAACATAAACTGTATTAAAATCATATCAATTATATTTACAGGGCTAAATAACTAGACAAAAGCAAAAAACAATCAGCTGATTTTCTCCTAGATAACAAACTAACTTTAAATTTGAAAACAAAAATGGAAAATTCAAATCTCGCCAACTTTCAGAACATCATGAAATATCTTGATTTATTGCACAAACATAAATCAAAGAAGAAACCAAACTCTATTCTTATCCACACTCCTCAAGCTAGGCAAATATGTTTAAATTATTCCCATCTTTCCCATTAACTTCTCAAAAATTGATCTACCTTGTCATTTTGTGAAAATATCTGCCACTTGTTCACTCATAGGTACACAGGTCATGCACAAGGTACCTTCTTCTATCTTTTCCTTTTTAAAGTGTCGATCCACCTCAATGTGTTTTGTTTTGTCATGATAAACAAGATTGTGTGAGATATTTATCTTGTTATCACAAAAAAAATTTCACTAGTTAACTCATTGTTATATGTAACTCTTCTGACATCCTCTTGATCCACAACCCTTCACATTCTCCATGGGCTATAGCTCTAAATTCCGCCTCCACACTACTTCAAGCTACCACACTTTATTTTTTTCTCCTCCATGTCACTAAGGTTTCTAAAATAAATGTACAATAGCCTATAGTGACCTCTTATCTTCTAGTGATTCAACCTAATTTACATCCGTGTAAATTTCCACTCCTTTGTTCCCTTTTTTTTTTCTTTTTTAAAGAAAAGTCCTTTACCTAATGTTCCTTTATGGTGCTTGAAAATTCGGTGCATAGCCTCCAAGTGAGACTTTGTAGGTGAATTCACATGTTGACAAACTCTACTAACCACAAAAGACTTTATCTAGGTGAGTGTGCAAGAGATAAATCAACCTACCAACTAATCTTTAAAACAACCTCCTTTCTACTAGTGCTTCATCATCCAAAGACTCAAGTGAAGTTTCACTAGGTTTGCATTCGACCATCCCTATTTCTTTAAGTAGATGTAAGGTGTATTTTCGTTGGCAAACAAAAATTCCAAGTTTGCTTCTAGCAACTTCCATCTCTAAGAAATATCTCAAACTACCAAGATCTTTCACTTAGAATTCATCAACCAATGTCTATTCATTCCAAGGTCATCATTACTTGTAAGAATTATGTCATCTACGTAAAAAATTAGAATTATTGCCTTTCCTTCTTGAAAGTGCCTATAGAACATAGTATGATCGAAATGTACTTGAGAGAACCCTAACCTTTTTAGAACTTTGGTGAATCTTCCTATTGGTTGAAAAACAACTTTGGTATCTAATTAAAGAATAGTACACATATATAATAGTGTCTAAAAGGCAAACACGCAATACCCAATTTACAACCATGCTAATCACTAATTTACAATTATCCTAGTCAATAGCTGACTATTTCTCCTAATTTATACATTAATTAACTAATTCTACTAACCAATATTAACAGCTAACATATACCACATATAGGTCCTTTAGAGTTGATCAAGCCTTAAAATCAGGAGATTCTATTGATTTCCCAAACTCCCCCTCAAGCTGGTTCGAAGATATTCCTCATTCTTAGCTTACATGTCACTGAGTTGAAGCTTAGATTAGACACTCCTTATTGAATATATCAGCCAACTACATTTTAGATGAAACAAAAGGAGTGCAAAATGAGACTGTTATCAATCTTTTCTTTGATGAAGTGTCTATCCACTTCAACATGTTTAGTGTGGTTGTGTTGAACTGAGTTATATGTGATGCTTATGGATGCCTTATTGTCGCAATGGAGCCTCATAAGTTCTTCAATGTCTACTTGTAATTCTTTTAATAGAGTTTTGATCCACATGAGTTCACAAATACCTAGGGTTATAACTTGGTATTCAGCCTTAACACTTGATCTAGCAACTATTGGTTGTTTTTTACTCCTCCAAGTCACCAAGTGCCCCCCTACAAAGTGCAATACCCTAAAGTAGATCTTCTATTGGTTATAGGTCTAACATAATCAGCATCAGTGTAAGCCTTTACTTACATATGACCGTTTTTAGAGAATAACAAACCCATGCTTAGAGTAGCCTTCAAATATCTCAATATCCTCATTACCACTTCCAAGTGATCTTCTAAGGGAGCATGTATGAATTGACTCACAACACCAACAACATATGCAATGTCTGGCCTAGTATGAGACAAGTATATTAACTTGCCAACAAGTCTCAAATATCTTCTTTTATCAACTGGTATTCTATCTAAGTTTATCCCCAACTTATGATTATGATCTATAGGTGTATTTGAAAGCTTACACCATAACATTCCGGTATGTTCTAGAAGATCAAATATTGTACTTTCTCTTATACATATATACATTCCTTCTTTTGATTATGTAACTACAATGCCAAGAAAATATCTAAGACTTCCCAAGTCTTCAATTTCAAATTCCTTGGCTAATTTGCCTTTGAAGTTTTGTATCTCCTCATGATTATCCCCAATGATTATAATGTCATCCACATAAACAATAAGAATAGTTACATTTTTCCTTAGTGAACATTTGATAAACAATATGTGGTCTCCTTGGCTTTGTTGATATTTGAGCCCCATAATGGACATAATAAATCTTTTAAACCAAGCCCTCGGGGATTGTTTCAAGTCGTATAAAGACTTTTTCAACTTACACATCTTCTCATTCTTAAACTGCACCTCCAATCTAAGAGGTACATCCATGAAGACTTCTTTTTCCAAGTTCCCATGAAGAAAAGCATTTTTTTTACATCAAATTGTTGAAGTGACCAATCGCATTTTTTAGCAAGAGATAGTAGGATTCTAATCCTTGCAACAGGTGTGAAGGTCTCTTAGTAGTTGATCTCATAGGTTTAGGTGTACACCTTGGTGACCAATTTATTTTATATATTTCTATAGGGACATCAGCTTTATACTTGATCGTAAACACCCACTTACATCCAATCGGACACTTTCCTTTAGGCAGATCAACTATATCCTACATATCATTCTTGCACAGGGCCTTCACTTCTTCATCCATTACTTCCTTTCACTTGGGGTCAACAAATGCTTCTTATACATTTTTTGGATCTGAATTTGAACTCAAGTTTGTAGTAAAAACCTTATAATTGTTGTTCATACTGTGATAAGACAAGAAATTCGATAAAGGATGTTTGGTACAATTCCTAATGCCTTTTCTAACTACTATAAGAATGTATAGATTAGTATCAGCCACTTGGACAACATTGGGAGGATTTAAAATTTTAGAATCAAGAGGATTAAGAGACATACCTATGAAAATATGAGAACATTATTGATTAATTTTCCAACACACAAGGGAAAATATATAGGTTAACAACAATCAACTAAATCTCTACAAAACTAGGATATTGATCCCTAGAAAAAATAGAAAACAATCCCTATAAATTAGGGATAAGGCTAACTAATTAAATAAAATATTTACAACTTTCCTAATTAATCTTAATCATCTTATTTACAAGATTTCAACCTGGCCTAGTCAACTTTGACACTCCCCCTCAAGTTGGCAAGTGGATATCATCCATTCCTAACTTTCCAACAATAGTCTGAAAGATTGAGCTGCTTAATCCTTTGGTTAGCACATTACCCAATTGATTGCTAGTAGATACAAATGGTGTGCAGATCAATCCACTATCCAACTTCTCATTTATGAAATGTCTATCAACTTCGATGTGTTTGGTCCAATCATGTTGCACAAGATTGTGTGCAATGTTGATTTCTGATTTTCTATCACAATAAAGTTTCATAGGTCCTTTCCATGTGACTTTTAGATCTTCTAAAATGATATTTAGCCATAGAAGTTCACAAACTCCTAATGTCATTGCCCTAAATTCAATCTCTACACTTGACCTTGCAACTACATTTTGTTTTTGCTTCTCCAAGTTACAAGGTTTCCACCAAGAAAAGTACAATACCCCGATGTTAATCTTCTATCATCAATAGATCTTGCATAGTCTACATCTGTGGAGGTTTCTAAAGTCAACTTTTCTCATTTCTTGAATAATATTCCTCTTCCCAAAGTTCCCTTGAGATACTAAAATCCAATGTGTTCCTTGGAGATAGACCTTCTTGGGATTATGCATAAACTAACTCACCAATCCTATTGCATAGGCTATGTCTGGTCTTATATGTAAGAGATAAATCAATCTACCAACAAGCCTTTGATAGGACTCTCTATTCACCATTGTGTCTTCAGGAGCTTCACAAAGCTTGTGATTTTGCTCAATAAGAGTTTCCATTGGTTTACACCTAAGTTTCCCTATCTCACTTAGCAAATCCAGCACATACTTTTTGTTGAAGAAAGTTAAGAAGTTAGTTAGGATTTTTATGTTTTCCTTCAATTAAATCCAATAACAAACTTGGAGTAGTTGAACCTTTCCTATTTTTTCTCTTTGGGTACTATTTTTTCTCTCGCTTAATTAAGATTCTAGCCTACTAAGAGTCCTATTTATTTCCTACTATATTTCTAGAAGTAATTTAATGAAAAAAAAATGAAGAATTTGGATTACTTCTTCCAAACAGCTTTTGTGGTATCAAAACAATGAACGAGTTCTTAAGGCGATCTCTATATGGTAAAAAGGGCAATGACTAGGGCCGAAGAGACATCACCAGATTCTGAGGCTGTGTCTACCACCATCCAACCAACTAATGGTGTGGATCACTTGACTAAAATTCCTCTTTATAAATAACTATTAAGAAATTGAACAGCAAGAATTATTTTAAATGGTCGCAATCTATAAAATTAGTGATTGATGGTAAAGGCAAATTGGGATAACTAATAAGAGAGTATAGAAACCTGTAGAAGGAGACCCAAATTTCAAAACATGGAAATCAGAGAATTCCTTAGTAACAACATGGCTTCTCAATTCCATGGAACCATTTATTGCCAAACCCAATATGTTCTTGCCTACAACAAAGGATGTTTGGGATTCAATACATGAAACTTATTTTGATTTAGAGAATTCCTCTCAAATCTCTGAATTGAAATCAAAACTTTGGCAATCCGAGCAAGAAGATCGCGAGATTACTATTTATTATAATGAAATGGTAACCTTGTGGCAAGAATTAGATCAATGTTATGATGATGTTTGGGAAAATCTTAATGATTGTGCTCGACATATGAAAAAAGAAGAAAATGATTGGGTTTATATGTTTTTAACTAGTGTAAACCACAACTTAGATGAGATAAAAGGGCAGATTCTTGGTCAAAAGCCTCTCTCATCCATTCATGAGGTTTTTTCAAAGGTAAAGTGAGAAGAATGTAAGAAAAGAATTAAAAATATTTGGGTGCACTGTTTTTATTCACAACCATGGAAAAAAAGGTGTGTTGTCATGGGTTTTGCACCAAATTAGAAATGGTACAAATGTTATGACCCAATTTCAAAAAAAAATTATTGTTACCATGGATGTTCCTTTTCTTGAAAATAAACTGTTTTTTACTGCTCATTTTCAACGAAAGAAAAAAAAATGAAGATTTAAAAGATTCGGAATTTCCAAGTTTTTTTAAAACTTGACCAGAAAATTGTGATGTATTTCCAGGTTTTTTCAAACTTCACTAGATTATAATTTAGGAAAATCTTATTAGTTTTTTTAAACAAAAAATTCTTATTCAAATTTGAATTTTGAAACTAAATCTAGTCCTAATCAAGCAAAAAAAAACAACTTTTGTGTCTAGTGAAACAAGTTCTAGTTAATCTCTAAAGCCATCACAGAATCATAATCTTGATGGCATTGGAAATAGAAGAGAATCAGGTCTGGAAAAAAAAAAATCTTTGGAATGGTTTATGATAGGAAGTATCTGAATCAAAGAAAAGAAATCAACACTTCTTTGTCAATTCATGAATCCAATCAAAGTCAAGTTCAAGAGTCTTCAGGTAATTCTCAAACTATTTTAAATAAAATCTCTCAGCCTTACTCCAATTCTCCAAATGAGCCATTTAATGATTTAAATGTACCCATAGCAGTCCATAATGGAAACAGGTCTTGTACTAATCTTCCAATGTCCAGATTTGTGTCTTATAAAAATCTTTCATCATCTTTTTCTCCTTTCACTTCTCAACTTTCTTGTGTAGAGATTCCAAAGAATGCATGTATAGGATGCCTGGATTGGAGGAATGCAATACTTGAGGAGATGAGAGAACTTGAGAAAATAAGACATGGGAAATTGAAGACCTATCGAGAGGAAAAACCATAGTGGGCTACAAATGGGTGTTCACCACCAAATACAAGTGAGATGGGACTCTAAAGAGGTATAAAGCAAGACTAGTGGCCAAATATTTCACACAAACCTATGGCATTGACTACTTGGATACTTTTGCACTCATGGTGAAGCTAAATATTGTAAGAATATTCTTGTCACTTGCAGTAACCTTAGATTGGCCTTTACAACAATTAGACATCAAGAATGCTTTCTTGAATGGAGATTTGGAAGAAAAAGTCTATATAGATCCTCTATCAAGGTTTGAACAAGGGTTTGGATCAAAGATATGTAGGTTTAAAAAATCACTATATAGTCTCAAACAATCACTGAGAGCACAGTTTGAAAATTTTACTCGATCAGTAAAAAGGCAAAGGTATAATCAAGCTCAAACCAATCACACTATGTTCATCAAGCATTCGGGAGATGGAAAGGTGACTATTTTGATAGTGTATGTGGATAATATCATACTCACGAGTGATGATGAGAATGAGATGAATCGATTGAAGACTTGTCTAGTAGTAGAATTTGAGATCAAAGACTTGGGATCCATGAGGTATTTTCTTGGAATGAGGGTGGCTTGGTCCAAGAAACGGATTATGGTCTCACAACGAAAATATATCCTAGATCTACTCAAAGAGATTGGGATGAGCAGCTGCAAACCTGTAGACACACCAATTGATCCTAACAAAAACCTTAGAGATAGCGAGTAAGAGGCTCTTATAGATAAGGCTCACCAAAGATTAATGGGAAAATCAATTTATTTGTATCATACATGGCCTGATATTGCATTTGTCATTAGCATGGTGAGTTAATTTATGCATTCTCTAAGTAAAGAGCTTCTTGAAGACGCTTATTGAATACTGAGATACTTGAAGAGCTCTCCAAGAAAAGGTTTACTCATCAAGAATGGCGAACAACAAACAATTGAAGTTTACACAAATGCAAACTGGGTTAGGTCCTTGACCGATAGAAAGTCTACATCCAGGTATTGCAAGTATGTTTGGGGAAATTTAGTTATATAGAGGAGCAAGAAGAAAAATGTAGTAGCCCAAAGCAGCGTAGAGGCTAAGTTTAGAGCAATGGCTAATGAAGTGTGTGAAATCATATGATTGCAACGAGTACCTGAAGAGTTAAAGCAGCCAATAAACAACCTATGAAGTTGTATTGTGACAACAAATCAACTATAAGCATAGCTTACAACCCAATACAACATGACAGGACTAAGCACATCGAGATTGATAAACACTTTATAAAGGAAAAACTTGAAGCATGACTTATTTGCATGTCATTTGTTCCTACAACGCAACAAATTGCTAACATATGACTCTGCAACCTATCAGTTGCAATGATGAGGAGTCGTAAGGCAGGTGAATCACTCCTTCTCATCTTCAAATCAAGTTGTGTTTTGCTTTCAAATGAATGGGAAACTCAAGGATATCAAAGAAGCACTTGATAAAATAAAAAAAGATATATTTCTATTGAATGTTATTCCATGAAGCATAATTCACCCATGGGCAAAGAATATTGGGAGAAAGACCCACTCATCCCCACATTCATCTAATCTTAATCTAAGAAATGCGAAAAAAAAAAAACAGTAAAATTGTTAGTGTTGTCTGATAAAGAAAATGTTTTCATTGTTGATATAGTTGGCATCAGGGGATTGGGTAAGACTATTCTTGCTCAATTGGTATACAATGATGAAAGAGTGAAAAAACATTTTGATTTTAAGAAATGGGTTTGCGTTTTTTATGATTCTAGTGAGGGTTTTCGTGAAAGTGTGCTGCTAAAAAAATGTCTAAATCTAAAAATGATGAGGGAGATAAAAGTTCACAAAGTCCGTCATTGGATAATTTGAAAATGAGCTTCATGAACAAATAAGTAAAAAGAAGTACTTGCTAGTACTAGATGATGTCTAGAACAATCAAAGTGAAAATTGGGAGAAGGGACTGTTTCGAACAAACTTTGAGCTTTTTGTTAGCAAGTTAGGTATGATTGACATCTATGCTCCAACTTGAAGTGAAGTGTTGAAGAAAGTTAGGAAGTTAGTTAGGATTTTGATGTTTTCCTTCACTAAAATCCAGTAACAAACTTGGAGTAGTTAAGACCTTTCCTATTTTTTCTCTTTAGTTAATATTTTTCTCTCACTTAGTTAGGATCTAGGGCTGCTAAGAATCTTACTTAGTTAAGATTCTAAGCTGCTAAGAGTCCTATTTATTTCTTGTTGTATTTCCAAAAGTAATTTAATAAAAAAAATAGGTTATTTCTTCCAAATAGCTCTTACTTTTATTGAGATATAAAAATCACATGCCGAGAGCGAGCAACTTCAATGCCAAGAAAGTATTTCAACTTGCCAAGTTTTTTTCTTTCAAATTCTTGAAATAGACATTTTCTCAAGGCTTTTCTACCTTCTAAGTCATCTCCTATTACAATTACATCTACATAAATCAACAAGGCATTAACCCCCCCTAAAACCGAATATTTAACAAACAGTGTGTTATCACCTTGACTTTGTTTATATCTTATAGCTTTCATAACTTTGGAAAATATACCAAACCAAGCTTTAAGGGATTGTTTCCACCCATAAAGCTTTTTTTTTTCAATTTACACACCTTGTTACTTTCTAACTCAAAACCTGGAGGAACTTCCATGTAGATTTCCTCATCAAGATCACCATATAAGACAGCGTTCTTAACATCATATTATTGCATACTCCACCCATGATTGGCAATTAGAGACAACAAAATCCTCAGTGTTCATCTTGGCAATTGGTGCAAAGGTTTCAAGATAATCTATTCCATAGGTTTAAGCCCTTTATCCACCAACCTAGCCTTAAATTATTCAATTACCATCTACCTTATACTTCAAGAGTAAAGACCCATCTATATCCCACTAGTTTTTTTCCTTAGGTAGCTCAACCAATTCCCATGTTTTCTTTTTTCAAGGGTCTCCATCTCAATTCTCATGGCTTCTTTCCACCCTTTATGACCCAATGTTTCATAAACTATTTTTGGGATGGTTATAGTGTTTAGATGAGTAAGAAAGCTTTTATGGTTGTCAGATAACTTCTCATAAGATATAAAGTGAGATAATGGGTATAAAGGATTTTGGGTACACTTTCTCACACCCTTCCTAATAGCAATAGGAAGATAATAATCATCTCCAAGCTTGGGATCAAAGACATCACTTTCATAAGCTTTCGAGTTAGAAATTACCTTAATACCATCAACTCTATCATCAGCACTAAGGTTTGGTTTAGATTCTAGGACCTACATAGGTTGAATAGTGGATTCTCTCCTTGAATAGACCTATAGTAGGCAAGTAGCACTTTGATTATGTTTATCCTTTATCATATAACTTGGAGTGATTAAAGCTAGTTAACTACAAGATGGTGGCTCAACTGGTGATAGTGGTGGTGGAGGCAAAGATGATAGTGAAGATGGGGAGAATGAAAGATCAAGTGAAAGCAAAAATTTATTCTTATCTTCCATGAAAGATGTCTTCTCCTGAAGATAAGACTCATAAATTATTCCTTTTGCTTGAAAAAATGGTGACAAGGTTTGATTAAAATAGTCTCTAACATATCTAATCGAACCCTCTTATGTTCTATCCCAAATTAATTTTTAATCATGTGAAAATGTTTGGAAAGTAGAGCTAACATTAGATTTTTATAAAAAAAAAAAAAAAAAAAAAAAAACCCCCCATGACACACAAGTACAATCATTAATAAACAAAACAAACCAATGAGCTCCAAAAACATCTGGAACCATAGAAGGTCCCCAAACATCATTATGGATAAAGTGAAAGGATATGACATTCTTTTATTACTTATTGGAAAAGAAGGGTGTTTTTCTTTTGCAAGCTCACAAACATCACAATGAAATATCCTCATATTTATTCCTTTAAACAAATCTATAATTTTAAGAACATTGAACGATAGATGACCAAGATGAAAATCACACAACCAAATTTTGTTTTTATTTGAAAAAGGCAACCTAAAAAGGAATGAAAAAGGAAAATTACTCCTAGTGTTATTTTGCCCAAAGGATTCAAGGTGGTAAAGTCCATTCCTCTCTCTAGCAAGTCCAATCATCTTCCTCATGTCCTAGTCCTGAAATTTGCAATGTGTAGAAGAAAATGTCACAGTACAATTCAAATCTTTTGTGAGTTTGTGAACTGAGACAAGGTTTATAGACAACTTAAGCACTTGTAAAACATTCTTTAAAACAAATTTTAAATTGATAACAACATCTCTCTAACCAAGAACTGTAATCATAGTACCATATGTTGTAGATATCCTTTTATTACTAAGGTAAGAATTGTAAGAGACAAAACCATGGGAAAACTTAGTCATATGATCTATGGCCCCGAAATCAATTATCCAAGATCCTATTGTGGGCATATTCAAGACTCTGAGAGTAAAGGATTAAGATATAGTACCTAAAAAAGCCAAGGAACAAGTACCTAAACTTGTAGGTTTCTCTAAAGTTCCTTAAAAAAAATTCATATTTTCAATCTCTTCTCTATTAAACTCAGCTTGGTCCAGAAAGAAGTTTGTTTCTTCTCTTAGTTGCATTCTGGTTACATAAGATTGTCCTTGTCTCTATGTTGGTGTATTCTTTTTTGTCCAGTTTTTGCTATTTGTTTGGGCATTTTGAAAGTTTGAGGTCTTACCATGAAGTTTCCGACATTTTTTCCTCATGTTTCGTGGTTTTTTTCAATAAGTTCACACCATTGGATCTTTGTTTCTAGTCTTTAACACCTCTGACTAACCACTTTCATTTGTCATTCCACTAAAATGGTGCTCAATTGGTGATCTGCTCCATCGCTCCTTGCATTAGCACATCTTACCACCATAGCAAAACTTTCCATTGGTTGAGATTCTAACATGTACCCCCCCCCCCCCCTTCTACTTTCCTCTCCTTGTATTATTCCAATAGTGTCATTCAATGATGAAAGGTCTTTTCCAAGAACTTGGACTCTAACATCATCAAATTCAACATCTAATTCAGTAAGGAAAGTGTAAATTTTGTCTTTCTCCACAATTCTCTTAAGAATGCCAACATCTTCACTACATTTCATTTCTACACATTGATAATGATCCAATTCTTACTATAAGTTTTGTAAGATATTGGATTATTTAGTAATAGAGCACTTACCCTACTCAATAGCTGAGATTTCGATCTTGATGTCATAGATTTGGGTAGCATCATGAACCTTTGAATATGTTTGTCTACACATGTCCTAAATATCTTTCGTTGTCTCTAAGAACATGCAGGTATCACTTACTTCAAGCATCATCGAATTCCATAACAATAGAATCAACTTCATCCCAGGTGTTAAATTTTGGATCCCTAGGTTTCAGACATTTGCCAAGGAGATGACTCAATTTACCCTTCCCTTCTAGAAAGCTTTGAACAAATTTAAACCACTTCAAGTAGTTTTTTCCATTCAATTGATAACTTGGTTGAATATTCTGCAAATCTCCAACTGAAACCATGCTTGTTGTCTTTATCACTTGAATCTCGAACATATCGGACACCTCAGTTGCATCAAACATGATGATGTTGTGAGGGAATAAGAAAGAAACAAATTTTGAGTGATAAAGGTTAAAGAAAATACGACCAACATGAGAGTTTGGGCTAAAAGAAAAACTTTGCAATTGGCAATAAAGGTTGCAATAAAATGGATAATATATGACTTCAAGGTACTCTATTTTGGATCAAAAAACAGAGGAAGATTGGGTACTACAGCAATTTCAATGAATGAGACGGCAAACACTTAGAGGAAAAAAAATATTCAACAATGAAGACTAAAAGAAAATATCCTAAGGAGCCAAATTTGGCTCTAATACCATGTGAAAAGATGGGATTATTATTGATTAATTTGCCAACGTACAAGGGAAAATATTTAGGCTAATAACAGTAAACTAAATCCCTACAAAACTAGGATATTGATCCCTAGAGAAGATAGAAAATAATCCTTATAAATCAAGGATAAGGCAAACTAATTAAATAAAATATTTACAATTTTCCTAATTAATCTCAAGCATTTTATTTACAAGATTCTAGCCTAGTGTAGTCAACTTTGATAATATTTTCTTCTAAGGTCAATGATTGATTTTGCTTTAAAGGATTTTGATCTTGTTCCAGCCTAGTTTCCCAAGGTCTTCTTGAGTAAATAAACAACTCTGAATCCTAAGGCTTCCTTTGATTTTGTAGCTCTTATTTTTTAAGCTCCCCCTAAATTCCATCTCTCATCCTCCTAAGTAGGCATTGGCAAAGGTAGGGACCAATCTTGGGACTAATCTTCCACTTCTAATTTCTCCTCCCAAAGATTAGTCTTTTTGAATTTAACATTCATTGTAACAAATTTCTTTCAAAAATGAGGATGTTAGCATCTATAACCCTTTTGAGTGGGAGAATAGCCCAAGAAGATACATTTAGTAGCTCTAGGGTCAAGTTTAGATCCGTCTTTACTTAGGATATGAACAAAAACGGTGCATCCAAATGCTTTTGGAGAGAGAGTCCCAAGCCATGGTATATGGGAAAAATAATTTTTCAAGGTTTCAATGGGATTTTTAAAGTCAAGGGCTTTTGAAGGCATACAATTTATTAAATAGGCTGCTATAAGGATAACATCCCCTCAAAAATTCACTAGAACATGTATTGCAAACATAAGTGCCTAAGCTACTTCAAGAAGATTTCTATTCTTTCATTTAGCCACCCCATTTTGTTGAGGGGTATCCACACATGTAGATTGGTGGATAATGCCATTTTGAGTAAAGAATGTACTTAAACTTTCGTTGAAGTACTTAGTTCCCTTATTTGATCTAATCACTCGTATTTGGACACCAATTTGTGTTTGTATCATTTTGTAGAAGTTTTTCAAGATGGGAATAGTTTCAAATTTCCCTTTTAATAGATACACCCAAGTAGTCCTGCTGCAATCATTAATAAAACTAATAAACCACCTAGCTCTATAAAAACAAGTTACCAATGAAGGTCTCCACACATCTGAATGTATAATAGAGAAAGAAACTTCACTTCTCTTATTACTTATAAGATAGGGAACCCAATGGTTTTTTTTTTCCAATAAACACACTTCACACTTAAGAAAATTGGACACTCTTGTTGGGAACCCCAGATCACTCCGTTCCCATGCCCTAAATCTCATAAGGTGCATGAAAATCTATCATAGGCTCTCTAAATCTATAGCAGCGGAAAACAAGGCATTCAAAAGCCAATATTAATACTACATAAATCATAGATCTAGAGAATAAAGCCACATACCTTTGATCTGGATGTTCCCGATTCGATTCCAATCAATGTAGATAACTCCAAAGTCATAATGAATCTCGTAAATACCATGATCTTCTGCTCGATGACTCTTCCTTGTGTCTAGGCACTAAGATGATGGAGATCTCAGGGGTGGAGGTTAAGGTTCTCTCTGTGGACTATAGGGAGAAAATGGCAAGACATAGAAACCCTAACCCCTAAAGGGGTATTTATAGGTTTCCTACTAGGTTTAAGTAACTTAAGCCTACTATGGGTTTTAGTCTCTTAATCTAGCCCAAAAAGGTTTCTAATTGATTAATCAACCATACAAGACCCTAATTAATCAATTAGTCCAATTAAAAATAGCACTCACTTATCCTTGTGCAACCTTGCATAATTACCAAAACGTCCTTATGCACAAAAGTGAACTAAAAACTCATCCAATCCTCATAAATTGTGTCATCAAGGAATATAAGCTTAGAGTAAGGACCATTGGGACCCATAGGAGTACTAGATCCCTCATAATCAAATTCTAAAATTGACTCAATATCTTACTATAGAAAATCAATTGCACTCTAGTACCCTATGTATATTACAACGAGAAACTAAGTGCTCAAGTCCATGATCTACTATCCACTACATGCAGACTCCTCATGAACTGGTGTTTGTAATCTAACAAGATAATGTTATCACCTATCAAGATTACATCTTCAATCCTTGAATTATATATCTTACTTATTATGTGATCAACTGACATACTCTAACTCCAAGGAGCATATGTCAAATTCCACTAAAGGAATTACTATGGCCACAAATTTAATGATCACATGTTCTTTGGATCACTTAAAGGGATATAATGTTTCTATCCCATGAGATATCATGGTGCCTCTATTGAGAATACTTGTTGTCACCAACCTCCATCAATAGCCCAATCTATAGGGATATATGATCACTTTAGGATCTCACCCACAGGTTAAAGCCTCCTATTAATTTTGGCATAGGCTCAATATCCTCTCAAGGTTGAGATTCCATGTAGTATCTTGGTGAATCATGACAATTAATAGTCTTGCATAATGATTCATTATAGGTCCTACCAAGTGTACATCACATACACTAGTGCACTCACCATGGGAAACTCATCCTAACAACCAAGACAAGTCATCCCTCCAATTAGGAGGTGATGCACTATAATTTCTACTAGATTGCCCAAATTCATTAACCGATTGTGGACAACTTATCTACTTACAAGGAACCTATGACTTGTATCTTTTGTACAACTCCAAATGCATCCAGACATGGGTTGAATGCTAAAATCAATATCAATACACCAAAAAGATATCAAAAGGACAATTAAGTTTAACTTTGTTACATTATGTCTTACTTTTATGAGCTCAATCCCAACAACCACACTTTTTTCATGTTCTTAGGTGGAGCATTTACATTTCTAGTAGTCCTAGAAAGTGCATTATCATTTGATGCTTGACTACTATGAGATGAAGCAGTACACGTGGGAGCCATAAAAACCTATTCATCTTAAGACACAAGGAGATTAGCTATGGAAGGAATACTAAAAGGGTTTGGAATAAATAACAATTGAATTACTAAAGGAAATTGAAAATCTTCAAAATGAATATAGAGATCCTTGTCACATATAATCTAACATAACCCAATTATGTAAAGAAGTCCATAAGACCATCTTCTATAGCTCTAATACCACTCGTAATGACCCATACTTAACTATGTAGGTATTGTCTGTTTTGAACCCAAAGGGCCCCTCATGGATTTAAAATGCATCTACAAGGTTAAGAGGAGTCCATACTTATATAGCATTAGGAACTTTTTCCTCTATTTGACTTGGGATATCACAATCACCTCTCCATGTAGACACAACATCATCGTTGTGTCCCATGAGATTATGAGGTCAAATAGACAAATATCTCTCACAAGGTCGAACAAATAGAGGTCCATATCAAGGTCGAGAAACATCTCTAATACCACCCTATTATGACCCAAACCTAGAAGTCAAAACACCACAAACATTTCACATGTGAAGCCCAAAGGCTTGACATGAGAGTAGCCTAACAAGATAAATTAACTAGCAATATGCTAATTTCAAAACATGTCTAAAGTAGTAATTAAGCTTACTAAAAGTCTTAACTAGAAAATTTGTCTTTCCAACTACCTCCCAAATCAAAGATACGTACTCTCAACATATCCTCCAAAATTTGAGTCACCTTTTCTGATTGACCCGTTTATCTTAGGATGAAAGGCAGTGTTATATCTCAATTGAGTCCCCAAAGGTTTTTGTACACTCTTCTAAAATCTAGAAGTTAAATGAATATCTTTGTTTAAAACAAAATACATTGGAACTCCTTGTAATCTTACAATTTCATGGACATACAAGGAAGTCAATCTATCTTAGGGAAACATGGTTCAAATAGGTAAAAATGGGTTAATTTTTTCATGTAATCTTATTCTTCTATATATTTTTTTATAACTCTTAATAATCATTACACACTTAGAAAAATTATTCTTCCTAAATCTCTTTATTGCTCCTCTAACATTTGCTTGATGATTTATTTTTTCTTGAATTTACGAGTCATCAATTCATTCCCCTTTTCATAACTAAATTTTCCTCTGAAATTATGTACATTTCATGTTGAATCAATAATTTCTCTCTCCTAATCTTTTACTCATGCTAAAACAAAAAATTTATATTTATTTAATTTTTTTAAATTTAATATTGGAATTATTCCCCGTAATTCATATAGCCTTGGTTATATTAAACTTAGAAGATTGTAATTGAAATTGCAATTTTAATGTTTCGATTCATTGGACCCGGGAATGAGTATCTGAGAATAACGACAAATAGCATGCTTTCTCAAAGTCAAGTCAACTTAAATTGCCGACAAATGATTAAATAAAACCCTTGTAAATAAAGCTATTTTTGAAAGACTAACATTTAATTTCCATGTAGTATAGAGGGTATGGTGTATATTCAATTAAATCATTTTTTTAAGACATAGAAAACAAGTCAGATTTTAGAGTTGCAGAAAATTTGACCATCCAAATATTGTTTAACCATTGCTCTGCCTTTTTGAAATATGATATGGCAGTGAAATTTTAATTTCAAATATTTCATAAAAAATTAAAAAAAAAAAAAAACCATTTACTTTATGTTTTCAATTTTTTTCCAACTTTTTTTAATCAATATAATTAAAGTTAACTTATTAGGTTGACTTTAATTGACTTTAGTTGGTTTTAGTTATATTAGTTTATATTAATATATTTAATTTAGTTATGTTGGTTAATATAAATGGTTTATTTTTATTTTTAATTGAATAATAAAAATAAAATATTTTAACTTTTTTTATTTAATAAAAATAAAAACTCTATCATATTATATATTTGTTAATGAAAGTTGTATTATAAAATTATTTTGTACGTATGGATCTTACAAAAGTCAAAATGTCATAAGCCTCATAATTCAAAAGATGATCAATCTTGAATTATTTGATAACCACCCACATCACACCAAATTCCTGGACTCCAAGGAAGGAAAAATTGTGGGGAAAGTAAGACCAAAGAATTTGAATCGTAAAGCGTGAGTCTTTTCTAAACCAATTGGAATTGTATATGTGAGATTAAATGGACGTGGAGAGAGGGTGGTTGGATTCATGAATGAAAGCCGAGCGACATCATGGACACATTCATTGAACCCAACTTCCACTTGGGCGGTACTGGTCAAGCCGTCACGGGTCCATCTTTCAGTCTTGATGGTATTCTCGGATTGGGTGTTTGACTTTTTGTGGCCTCTACTTTTCTTTTCTTTTTTTTGAATTTTTATATTAAACATGTGATGACGACAATGACCTCATGGCGGTGACGTTGAAGTTAATAAATATAATATTAATTATTATTATTATTATTATTTTAAAAAATAAATACAATTTCTCCTTGACTTGAGAAGTCAATACAGGGTGGATCACTCTTTCTTATCCTTGTTGTCCCTTCTATTGGAAGAAGGAAAGAATACCGGTAATCCATTTATTAGAAAATTACTCACGTGTCCGTATTTCAAAATAATTTGATGTCGGCAACGTGTCCCTAAAGTCACGAGAAATATAAGTTGCTATGATAATGGTTTTCAATTAAAAACTGTTTTCTATTTTTTATTCTAACAACCTAAAAACGATATTGTCAAAATATATTTTTTACTATTTTTACTTATTTTTTAAAAATTATTTTAAAAAAAATAATTATATAAATATATAAAATAAATAAAAATTAAACACTTAATATAAAAATTATTTTTAAAAATATTAAAAATGAATTAAAAATATTTTAAATACCATGTGTCTTTGTTTACTACTATCTTTGCATTTTATTTTATACAAATATTATATTTAACTAAAATTATGAAAAACAATAAGTGTTATTTAATTAAAAATGATAAAAAAAAATTATTAATTCAAAAAAATAATCTTTGTCTAGAATATAATTTTTTTTTAACAAAAATATCTTATTAACCTTTTTGTACAAGTGTTAAATCATTTTTATAAAAAGGAATTTTAAAAAATTAGATTATTTTCTTAAATTAGGGTTATTTTTTTCAATTTTAAATAAGTGGGGATTGAGGGCTGGTTTGTTAATTGTTTTTAAAACAATTTTTATTTTTGAGTTATTTTTAAAAATTAATGAAAAATAAATTATTATATATAAAATTTAGTTTTAAAAATATTTAAAAACTTATTTCATAAAATTTACAAATAAACCCCTATTATCCGGAGTCTTTGACAAAAATATTCTAAATAATAATAATAATAATTTTTTTATGAGTAGGTGAGGAGCATGACCATGCTAAAGCAGTCTTAGTTCGAGATTTCTTTCCCTTTGGGTCAGCGCACGTGGAATGCTCATCATATTTATTCTTTACTTTTCTCCACTACAACAATTTAAGAAAATTACTATTTTTATAAGATGGAGTCGGAAAATTTGACTATTAAATGTTCTAAATTATAAATACCTTTTAAGTTTTTTTGATATTATTAAAAGAATTTTATAATTTTATTTTCACCCAAATTAAAATCTTTTAAACTAGAAAATAAAGTTCAAGATGACATGCTTTTAAGAAGACTTTTAGAAAAAAATCTAGAACTTAAAAAAAATGTTTTAAGTTAAATAATTTTATTTTCAAAAATAAAAACCAATTTAGAAAATTGCAACATCAAAATACTACTAGCAAAATTGAAAAGTTTGATAATTTGACAAAAAACCAATTTGGAAAATTGCAATTTCAAAATACTACCAGGAATACTGAAAAGTTTGATAATTTAACAAAAAAAAAAATTAGAAAATCACAATTCCAAAATACTACCAGCAATATTGAAAAGTTTGATAATTTGACAAAAAAATCAATTTAGAAAATTGCAATTTCAAAATACTACCGACAATATTGAAAAGTTTAATAATTTGACAACGACAATATTTTATTTTTTATTATTTTAAAAAAAAATTATATAGAAGTGTACGATGACAAATGTAAAAAATAACAATGAATATCCTAAAATTAAGGAAAGTAAAATTTATTTTCTAAAATTAAGGCAATCAAATATTCTTATTATTTTATTGTTGTTTCATTCTTAATTATATGCATCTCTTTCATTATTTTCATTTTCATATGAGCTCTCGTAGATTATTTTCTATTGTAACGATGTATTTCTTTGGTTATTTCCCTTCGTATACTTCCTCGAGTTATAACGAAAATGAATAAGAACAACCAATTTGTTTTTAAATGGTGAAGATATCCTTTGGTGAAAACTTGATAAAAATATCAATTTTTTTTTTTATTGGCATTGTAACACTCAACAAGTGTGAAGCCTTCTCCTCAAATTAAAATTTCTACCATGATTGTGTTATTCAAATAAAGTTTGTGCATGCTCTACGAACGTTTCTTTTTCTCCTCTTTTTAGGTAATTAGTGATTGTTTATACCTTTAAAGAGTTAACACTAACCAATTAAAAGAATAGTGAGGTGGTTTAATAAGCATAATAAGTTGACATTTTTTTTTTCATTTAAAAGATGATAAGAATGTTGATGTCACGATCTAAGAGAGTGATTTGGTTTCATCACAATAGAAAATTTATAGCGTTGAACTTAATTAAAATCAAATTAGATCACTCATCGAAAACTTAGTTTGAGAGGGCTCGTGAGGATAGATTGAACTTGTTATGAAATTTGCTCACTATAATTTGGATGATATATCATTTAGCTTGGTAGTAATCGAGTTTTTTTGGAAAAAAAAACCCGAATTTGAGCCTCCTCCCTTGACTCTAATACCATGACCACTATTATAAAACCAAAGTAATACACATTATAACCAAAAGCAGAGTTTGAAACACTCACCAACCTCAACTAATCAAATTATGAAAATCTCGATCTAAACCTAGACTATTTGTCAACAAGTCAACTTATGGGATAAATCCTTCTTTAAGAAAAAGGGTTATTGAGAAGAAATTAAAAACTAATTTCTTTTACTTTATATAAACTATTTCTTTTGTAAAGTTAATATTTGTAAAGTTAATTACTCTTAGACCATGTTTGACACATGGGAATAAGAAATGAGAATGAATTTTTTTTTCCATTCCTATATCTCCTTAAATAAGAATGAATTTGGTGATTCCAAAATCAAAATAAAAAATTATATGTAACATTTTTTGTTTTTTTATTTTTGAAAAGTGCTTTTAAAAATAACTTCCACTAGGGAATTAAAATACCTCTTATTAGAGGTAATTAAAATTTCACTTATAAGTTAGATTTTATTTCCTTTGAAATCATTCTTGATTTTATTCTTATCACCATTTGAATTATCCAAACACGATAATGAATGAAATGTTCATTCCCATGTACCAAAGTGACCTTATATTAATTTCATCTTTTCATTTATTAAAAATATTTTTTTGTATCATATTAAATATACTTAAATTATTAATAATGATAATCTAAGTTGATTTCTTATTGATTCAGCGTGGAAGACTATCATACAAAATGTCAAGTCTTCTATGTTGAAAGAAATTACTCCAATCCTTAAAACCACCTTTTAAACAACTAAAATTCATGCTCTATCCTCACGGTCATTCTTTTCCTTTTCCCTTTTTTTCTTCTTTTCTTTTTTTGCCCTTCATATAATAAAAGCTAAAAGTTATTTTCATGTTTCTCTCAAAGTAGATGTTGAATAGTCTAAATTCCATATGTGGACTTGCTATATACGTTGATGCATACCAAAAGATTTTGCTTTCATACCATAGAAAAAAAAAGTTTCCACACATTTCACAGGAAAATAATGACAAAATAATAACTCTTTAAAAATAATTCAAGTTCCATACATTTGTCGGTCAAAAATAATATGTAAAGTGGTTAAATATAGTACATGTATCATTAAAAGGTAGTATCAAAATGATCAAATGTAGTACTTTTGATAAAAAAAAAAATTACTTTCACACACTTTTTGATCTTTGTGTTCATACCATAGAAAAAAAAATGTTTTCAAACACTTATGTAAAAACAATTATAAAATGAAAACTCTCTAAAAATAATTCAAATTGCATTCACTTATCGGTCAAAGATAGTACGTAAGGTAATCAAAGGCAGTACCTATATAATTAAAAGGTAGCATTTGTCCGAAAAAAGGTATATTTTCTATTAAAAAAAAACAAAAGTATGAAATACTAATTATTTTATATAGTTGTTTGAAATTAGTATTTTATAAATGTGAATTATTTGAACATATTTTATTGCAGATACGTTCATTGTTCGTTTGAATGAAGCTAACCGAAAAATGGGTCGTGCATCAATACTTATTTTGTGGTATTTTTTTTCATATAAATGTATGAAACACACTTTAAAAAAAATATGAAAAATATTTTATTTAATTTTTTCATAAAAGATATAAAATATAAACATTATTTTATATTAAAAAAATATCACGCTTTTAAATTTTTTATTTAAATCATTATTTGACATAAGAAAATTGTGATAAAGTTTTAGAACATTAATAAGAAAATATAAATGGAAAAAGTTGGTCAAAGTTGGTCGGTGCTACGGTGATACAGGAAACACTGGATGGAGCCTTGATCAATAAATTCCTTGGCAGTATTAGATAGACTAATGGAGTATAGCACGTGTATGTATTACGGAGTAAAATAAACAGTAGCTAAGAGATGAGATCCATTGAACCAACTTGTGTTCACACTTGACACACGCCCACCCACGAATACCAACTTCCAAGTTGTCAACCACTCCACTCCATCCAAACACGCACCCACGCACCGTTCTAATCCATTCGTCTCTTGTCCTCTTCTGGTCTGGAGTGAGTGTGTAGAGCGTGGCTCACGACCCGTCTCAAAGCTGGCACTTCACTATGTTAAAAATGTGCACCTTTTCAATGCCCCCACAAGCCAAATTATCTTACATATCACACTAACGTGGAAAATGCGTTTGCCTCAAGCATGAAAACGTGCCAAGCAAACGGACACCACTCATAAAGTAGAGTTGGAGAAATCTAAGACACCAAAGATAGGATTGGGTCAATTTACGACTTCTCTCTACCCAAATTGAAATGAATTCATTCATTTTCTTTGCTTTTGCGGTGGTGGGCTTGACTTTGACTTCATTCTCATGCCACAACCGACATCTTTCTTTTTTCATTTGCGCTTCCCCTAGCCCACAAGCAAATAAACGATCTCTCTACTTGCTATATAAATAATCCCATGGAAACTGCAAACTCAAGACAACTTCTTGGCTGCCTTTCAGAGGGAATATTCAAGTTCTAGGCTGCAACTCGTGTAGATTCTTTTAGCTGAGTTTGATGGCTATGGATAGTTCTAATTGGATGGCCACTTCATTGGATCTTAATGCTAATCCTCTTCGGCTTTTCGATGATACTCCGGTACGTGAAAATATTAGTCTTGTAGGGGTAGATGGTGTTGTTGGGATGATTACATATGTGCTAGATTTGGAGTTCATATTCTTTTTTCTTTTTTCTTTTTTTTTGGTTGCAGAAGAAGGAGATGCAGGATGATTTTACAGGGTTGGGGTTGAAGGTCTCATTGAAAGAAGAAGAGGTGAGTAGTCTATGGAGGACTTTGAATCTCGAATATATATGTAGCAGCTGGCTTCAAAGAAGCATTTTGTTAAGACTTTTTATGATCTTCTTCCTTTATAAGATGATGTTTTGATGAATTCCTTCAAAACCCGAGTATGTATACATGCTTGGGAAAATTGAATCAAATCATAGATTATGGAGGAAGAAAAGAAAAGAAGTTGTTCATGTAATTGTTATTGGGGTGGTTTCTGAAGCTGTGTTCCCCGTTTTCATGTACACAGACAGGTGTTCTTGTGGAGAAATTGAACCAAGTGAACGCAGAAAACAGGAAGCTAACGGAAATGCTAACAGTGATGTGTGAGAATTACAACGCTTTGAGAAGCCATGTGATGGAGTATATCAGCAAGAACCCCGAGAGGGAATCTCCTTCATCAAGAAAAAGGAAGGCAGAGAGCAGCAATAATAACAGTAACAACAATGGAGTCGTTGGGAACTCAGAGAGCAGCTCAAGCGGTGAAGATTCATTCAAGAAACCAAGGGAGGAGACTATTAAGGCCAAAATCTCAAGGGTCTATACGCGAACCGATGCATCAGATACCAGCCTTGTAAGTCCAAAACCCACAAATAATTGGCGACTTTGGTGGATTATTCTGTGAACACCATCCGGATAGTGAATGATCGATCGAGCAATTTCTTTATGTTTTACAGGTGGTGAAGGATGGATACCACTGGAGGAAATATGGCCAAAAGGTCACCAGAGACAACCCCTCTCCGAGAGCCTACTTCAAATGCTCTTTTGCTCCAAGCTGCCCTGTCAAGAAGAAGGTGAGCCTAAACTTGACAATCCCACCTGTGATTCGTCTTTTTAGGAACTTGTGTCAAGGTCCGGATTGAAATTGTCCATTGAGTTTTGCTTAGCATTCTAAGCTGTTTTGTGCAATTTGTTTCCTTTCTTCAGGTGCAAAGAAGTGTTGAAGATCAATCTATATTGGTAGCAACCTACGAAGGCGAGCATAACCATCCACACCCTGGTCGAATTGAGCCCACATCAGGAGCAAACCGATCCATGAACCTCGGCTCAGTCCCCTGTGCATCCTCACTCAGCTCATCAGGACCTGCCATTACTCTTGACCTCACAAAGCCCAAGTCTAATTCTGATGCCAAGGCTTCAAAGTCCCCTGAACTTCATCACTTCTTGGTGGAACAGATGGCCTCTTCATTGACCAAAGATCCAAGCTTCAAGGCTGCACTTGCAGCCGCCATTTCAGGAAGAATTCTCCACCGCAATCAAACTGAAAAATGGTGACTTTCAGAAGCTTCAAAGTGTATGTAAATATAGAGATCGAAGACGGGGAAGAAAAAGGTTTGAAGCACTTGCAGCCCAAGTCCAATGTTAAGACAGTTGAATTCAGCAGTTTCCAAGTTGAACATATCGAATCTGACTGACCCACCCAAGCCTAAAGGGGCGGCTTGGGTTGAAAACTTTAGAGCATAGGAAAATTAGGATTAGGCTTGGATTGAAAATCTGCATCAAATTAGGTTTCAGGTTTAGGGCATATGGACATGGAGACAAGCCAAGACGTTGTAACTATTCTACTGTTTTACTTAGATTTTTACATAAAAGTTTTATCGATGCAAGTCCAAGTTTCTCATACTCTATATTAAGATTTATGATAAACTCTTATCATGAGCCATCCGGTTGAATTCATTGTCATTGTCCAATAAGTTTGACTAAAATTTGCTCTCATCAAATGTATAATCTTTTTCGTTCCCAAAAGTTTTTCAATTTGTAAAATGATTGCAGCTTTTTCAGCAATGGCGTAAGCTGACTTCTTCAATCAAAAGTTGACCACAAATTTGGATTCAACAGTAGCGAAAGCCCCTGGTATTTGATTGCAAGTGGATTTCACATGCCCCAAATTTGACTCTATTAACATCCTTCAACACAAATATATTATAAAATTCTTAGAGATGGAGATAGTCTTGCTGCAGCCTCTGAGTGATTAGTTAAGATAGGAAAGTCCGAATGTTGTTGGTATTGTTGAGCAATATTATCACCTTCTCTTTTCTTTTGGCCCTAAACAAAAACACCAACCACGCACCCACACAGTGATGGCTAACAAAAACAACACCATTCTACTCGATGTGGTAGCTAAATAAAGATTTGCCCATTCACATTTTCACTGTACACAGGTGGCCAACATCAATCTCAGAAACTTTATCAAGCACCTTCTTCATCTTCCTGCATGCCAAATTCTATATTGTGACCCACAACAAAAAAGCAAAGTAATTCATAAACATTTTATACATACTGCTTTCCCCACCATCCCCACCATCCTCACCTCTCTCTCAAGAACAGCTTACTACTTTCCCCCACCATCACCAAACTGGATACCTGGAAGCTGGAAACCATTCAAACTATAACTATTTTGACGATAAATTCAAGTCACCCATTGCTCTTGCTAGTCCCAGGTCATTTATGTTCTCAGGTTGTTTCCCTTGGACCCTGTTTTCCCATGCATCTACACACTCTTGGAATCTGAAGCAACTGGTGAGATGGTCATTTGTTATTCCAGCAACCTGCATGAACGCGTAGATGACTGTCGGTCCGACACTCCTGAAGCCTCTTCTCACCAGGTCTTTGCTTATCACATCTGCTTTTGCTGTCTTGACTGGAACTTGGCGGGGATAGCGAAACCTACCAACCATAGGCTTATGGTTTACAAAGCCCCATATGTACTGGTCAAAGGAACCAAACTCCCCTATTATCTGCATGATCAACAAAAGTGCAGTTTGCATCAGTCATAACAATAACATCAGTTTTATGTTGCTTTTTCATTTTATTTCTTGGGCAGGCAGGTAGGACATTTTGAGGTTCGTGGGGTGGAAAAAGTTTTTTCAGACCCAAAAATGTTGTACAAGAATATTCTTTCAAAATGTTGTACAAGAAGAATAGACTAATTTTTTTGTAGATGCTTACAAGCATCCAATCAGCTTCAAGTTTAACAAGGCAATCAAAACCTTGAATCATCACATATTTATTTTATTCACTTGTGCATACTGCTCACACCACAAAAGTATTACAGATGGTAAATTGATGTTATAATGATAGCAATCACCCAACCAATGTAATTTGGACAAGTGAAATAAAAACCAGAATCATCTACATTTATAGCAGAAGTTCATTGGAGAATATTACCAAACATCACCACATTCTAGCCTAGATTCTTGCCCAGAGTTTTCTTCACGATATAGATGGTAATTGATACACAAGACCTTAAAAGAATACATTGTAGTCAGCAAGGATTAACAAGCTACAAATAGAAAGGAAGAGAACCTTGCAGATTTGACGTGCATTTTCAATGACGGATCGCAGCTTCAGATCCGATACTAAAGAAGTAGCAGGACTCCCTGGTGTCACTATTTTCTTCTCATTTAATTTTGAGACAGCAATTGGATCAAACTCCAGAAAAACTTCCCTACATGCGGATATTTGTCACCCTAATCAGCCAAACTAATTCATATTGATCAGGAGTAACCAACTGATGCATAAGATTCATTTAAATTCTTGAAAAAGTATCAAAAGCACCACAGGTCACCAATACCTAAATATATGCCTTTTTTGGAGGATGGCAGGCCATGTAAGTTCAGCCAAAGCACCTGATAGGACGAGCAGCTCAAAATGTCTCCTGCATGTCGTCAAAAATAATCAGGCATACTAAGGAACACATAATGAAGTTTTGACTTGAGATAAAAATTAAATAATAATACTAATAATAACAATAATAATAGTAAAAATACACAAATACATAAACACACACATCCATGGCTTGTGAAATTTTAGTTTTGAGGTTTACGTACTTGTCATCATGGACTGGAACTCCCCATTCTTCATCATGAAAAGCGGCATAACATGGATCTTTGTACACAGAAAAACTAGTTAGCAAATAGAATTCAGAAATGACGGCAAGGAAATTGTAGTATACACAATCAAATTGATGAACTGCTCCTCAACTTGGTGAAAGTGGAAAACAAGATGTGCATAGAAAAGCTTTTCCTGGAACTGTTCAAGATCATTAAACCACACACACAAGGGGAAGGAGGTAAATGACTCCAAAAAAATATCATGCTGTCGCTCACTCAAGTCATAGCAAAGTGTCCAGATCTTGATTGGCATTGATAAACCCAAGATGGCAAAGATGCAATGCTGTAACCCTCCAAGGCAACCTTCTGACTTCTACTCCAAGAATGTAGTGAGTTACTCCAGCAGAACTGTTCATTCTACTCTGGTGAGTTACTGATCACAGTGTCCCGTTACTGTAATGGTGAACAAGTAAAGATGTTTTGGTCAATATGGTTTAGTGTCAGGCACAACCATGAGAGTGACAGTATTTTCTCAAATTCCTTTTCTCTAAATTTTTTTACCAGTTCATTTATTTTCCAGAGCCTCCATCTTCCCTCTTTCTGAATGGTCACCTTTGGCATCCACTTGGAATTCCAGCTTTGTATGCAGCCTTATAGATATTGAAGTTGGGGAGTTTGCCTCATGCTTTTGGGTCCAGGACAAGTATTTCTCCTATTCTTTTCAGGAAAAGAGGATCTGGCAGTTGGAGCTGGATGGTAAATGCTCTGGAAAATCCTTCTTTGAAGTTCTTATTTCTAGAGGCTGTTGGATCTTGCCCTTCTTGTTACTTTGATTTGGGAACTTAAACTGCCCTCATGAGTAAAAGTCTTAGCTTGGAATATGGTCTCATTGAGAATAAATACTTATTATCTTCTGCAGAACAAAAGAACATCAAAGGTGTCATCTCCTAGTGCTTGCTATATGTGGATATGTGGTCCTTAGCAAGTTCTGACTGTATCCATCTAGCATGGTTTGGAATTGCAAGTGCGGCTCTCGTTGTGGCATTAGAATTGCCATGGATAATGGGTGTTGTGTAATGGCATGCATATATTGAAACCTTTAAGGATTTTAAATTTCTATTAACTCATTGATATGCTTGTTTTGACACCAGAAACCTCTAAGGTGGCTGAACTGGTCACCGCATTAGCCACAATATCAGAACAACCTAGTAAAGCATTCAGTGGGAGGAACATTGAAGCAGAGAAGGCTTACAACATTGTCACAGATCTTTGCCGCATTTTTTTTTTTTTTGATTGGTAAATCTTGACCGCATTTCTAGTTCCTATAACATAAATCTTGGGACAATATCAACATATAACAAGCATTTTTATTTTTTTTGATAAGTAACATATAACAAGCATTTAAAACCAACAAGGATGACTTAGTGTTCTATGATATGAATGTAAAATCAAGATCAAATCAACCCGTTGATACAAGAAAAATTTAAACACAAAGGTATTAATTTCAATCAAATATTAGTAAAATATCCCACTGATTCAATGGGGTGGATGAGGATCATCTAGACTCTAGTGTCATTTGCTTCACCAATTAGTCTTGACAGTGGCCTAGCTTGGATAATGATTTTTTTTTTTGTTTTTTTTTTTTTGATAGACAAAGGCAGATTGAATTAATAAACGCTTAAAAACAGGGGGTGTACCCTATGTATACAGGGGGTGTACCCTATGTATACAGGCAGTATACAAACAAAACCCAACCAGGCTGCAGAAAGGAGAAACAAGACCTACAATAGGGAGGCTAGTCTCCATTAAGGACACCCAAAATTTCAAAAAATAAGGGATTGTCTAACTCCAAAACCTGCTGAGACCACTCTAAAAGGATAATGATTTAAATTATGGTGACTGGTTATTCAATTAAAATACAAGGGCTTAACTATGGACATACCATTTGTTAAGGATGTGCCCTCTTGCCAATTAATGGTTGACCTGGAAGAAACACTAATGTATTTGATAAATGTTTCTATATATTTTTATACAATAGTTAATTGTTTCATTTATCTCGCTTTAGAGTACCCTGTCAAAAGATATTTTGCCCAGTTCCACCAAGAACTTTTCACTGAAAAGCCAAGAATTTACTTCTTTCCAAGCTGATTAGTGGGTGATTATGGAGTTTCTTCAGAATTTAATCTCAGCTTTTACTTGGAAACTTGACACCTATTGCCTATTTTGTTATGACACATGATAACATTTTCATTTTCTTGGTTTGTTTCTTGTATGGCCTGCACTCTTCTTAGAAATATTTTTTGATAAGCAAAATGCAAAATACATTAAAAGGTGCACCAATTACTCTTTTTAGAAATATTAATACAATCCTCTTATTTATCAACCCACATAACACTTAGCCATATTCAAGCTCAACAGAAACAACAATATATAAAAACCCAAAAAAAAAAATATTATCCTAACTAAGCTAAATCACAACACAAGGAAAGTGAAGTAGAGGAAGATTGAACAGAGAGGATCATCAATTAGGTTTCAGAATGAGCATAAAAAGCTCTTGGAAGTTAAAGAACTTCAAATTTAAGAAGTTACAGATGCAAACAGGAGAATGCAGTATTTATTTCTTCCTATTTAGTTCAAAACAGTATATGTCTTCTGTTTGAATGCTGAGAAAAATATTAAATCTCTCATTATTTAGGATGCGAGGGACTAAAACCTGAACTTAACCCACTAAAGCTAACCGCATTAGTTGACTTGCTTTTCCACATTTCTAGCCAATCTTACTTTCTTTCCTTTACTCTCCAAGTAGAAACTAACAACAACAAAATCAACAGCAAATTGTACAGTTTTTATGCGTTTAAGCAATGGAAAATGCACAAACACAAACATACCAGTGTTGGGCGTTACCCAAGCACACCTCCTCTTCGCCTGCAAAGCACAATTATCCGAAGCTACCGATGGACGACCACCGGTCTTCTCAACCTTGTCCGCCTTCGGACTAAAATGCTTCCTCCGAATCGGAGTGCTACTCCGACGAGACGACGCTCGACTGCTCGACGACTCTGACGACGAGCACGACAAATTTAGCGGCAAATCGGACCGTAGCAGAGGCCGATGATCCAATACTGGAGGGGAAGGAGGAGAGGAATCAACAAGGGATATTGGCAGTTTCACCTTCTCATCGCTGGCTTTAACATGAGGCGCTTTCTCTGCTTTTCTGTGAGGTTTGGCGGAGGGTTTTCGAGAATCGATTGGGCGGACATTGTTGACGGCGGGAACCAGAACCGGCCGAAGCTCGGAGTCGGCAGTAACACTGAGGGGCCGGAGTCGAGGGGGTCCGGACATTGAAGGTATAGAGGGGTTGATCAGGGAGAGAGGTGCAGCATTGGGTGGGTTAGGGCGAAGTAGGAGATCAGGGCTCAACAAAAAATATGCATGTGAAAATTGTGGCTTGTGGCCTGTGGCTTTTGGCTTGGGAGTAATGGAGATGGAGATTTTGAAATTTGTCACTACCAAACACTGCCAATGGAATGAACCAAATATCATTAGAAGCGCTTTTTTTTTTTTTTTTAGGTGATATTTTATTTTTAATAAAAATGGGATGTGAAATTCCCAACCCTTATGGGATTCTTGCTCATTTAGATGAAAATTACGTTATATGCACAAAGTTGAATGCTCATTTAACCACCGGTATACCCACCCATGCGGACAAACACCGCTTCAAATAAGAATGTATTTGATAGTAATTTTTAAAAGTATTTCTAATTTTTTTTACTTGAAAAATAAAAATTTTGAAGTATTAGAATATATTTAGTATAATGATTTTAGAAAGTGTTTTTAGTATTAGAAAAATCAAAAACACTTTCTAGAATTAGTATCAAACGCACTCTTAAAAAGGTTAAGAAACAATTTTTAAAATCATTACTAAACATGCTCTAAATTTTATTTTTTTAAATGCATGTCACATGTTTGTGACAACACGAGGAACTTCTTCGTCTTTGAGAAAAAAGAATAGGAGTGTTTAACTTTTGTAAAAAATAAAAAAATTGTTCTAAACTTATTTCTTGAAGATACAAGTTTAAAATAATTTTTTATTATTTTAAAAAAGGTATTATACTTGTTTTTGGGAAAATACAAAAATAATCCTTGTATTTTCATCCATATCTCAATTTGACTTCCAAATCATACTCTCTTTTTTAATAATGTCATCCCTAAAGTATGCTCAAATATTAAATAAATGATTTTATTAAAAAAAAAATTATTGGAACTTGATGCAAAACTCATATGATAATCATATATACCATTTCATAAAATTTTATGTGAAATGTTTGTGTGTGTTTATGTGACGATGCATCCTTCCAGGTGTTATCCACTCAAAATAGTGTTTCTTCTTAAGTCTAAATATTGAGACAAAGATACTATCCTACTAAAGAAAATTACCTTGTAATTAGACAGAATATGTCAAGAAGCATATTAAAGGAATTACATATTCATTACTCTTTCGAGATATAATGTTTTGAGTATACAAAAGCAGCCTTAGGGACCTCCTACAAACCTTGTACAAACATAAGGAGAGGCTACATGTGGATACTTTATCCAAAAAAAGAAAAAAAAAAAAAAAAAAAAGGAAGGAACAATGACTATATCCTTTGTTGTTTGTTCTCCAAAACTTGCTCGATACTAGTTCAACTAGATCTTCATCTGAAAAATTTAGGAAACTACAAAGTGAGTATAACCTAGTGAATGATAATATAATGAAGGTTTTAAGTTAGTCAATCTAAAATAGAAAAAGATTTTCATCATACGGGTAACATTCAATGTAAATAATATTGAGTATAACAATCAAATAAGCACACATCATTAGACAACTTAATATATAATCAGTCAACCACATGCACAATCCATGATTACAATGTCATTCGAACTCTCGACAAATCCTCATATCATGCAATAACCACTATAGTGCCCCTTTCTCCATCAGCATATATCATATATGTGTCCATAGATGACATATATCTCAATATCATGGTGCCTTATAGATATAATGTCTTTACATCTCTCAACATGCTTTTTATACATACTGCTCCAATGCTCTTTCATCTTTAACTAATGAACTTTCATATGAATTGAAAAATGAGGTAGGATGGGTAATTGATAAGATCTAGTATGGATCATACATGGACGATAATTGGAGTCTTTATATGTTAGACTTAGGGGTGTGACATACAACATCAACATGAGAATTATTATCTTTGATATTAGGCTTTTTATCAAATTCTTATTGGGATTGATCATCCTTAGACGGTTATATCCTAATGAATGGAGGCTGACATCCTTAGGTTTAGAGCCTCAAAAGATATGGATATATCTATGAAACGAGGATGATTAATTAAAGGAAGATATCCAAGAGGGAGGAGGGGTGAATTGAGTGGTTAAAAACTTTACAAAAATGGTTCAATTAAACAATAAAAAGAAACAATTAAAGCAAATAAGTATAGGATAAAGGGAAAAGTGCAAACACTTTATAGTGGTTTGACAATCCCTCCTACATTCACTCTCTTTAATTTCCTTTCTAAGTGAGACTTCCACTAATCAAGGCTTCAAACCAAACATTCAATCTTATACACTTGAATTCATGGTCCAATGGGTACTACACTCCCTTCAAATTCTTCAGCAACTTGAAGTCTCAACCACTCAACTTTAAGCAAAGAAAAAGGGATTTTATTACACTCAACCCTAGCATAAGTAAGGCTTAATACAAATAAAATAGTTAGGATGATATGAAAAGGTGCACTAAACGATTTGCTAGTGAAAGACTTAATGCACTTGAGTAGAGAACTTTGAATGAGAGAGAGTGAATGGTAAGCATATAAGTATATGTTTTCTTTTCTTAATAAATGCATAGGAGCTCTCCAATTTATAGAAAAGCCACTCAAACACCCAAAATTGGGCAAAAAGCTCTTGACTGATTGAGCTTCAGTTTGACCAATTGAGTAGCAGTTCAGACATTTAATACTCTGCAAGTGGTTGTTGGTGAGATTTAGCCTTGACTGGATCTCAACTGATTAGACACTAGCTACTGAAAGAAAAGGAATATTTTTAAGCAAGCTTAACCAATCCTCAACCAAGAAGGATTAATTGGTTGAACTGGTTCCCCAACTGGTTCAATCAATTTAGTGTACCCTTGACTAGTTCGGTAAAACTAGCCCAAAATGCTTCTAAACTTAGTTATAATCTTCCAATAACTTAAGCATTTGAAAACAAGGTATGAATGAATGCATTGGAAGTGCATAATTTAATTTTTTATTTTTTATTTTTATATCCTAAGTACACCGATGAGATTCATCTTACATTAGTTTTTAAACGTTCTAAGTCTTCAAGGATCCATCTCTTCGTGACAATTGAATATCTTCTAAGTGATCTTGAGTTTTCTTTTAATTTTAACAATAAAACTCGAAACTTTATTTTATTTAAACAAGTTAGTATGCTTAACCTTATTTTATTATTGTCAAAATATACTTAGGAAAATCCTTACACTAACAATACCCATATAGGATTTTACTAATTCTTAGCTAGATATGGAAGGTAATAGGCATGAGATATGAATGAACATAACTCACTTTTATCATTGATTATTACATGATGATAATTATTGATCAATTTACTATCATTTTATTGTATGTAGGTTACCCAATATGAAGACATAGTTCTCTCCCTCCTAGTTTAATTATTTTTATTTTTATTTTGAAATTAGTTATATTAAAATAAATTTAATTCATAAATAAATATTTTTTCATAAATTTTTATATTTTATTTTTATGAAAAATAAAGTTACATGTCATTTTACAAATATTGAAAAAAGTGAATATAAAAAATAAAGTAAAATATTTTTTATTTAATTTTAGGGAAATTTATGTAACGATACACCAAATGGCAAAATTTTGCCTTTTAGAAACTTTGCTTTTTTACTTTTCAAATTCAATGGATTTTGGGAAAAATAAATGACCTTTCATACATTGTAATAGTGATGTTGAGGCCCTTCCAAAAATACCCTCCTACACTTTAACAGCTCTCCTAGTTGGATCAGTTGCTTGGAAAAGCCACATAAGCAAGGTCTAAATCATTTGTCCACTTAAGCCAATGACATGGCTCATTTACATGTCACCGTCCAACTAGACACTCAACGTGGATTGATTTTTTTAAAAATATTTACTAAAATATAACAAAATGGATAGTGAGATTCACCCCGAAATTCCTTATTCTGTCTTGAACCAAACCCCCAAATCCCTTCTTCTCTCTTGAACCAAACCTTAACTCCAAAAACCCATATTCTTTCACCTTCTTTCACAGCCACAATTCGCAAGGGAAGCTGGCAGTGAAAACAAAGAGAGGTGACCTGAGCTGAGAGGAGCTTTCCTAGGTACGAATGTAATGGATTTATGAGTACATTTGGGTTCTTATTGTTTCTTGTTGAGATCGGATCTAACCTTCCTTATTTCTGTAACTGCCAGCTCCATGTTTTTAGTATGTATTTCAACCATGCCTTACTGCACAAATTGTCTATCTAGCTTCAGGAATTGTCAGAGGAACTTTATTTTCTATGTGGCATCCTTTGTCATCTCCTTCAGAGCTTCTTTCAATGAAGAAACCGTGCTGTTTAGGTTGAGGCAACATTGCTTCCTCGTTACCCAACATGAAAATTATAGATGACATTGTTGGTCTGTCTACTGGGAGTTTCTATTATTCATTATCTGTCTAGATGCCATGTGGATGAGAATTTAATGTTTAGAGTTACAGAAATTTACATGTAAGTTATTTTAGGTGTGTGAGTATATATGGAGAAAAGATATATATACATATATGTTGGAAAAGACATGTAGTTGAAGAGCTAACAATATGAATAATCCTGAATTATGCCTCATTTATTTGAAGTATCCTGAATTTGTTAAAAGACATAAATTTGAAGTGCTAGACAATAATTCTAAGTGGTTTTTCTTTTCATTTAACATCTTCTTTTTCCACTGTCAATTCCATATATATTTCTTTGTTTCACCTTGCTTCCTTTTTCTTCGTGCTAGTACTGCATTATCACTGGAAGCATTACATGTTAAAAGATTTCTCTAGGTGGATATTGGCTTATGATTGTACTCTTTATCATATAGTTTGCAGAATTGGTTTTGAGCTGGATGTGCCTTTTTGGCAAGAGCATTGCCTTTTTAATTTTATTTTTTTTAAAGTTCCATCTTTTATGAGAAAATATCTTTGAGCAACCTCCCTCATGGTACCTTCCACTGTTTAGTTGCAAATTATGATAAATACTTGTCTTCCCATATGTAGGAACTTCAAGTTTGAATGTAGTTTTGTTTTTTGGAGTCCTATATGTTATCTTGGCGGGTGGGTATTTTTATAACTTGGTCCATTCCATAAAATTATATTGTCACAACAAAAGAAACCTTGCCTTGGAAGTAGACTGCATACTTGTATCAAAGTGTTTTTGGATAATTTCAAGTGAAGTTTGATCTTGAAATAATAAAATATGTTCCCAAGTGTTTGATGATAATTCTGACTTGGCTCTCCAGTTTCTTTCCTCTTGTTACTCAAGTCTCAAAATTCTCAGGCTAGCTATATAGAAAGAAATTGCAATTGGTCATATTCCAAGCCTATATATATAAACATTATAAAGGTGGAACAAAAGAATGTGGGTTAAGGCTGAATGATAAGAGTGCTGAAATTGGATAAGATGTGTGTTATAATTATTTTGTCCACCTTTTAAGTAGCACATGATGTTGTAGTTGTGGAGTACATGCTTATGAAATAGTTCAGTCCTCACTCCAATTACCCCATGCTTTGGCGGATGGGCTTCCAATATGAGAGGCCAGGTCCACCCCATTCACACTTACGTCTAACCTTTTTGTCATCTATAGACAACATATGGAATTACTGGCCGTTTGACAACTATTTCCTAAAAAAGTTTTTGTTCTTCAAAATAAATAAAAAATGTTTTCACAGTCAATAAATAAAAAACAGTTTTTTTCTTAAATGTAAAATACATGGTGTTTTAAAAAAACATCTTTTAATTATTTTTATTTATTTTCTTAAAAGGTTGTTTTAAAAAAATAATTGTATAAATATAGAAAATAATTAAAAATAATTAAAAATAAGATATTGGAAATAAAATTTATTTTAAAAATATATTTAAAAGCATAGAAAACAGGTGAAAAAACTTTTAGGCTTGTTTGGTAATTGTTTTTTAAAATAGTTTTGAAAAATAATTTTTAAGAACTGTTTTTGAAAACGATTCTTGAATGTTTTATAAAACAAAGGTATGTTAGAAAATTGAAATGTTTTAAACCTGTTTTTAATATTTTTAAAAATAATTTTTATATTTAGAGCTTTATTTTTAATCATTATACATATTTATATAATTATTGTTTAAAACATCTCTTAAAAAACAAGTAAAAACACCAGAAAACAACAAATAAATGTTATTTAAAAACACTAAATTTTTTGTTTTAGAGAATATAAAATAGTTCTATACATTAGCTCATTTTGGTGATACACACATAATTCATACCATGGTAACAAGTTTAGGTACAATAATTAAATCATACATAAATTATTAATTTAGTACGAGAAATTAAAATTTTATATAGTCATTTCATTTTTCCTTCATTGTTTTTTATCATTCTTGTGTGGAGAAATGGTTCTCATACTGCAATGATTTTTTAGGTTGCTTTGTACAACATCCCATAACATGATCCAAAATATGGTCTTTAATTTCTATATTTGAGCTCCTTAGAAGACAACAAGCTATTAAGCTCCCAGACCATTGAGGTTGCCCTATCCTCCTACATAATCTATCTATCTTTTTTTCTAAATTCATAACTGACCTTTTGTTCTTTGGTCTAAATTGAGAATTGACCTTTTAACTTGTACCCATTTCACGGACTTTGTTTTTAAAACATTGTTTTAAACATTTAAAATAATATGGCTTTTATTTATCAATATAAAAAACATTATATTTTAATTCACAAAAATATCAAAATTTATGTGAACTGTTATATATATACCTTTTCAAAGCTATACAAAATTTACTACTACTTTATAATTTTAATAATAAATTTAAGAAATTATATCTAAGACACTTACTAATTATAAATAATGAATAAAAAGAATCTCTATATTGATTTGGTTTCCACTTTAATAATCATTAGTTTTTTACTTTCGACTGTTATTTCTAAATTGTAATACTGTCAACTATATTGATTTGGTTAGATGAGTATGTAAATTTGAGGCGTACCATTTGTTTAATTGGTTGATCCACTGAAATGCACATTATGTGTTTCTATTTGGGCAGTGGGTATCATAGTGGGCGACCCTATATATAACAAGTTGACCTTTATTGATAACCATATTATTGAGAGGTTGGGGGAAACCAATCTCAATGATTTTCATTTACATGATGTAACAAAATGTTTCCCATTTTTTGTTAATATATGTTATATTTGTGTAATAATTATGATAAATGTATATAGTAACACTATATTCACATTCACATGTGTTTAACATTTGATTAATTTATTACTGAATTATGGTTGTTTAATGCAGTGATAATATGAATAGATAGTGTCGTTGTTCTGGCCGTAGATTCCTCTCTGGAATACATTTGCTCTTAGAAGTGAAGAAGGATGTAATAAGAGAACTTGGTTTTGGTGGGCTATTGCAATTGGGTTGTAAGGAGGTTAATTTAGATTTATGTTTTTGGTTGATAAAAAACACAAACATTGCTTATTCCCAACTCGAGTTATTTGGGGGTAGGAAGGTCTCTTTGACATCTCATGATGTCGGGATCACGTTGGGCATCCCACATAGTGGAAGGAAGTTAATTATTCACAAGGGAACTGTTAAAGCTAGTCAAATGTCGTGTTTGCAAGATATAGAGTCAATGATGGTTGACATCGATGATATTGAGGAATTTAAGCGGGTCTTCTTGATTTTTGCGTCTGTAACCTTATTGACACCCACATCTCGCTTGGAAGGTAGTCACTCGTTATGGTATACACCCCAAGAGCAGTTACTTGGGAACATAAATTGGGGAGAATTTGTCTTAGAATTTTTTATTCAAGCTATACATGAACATAGGAGGAAGGAAAGTATTTGGATTAAAGGGTGTTTGATGTTTCTACAAGTAACTACTTGTCTTATTTATAAGTATATGTTCAAGTATTTGATATTTAATAATGGTTATACACTATGTTGGCCATGATGTTACCACTAATTATGTCTTATATAATGCAACAGATATTCTACTTTTCAATATCTAATTTTCCAGCCATGTGTGTGAAACTTACCACTCCTCGCATTGCTACATGGAACGATTTTTTGGTGAAGCAACGCATAAAGTTGTAGTTGGAAATGCTTGGAGGATTTGGCAAATTTGAGGTATAATTAGCTTTTAGTTATATTAAGATATTGTAATTAGATTATTGGGATGACAATTTACATGTTTTGTAATGATAGTTGGTTAACACATCGGTGGAGCAAGATCAAACAGAAAGAAATAAGGTTTCTACAATTGATGACCCAGTTGACCCAGATAAGATTGAAGACTTTGATGTAATCCTTCATACTTAATGACTATGAATAGTAGCTTATATTAAGTCTCAGTTTAAATTTATGTCATTTAATGCTCCTTCATTATGTTTGACTTAGGTTATTTGTGCTCGCATGGAGACAACACGACGTCAAATCACCGATGCACAAAGTCATCTTAATAGTCTTATTGCATCATACAATCATGACATGAATGTGTTGAGGACTCGTTTTACTTCTTCACACTATCGTACAGATGAAGGCCAATCGTCAAATTCTCATGAACATGTGAATGAAAGTGGTGCACCATTTGATACAAATAATGCACAACATTCACCTGTTCAATATGGTGGTCAAAGAAGATATTTTGAAGATGGTCTTGGATGTACAAATGAAGAGGTGTCGGAAAGGCCCAACGTAGAAGAGGGTGTGTTCTTTGCAAACGAGGATCATCTTCACCCTGGGCCACACAATATGTTGGTGTTAGTGCAATCGTGCATGGACAACAATGCAGATGTACGACCATAAGCCTTAGAAGAAATAAGACCCCAAAGAGTAAAAATGAAAGCATGTTGTCATAGGCAACGAGCAGTTGTGTGCAAGTCACCTTTTGTACAATTATGTGTATCAAAATACAAAAGGTTGACTGAGGAAGAGACACATGTTGCTGACTATGTGTTTGATAAGTCAAAAAATCCTAGGTTAGTCCCAAATCACAAGTTTAGCAAGTGTTGTTCTTAGAATACTATGATTATGGATTTGTTTAAAAAAAAAAAAAAACTGACGTCTTGTGTTTCATGTAATTAATAATGAGGTGCTTTGTGCATACGATGGCTATGGCGTGACACGGGAACAACTTTAATGCTTAGTAGGAGAGAACTTCATTGATATTCCGGTAAAGTTTATGATAAATAAGAAAAAAATACCTTCATCTTTCTATCGATCATATTAACTAATGAAGAGGCATTATGTAGGTGATTTCCATGTTTTGTCGATACATGAATGCAAAAGAAGAGAATCCTTCTCGCATACACTTTTTTTTCCCCGAGTACACCAAATCTTGTCCCTAATATAAGAAGCATGTATAGTTTTAGTCATACATTGTTACTATGATCTCAACAACTTTTTACAGGAAATATGTGGTTCAATGAGCAAGTTAACCTCAAAATCAACACTAAAGAAAAGATTAGGTGGCTATCGTGTTGATCTTGAATGTTGCAACCAGATAATGCTTGGCTATTGTATTGATTACATAGATTGATAACAACTTTATAAATTTTCAAATTTATACTTCAAATATTTAAGTCTTCATTGTTGTTATGATGATTATGTGTTTTGTAGTTTTATATCCCTTTATTCCAATTTAATGAATGGGTGATCATGGTAATCAATTTGGAGGTTAAAAGGGTGGATCTACTTTCATCATATCATAGCATGCAACAGATTCACTTTGTTAATGAAGAATCCAAAGTTGTTGGATTTGTGTCGCAGTTATTAAAAAATCCTTTCAAACGGAATGATGTGAATATAAAGAATTTACATCCACAGTATGTAGATATCGTAGGCGATCCAAAATTGTCAGTTAATTTTTTTTTTCATGTATTCATTTTCAATCCTAACTGGGTCCTACGTTAATAGCATGTCACAAATTATACTCGTTATTGTAGATGTCATATTGGGATGTATGCTATTCTATATATGCACCATTGGGATGGAAGCGGTCTTAATAGAGCCATTAATTCTGTAAGTTGTTAAATATGATGTTATATTTTTATTTTCAAATCTACATGTTAAATGTTACCGGGATATAGGGCCTAACATAAGTTTAATGTGTAGGAACGCATGAGCCTTGAAAGATTGAAATTTGCAATTCATATGGTTCTTGATAGCGAAAATGAATTTGGTGAAATAGTTGCAACTAATATTTGGTCAACCAATGATGCATAATAGTATTCTGTAACCTTCACAATTAATTTATTTTGTTATATTTCATTCAATTATGTAACTTACATTCTAATTTAAACTCTTATTTGGTCATCGGTAGTGAATAATAGAATTTGAGGCTATGTCATGTCTTCTTTATGGTACAATAGAAGGGATAAGTTATCAATACCTCTGCTTCCAGTGCATGCATGGTTCATTTTACTACCAGGTTAGTTGATATCCCCTCCCTATACATATAAAACTATAGTAAATGACATATTTATTTTTTTAGGTTATCTTACTGACAATTTCTTTATGCTTCCATAAATTAGTGTTTATTACTAATATAGTTGTGTTGTACTCATTCTTCGTAATTGAAACTTCCATACAAGACTTATATGAAAAGCTAAATTAACAATATTTAAAACCTTCTCAATCTTCTATATTAGCAGACCAATGGATAATACATATAGGCACCTTGCAAGACAGTTATCTTAGTCGTCTCATCTTCATTTGTAAATAGATCCAACATTTATAGCGGGTCCAATTGTGATTAAGGCTCTTCAACAAGTGGTTCAGACTCGAACATCTATGGTCTATTACAATCAAAAGGTGCTTCTGTGATTTTCGCAACCACCTTAGTGAAGATGGTTATTGTCATTTGATAATCAGGTAAGAAAAATCAGACGACTCTTCATCAAGTGTTTTTCTTTTTTATTATCTTGCATTTAAATGTTTTTCTTCTTTGGTTAATAGATTTAGAGTAATTGGTACAAGTTTTTACCTCGACTGCAAAGGGTTTTTTCTTTGGTCTTGATCATCGTGGACATTTCATTGCTTTATTATTTATATTTGCAAAATGAGAAATAGAAATTGTTTTTGAAGCTATCATATGCTATTTGTTATTTGTTTTTTCTTGCATTATTGTTCAAATGAATTACATTTGTATATTATCATGTGATATTAGGATCCCATTGAATATGTCCTTAAATAATATTTCCCCCTTTGCATTTTTGTCCAATTGAGATGCAAAAGTGGTCTTATGCCTGTGCGAAGCAATTGATTTAGAGGTTGATTTATGGTGAATTAAATTTTCCATTAATGTGGATGTTTCTTACCATCCATGTGTATCATACAGGCTTGAACTGAAATTTTGTTTCATTCTTTATAGGCAAGGGGGCAAAGCATGGCCTACAATTCAGCATTGTGAGGCCTTTTAGCAGGATTAGGCGTATAATGGAATTTATTATTGGCATGGATGGTTTGTGGTGGTGTCATTTTCTGGGTTTGTGTTTAATGGGTTTGTAAATGCAATAATTTGCTGGTGTAAATATATTGTGAATGTATGTTGTTCTTCAATATTATGGGATATGTTACATGACAATGTAAGTGTAATAAAAAAATATGTACCTTGGTCATGATAGTTCAAAGATGTCATTCAAGTCACATAGATTCACATGGCGTCCTTGGCTAAAAAAAAAAAAAAACAAATTGTTAACCAGTGGGCATAACCGTGGCCAACCTTTACGTGTACGGGCTGCCTCTTTTTGGCTGATGACCCTTAATCATATTATTTAGTTTTGTGTGAAGTGGGTAGTAGCCAAAATAAGGGTTGTCATGTTAGATCATAGGTAGTCCTATCGTTTTTCTTATTTAAAATTGGCTTTGTGTTATGTGAGGAGTCAGTAAAGGGAAGTTGAGCCATTAACGGCATGGGAAGGCATTGGAACCTTTACATTGTACCCTTAGAATCAATGGGTTTGAGAATATTATTTTGGTATAGTATATGAAATATGCAAACAAGGGGCACACCCTGGATTTTAGAGGCATACCTATTGGTAGAACCATTATATTGGTAGACTATGTGCACTAGTCAACCTAAGAACATAACCTTCATGGAAGACACATGAATATGGGTGAAAAACTTATTTTTGTTAAGTTATGAGCAGTAGCAAAAAGATAGGCATGACTCTTTATCATAGGCATGCCTTCAAGATGACTAGATTAGAGGTGTGGGTTGGGCAATAAGGCAAATGGTGGCATGTTGATAGCTTGAAAGGTTGGTTTCTGACATTCATATCAAATAAGCGATGAAAATGATTCCTTGTTGATTTAAAATTAGATATTTTTTTAAAAGTTTTTTTTTTTTAAATATTTATCATTTTTAAAATTTTTTCATTTTTCATTTTTAATTTATTGTTTATTTTCAATCTATATTATCATTTTATTTTATATTATCTTTTTATTTTTAACTACTTTTTATATTTATCTCATTAATACTATTTTTAAAAAATCACTCACTTCATTATTAATTTCTTTTATTTATCCATTTACTTTTATTTAATTTTAAATGTTTGTATTCTTAAATATTAAAAATATAGTTTTACTCAAAAATTGCTACAATATAAAAAAAATGCAATGAAGTCCTAATATTTTATAACTTAAAATTAATTTGATAAGATAAATTATTAACAATTTTAATTATTTAAATAAATTAATGTTAATAGAAAGATTGTCACTACATATTTGTAATAAATTTAGAGAAATCATATCTTAAATAAAATATTTTATATAAATCATTTTAATTTTTTTTTCAATGTAATAAAATGTGTTTTAATAAAAGTATTTTTATAATTTTAAAATAAATCTCTTCAATATATTAAATGAATTATGTTAATTTTTTTATAAAATTTTGATAAATATTATCTATAATCGTACTTAGATAAATTAAATTACACTTACAAAATAACTAACCTTGTGTACGACAACTCATCCCGAATTTGGCCATTTTATGTCCAAGAGAAACAAGCTTGAAAAACTTTTGTTGCATTTGATTTCATTGTACCACAATGGACCATTAATAACAAGAGGTCAACCTATTACCAATATTTATGATGCAACTACCACATAATAACTTCACATTCACTGCACATAATCATAGTCTCAAATGGTAGGGTTGTAGAAGACTCCATTCATGTTGTGTCATCCCATCTAACTTTAGTAACTTATAACTATGCACTCATTATGGAACATTAAATGCATGTATGTACTAGTTACATCTCTTGCACAGACTAACCTCCATCCCAACTTCAACCATTTACTTAGTTTGGTTGACATCACATCCCCAACAACTCTCATTCATTCCCATTTACACCTCATATTCTACCACCTATACACATTGCATATCATAACAATTATCTTCCACCCACTTATTCCTCCATTGTAGTTAACCTACATATTCACTCTCAGAATTTCACCGCCATAATCGTCAACAGTTACTACCGCTACAACGCTAATAAGGTTTGTTTTTCATACTCCATTGCATTATCTTTTTTAACTTCATTCCCATTTACACCCCATATTCTATAATCTATACACGTTGCACATCATAACAATTATCTTCCACTCACCCATTCCTCCATTGTAGTTAACCTACCCATTCACTCTCAGAATTTCATCACCATAATCGTTAACAGTTACTATCGCTACAACGCTAATAAGCTTTGTTTTTCATACTCCATTGCATTATCTTTTTAACTTCATTCCCATTTACACCTCATATTCTACCACCTATACAGGTTCCACATCATAACAATTATCTTCAACCCACCCATTCCCCCATTGTAATTAACCTACCTATTAACTCTAAGAATTTCAACGTCATAATCGTTAACAGATACTATCACTACAACGCTAATAAGGTTTGTTTTTCATACTCCTTTGCATTATCTTTTTAACTTCATTCCCATTTAAACCTCATATTCTACCACAATATACACGTTACACATCATCACAATTATCCTCCACCCCTCCATTCCTCCATTGTAGTTAACCTACCCATTCACTCTTAGAATTTCACCGCCATAATCGTTAACAATTACTATCGCTACACCACTAATAAGGTTTGCTTTTCATACTCCATTGCATCATCTTTTCAACTTCATTTCCATCTACACCTCATATTCTACAAACTATACACGTTAAAAATCATAACAATTATCTTCCACCCACCCATTCCTCCATTGTAGTTAATCTACCCATTCACACTCTGAATTTCACCACCATAATCGTTAACAGTTACTATCGCTACAACGTTAATAAGGTTTGTTTTTAATACTCCATTGCATTATCTTTTTAACTTCATTCTCATTTACACCTCATATTCTACCACCTATACACGTTGCACATCATAACAATTATCTTCTACCCAACCATTCTTCCATTGAAGTTAACCTACCCATTCACTCTCAGAATTTCACCGCCATAATCGCTAACTGTTACTATCGCTACAACCCTAATAAGGTTTGTTTTTCATACTCCATTGCATTATCTTTTTAACTTCATTCTCATTTACACCTCATATTCTACCACCGATACATGTTGCACATCATAACAATTATCTTCAACCCACCCATTCCTCCATTGTAGTTAACCTACCCATTCACTCTCAAAATTTCACCACCATAATCGTTAACAGTTACTATCGTTATAACGCAAATAAGGTTTGTTTTTCATACTCAATTACCTTATCTTTTTAACTTCAATCCCATTTACACCTAATATTCTACCACCTATACATGTTCCACATCAAAACAATTATCTTCCACCCACCCATTCCTCTATTGTAGTTAACCTACCCATTCACTCTCAGAATTTAACCTCCATAAACGTTAATAGTTACTATCGCTACAACGCTCATAAGGTTTGTTTTTCATACTCGATTGCATTATCTTTTTAACTTCATTCCCATTTACACCTCATATTCTACCACCTATACACATTGCACGTCATAACAATTATCTTTCACCCACCCATTCCTCCATTACAGTTAACCTACCCATTCACTCTAAGAATTTCACCGCCATAATCGTTAGTAGTTACTATCGCTACAACTCTAATAAGGTTTGCTTTTCATACTCCATTGCATTATCTTTTCAACTTCATTCTTATTTACACCTCATATTCTACAAACTATAAACGTTAAAAATCATAACAATTATCTTCCTCCTACCCATTCACTCCCTGAATTTCACCGCCATAATCGTTAACAGTTACTATCGCTACAACGCTAGTAAGGTTTGTTTTTCATACTCCATTGCATTATCTTTCCAACTTCATTCCCATTTACACCTCATATTCTACCACCTATACACGTTGCACATCATAATATCTTCCATCTACCCATTCCTCTATTGTTATTAACCTACCCATTCACTCTCAGAATTTCACCGCCATAATCATTCACAGTCACTATCGCTACAACGCTAATAAGGTTTGTTTTTCATACTCCATTGCATTATCTTTTTAACTTCACTCTCATTTACACCTCATATTCTACCACCTATACACGTTGCACATCATAACAATTATCTTCAACCCACCCATTCCTCCATTGTAGTTAACCTACCCATTAACTCTAAGAATTTCACCGTCATAATCGTTAACAGATACTATCACTACAACGCTAATAAGGGTTGTTTTTCATACTCCTTTACATTATCTTTTTAACTTCATTCTCATTAACACCTCATATTCTACCACCTATACACGTTACACATCATAACAATTATCTTCCACCCATCCATTCCTCCATTGTAGTTAACTTACCCATTCACTCTTAGAATTTCACTGCCATAATCGTTAACAGTTACTATCGCTACAACGCTAATAAGGTTTGTTTTTTATACTCCATTGCATTATCTTTTTAACTTCATTCCCATTTACACCTCATATTCTACCACCTATACACGTTGCACAACATAACAATTATCTTCCACCTACACATTCCTCCATTGTAATTAATATATCCATTCACTCTCAGGATTTCACCGCCATAATCGTTAATAGTTACTATCGCTACAACGCTAATAAGGTTTGTTTTTCATACTCCATTGCATTATCTTTTTTAACTTCATTCCCATTTACACCCCATATTCTATCACCTATACACGCTGCACATCATAACAATTATCTTGCACTCACCCATTCCTCCATTGTAGTTAACCTACCCATTCACTCTCAGAATTTCATCACCATAATCGTTAACAGTTACTATCGCTACAACACTAATAAGGTTTGTTTTTCATACTTCATTGCATTATCTTTTTAACTTCATTCTCATTTACACCTTATATTCTACCACCTATACACGTTCCACATCATAACAATTAACTTCAACCTACCCATTCCTCCATTATAGTTAACCTACCCATTAACTCTAAGAATTTCAACGTCATAATCGTTAACAGTTACTATCGCTACAACGTTAATAAGGTTTGGTTTTCATACTACATTGCATTATCTTTTTAACTTCATTCACATTTACACCTCATATTCTACCACTTATACACGTTCCACATCATAACAATTATCTTCAACCCACCCATTCCTCCATTGTAGTTAACCTACCCATTAACTCTAAGAATTATAACGTCATAATCGTTAACAGATACTATCACTACAACACAAATAAGGTTTGTTTTTCATACTCCATTGCACTATCTTTTTAACTTCATTCCCATTTACACCTCATATTCTACCACCTATACACGTTTCACATCATAACAATTATCTTCAACCCACCCATTCCTCCATTGTAGTTAACCTGCCCATTAACTCTAAGAATTTCAACGTCATAATCGTTAACAGATACTATCACTACAACGCTAATAAGGTTTGTTTTGCATACTCCATTGAATTATCTTTTTTAACTACATTCCCATTTACACCTCTTATTCTATCACCTATACACGTTGCACATCATAACAATTATCTTTAACCCACGCATTCCTCCATTGTAGTTAACCTACCCATTCACTCTCACAATTTCATCGCCATGATCGTTAACAGTTACTATCGCTACAACGCTAATAAGGTTTGTTTTTCATACTCCATTGCATTATCTTTTGAACTTCATTCCCATTTACACTTCTTATTCCACCACCTATACACATTGCACGTTATAACAATTATCTTCCACCCACCCATTCCTCCATTGCAGTTAACATACCCATTCACTCTCGGAATTTCATCGCCATAATCGTTAACAGTTACTATCGCTACAACGTTAATAAGCTTTTTTTTTTTTCATACTCCATTGTCTTGTCCTTTTAACTTTATTCTCATTTACACCTCATACTTTACCACCTATACACATCACACATTATAACAACTATCTTCCACCCACTCATTCGTCCATTGTAGTTAACCTACCCATTCACTCTCAGAATTTCACCGCCATAATCATTAACACTTACTATCGCTACAACGCTAATAAGGTTTGTTTTTCATGCTCCATTGCATTATCTTTTTAACTTCACTCTCATTTACACCTCATATTCTACCACCTATACACGTTGCACATCATAACAATTATTTTCAACCCACCCATTCCTCCATTGTAGTTAACCTACCCATTAACTCTAAGAATTTCACCATCATAATCATTAACAGATACTATCACTACAACGCAAATAAGGTTTGTTTTTCATACTCATTTGAATGATCTTTTTAACTTTATTCCCATTTACACCTCATATTCTACTACCTATACACGTTACACATCATAACAATTATCTTCCACCTATCCATTCCTCCATTGTAGTTAACCTACCCATTCACTCTCATAATTTCACCGCCATAATCGTTAAGAGTTACTATCATTACAACACTAATAAGATTTGTTTTTCATACTCAATTGCAATCTCTTTTTAACTTCATTCCCATTTACATCTTATATTCCACCACCTATACACGTTGCACATCATAACAATTATCTTCCACCTACCCATTCATACATAGTAATTAACATACCCATTCACTCTCAGAATTTCACCGTCATAATTGTTAACCGTTACTATCGCTACAACGCTAATATGGTTTGTTTTTCATAGTCGATTGTTTTGTCTTTTTAACTTCATTCCTATTTACACCTCATATTCTATCGCCTAGACGCGTTGCATATCACAACAATTATGTTCCATTCACCCATTCCTCCATTGCAGTTAACCTACCCATTCACACATAGAATTTCATCGCCATAATTGTTAATAATTACTATTGCTACAACGCTAATAAGGTTTTTCTTTTATATTCCGTTGCATTATCTTTTTAACTTCATTCCCTTTTACACCTTATATTCTACTACCTATACACGTTGCACATCATAACAATTATCATACGCCCACCCATTCATGCATTGTAGTTAACCTACCCATTCACTCTCACAATTTTATCGCCATGATCGTTAACAGTTACTATCGCTACAACGCTAATAAGGTTTCTTTTTCATGCTCCATTGCATTATCTTTTGAACTTCATTCTCATTTACACCTCTTATTCGACCACCTATACACATTGCACGTTATAACAACTATCTTCCACCCACCCATTCCTCCATTGTAGTTAATCTACCCATTCACTCTCACAATTTCACCGCCATAATCGTTAATAATTACTGTCGCTACAATGCTAATAAGGTTTTATTTTTCATACTCCATTGTATTATCTATTTAACTTCATTTTCATTTAAACATCATATTCTACACCCTATACACGTTGCACATAATAATAATTAACCTTCCCCCACCCATTCCTCCATTGTAATTAACCTACCCATTCACTCTCAGAATTTCACCGCCATAATCGTTAATAGTTACTATCACTACAACGCTAATAAGGTTTGTTTTAAATACTCCATTGCTTAATCTTTTTAACTTCATTCTCTTTTACACCTCATATTCTACCACGTATACACGTTGCACATCATAACAATTATCTTTTACCCACCCATTCCTCCATTGTAGTTAACCTACCCATTAATTCCAAGAATTTCAATGTCATAATCGTTAACAGTTACTAACGCTACATCGCTAACAACGTTTGTTTTTCATACTCCATTGCATTATCTTTTTAACATCATTCTCATTTACACATCATATTCTACCACCTATACATGTTACACATCACAAGAATTACCTTCCACCCGCCCATTCCTCCATTGTAGTTAACCTACCCATTAACGCTCAGAATTTCACCTTTATAATCGTTAAAAGTTATTATCGCGATAACGCTAATAAGGTTTATTTTTCATACTCTATTGCATTTTCTTTTTAACTTCATTATCATTTACACATCATATTCTGCCATCTATACACGTTGTACATCATAACAATTATTGTCCACCCACCCAGTCCTCCATTGTAATTAACCTCCCATTCACTCTCTGAATTTCACCGTCATAATCTTTAGAAGTTACTATCGCTACAACACTAGTAAGGTTTGTTTTTCATACCCCATTGCATTATGTTTTTAACTTCATTCTCATTTACACCTTATATTCTACCACCTATACATGTTGCACATCATAACAATTATCTTCCACCCACCCATTCTTCAATTGTAGTTAACCTACTCATTCACTCTTATAATTTCACCGCTATAATTGTTAACAGTTACTATTGCTACAACGCTAATAAGGTTTTTTTGTCATACTTTATTTCATTATCTTTTTAACTTCATTCCAATTTACACCTCATATTCTACCACCTATACACATTGCACATCATAACAATTATCTTCCACCCACCAATTTTTCCATTGTAGTTAATCTACCCCTTCACTCTCAGAATTTCATCGCCAGAATCGTTAATAGTTACTATCGCTACAACGCTAATAAGGTTTGTTTTTCATACTCATATTTTACAACCTATACACATTGCACATCATAACAATTATCTTCCACCCACCCATTCCTCCATTGTAGTTAACCTACTCGTTGACTCTCAGAATTTCACTGCCATAATCGTTAACAGTTACTATCGTTACAACGCTCATAAGGTTTTTTCTCATATGCCATTGCATTATCTTTTTAACTTCATTCCCATTTACACCTCATATTCTACCACCTATACACGTTTCAAATCATAACAATTATCTTCCACCCACCCATTCTTCCAATGTAGTTAACCTACTAATTCAATATCAGAGTTTCACCGCCATAGTCGTTAAAAGTACTTATCGCTACAGCGCAAATAAGGTTTGTTTTTCATACTCCATTGCATTATCTTTTTAACTTCCTTTGAATTTGCACCTCGTAATCTACCACCAATACACGTTGCACATCATAATAATTATCTTCCACCCACCCATTCTTCCAATGTAGTTAACCTACCTGTTCACTCTTAGAATTTCATCGCCATAATCGTCGATAGTTACTATCGCTACAACGCCTATAAGGTTCATTTTTCATACTTCATTGCATTATCTTTTTAACTTCATTCCCATTTACACCTCACATTCTATCACCTATACACGTTTTACAACATAACAATTATCTTCCACCCACTCAGTCTTACATTATAGTTAAACAACTTATTAACTCTCAGAATATCACCGTCATAATCGTTAATAGTTTAGATCGCTACAACGCTAATAAGGTTTGTTTTTCATACTCCATTTTATTATCTTTTTAACTTCATTCCCATTTACACCTCATATTCTACAACCTATACACGTTGCACATCATAACAATTATCTTCCACCCACCCATTCCTCCATTGTAGTTAACCTACTCGTTCACTCTCAGAATTTCACCGCCATAATTGTTAACAGTTACTATCGCTACAACGCTAATAAGGTTATTTTTTCATACTCCATTGCATTATCTTTTTAACTTCCTTCCCATTTGCACCTCATATTCTACCACCGATACATGTTGCACATCATAACAATTATCTTCCACCCACCCATTCTTCCATTGTAGTTAACCTACCCGTTCATAATCAGAATTTCACCGCCATAATCGTTAATAGTTACTATCACTACAATGCCCATAAGGTTTATTGTTCATACTCAATTGCATTATCTTTTTAACTTCATTCCCATTTACACCTCATATTCTGTCACCAATACACGTTTCACATCATAACAATTATCTTCCACCCACCCATTCTTTCATTATAGTTAACCAACTCATTAACTCTTAGAATTTCACCGCCATAATCGTTAAAAGTTATAATCGCTACAGCGCTAATAAGGTTTGTTTTTCATGCTCCATTGCATTATCTTTTTAACTTCCTCCCATTTGCACCTCATATTCTACCACCTATACACGTTGCACATCATAACAACTGTTTTCCACCCACCCATTCGTCCATTGTAGTTAACCTACTCATTCACTCTTAGAATTTCACTGCTTTAATTGTTAATAGTTACTATCGCTAAAATGCTAATAAAGTTTTTTTTCATACTCCATTTCGTTATCTTTTAAAATTTATTTCCATTTACACCTCATATTCTACCACGTATACATGTTGCACATCATAACAATTATCTTCCACCCACCCATTCCTCCATTGTAGTTAACTTACGCAATCACTCTCAGAATTTCAACGCCACAATCGTCAACAGTTACTATCTCTACAACGCTAATAAGGTTTGTTTTTCATACTCCATTGCATTATCTTTTTAGCTTCATTCACATTTACACCTCATATTCTACAACCTATACACATTGCACATCATCAGAATTATCTTCCACCCACCCATTTCTCCATTGTAGTTAACCTACCCATTCACTCTCAGAATTTCACCGCCATAATCGTTAATAGTTACTATCACTACAACCCTAATAAAGTTTGTTTTTCATACTCCATTGCATTATCTTTTTAACTTCATTCCCATTTACACTTGATATTCTACAACCTATAAATTTTGTACATCATAAGAATTATCTTCCACCCACTCATTCCTTTCCATTGTAATTAACTTACCCATTCACTCTCAAAATTTCGCCGTCATAGTCGTTAACAGTTACTATCGTTACAACGCTAATAAGGTTTGTTTTTCATATTCCATTGCATTATCTTTTTAACTTCATTCCCATTTACACCTCATATTCTACCACCTATACACGTTCCACATCATAACAATTAGCTTCCATCCACTCATTCCTCCATTTTAGTTAACCTACCCATTGATTCTCAGAATTTCACCGCCATAATCGTTAATATATACTATTACTATAACGCTAATAAGGTTTGTTTTTTATTCTCCAATGCATTATCTTTTTAACTTCATTCCCATTTACACTTGATATTCTACAACCTATACATTTTGTTCATCATAAGAATTATCTTTCACCCACTCATTCCTCCATTGTAATTAACTTACTCATTCACTCTCAGAATTTCGCCGCCATAGTCATTAACAATTGCTATTGCTAAAACGCTAATAAGGTTTGTTTTTCATACTCCATTGCATTATCTTTTTAACTTCATTCACATTTACATCTCATATTCTACCGCCTATACACGTTGCATATCATAACAATTATCTTCCACCCACCCATTCCTCCATTATAGGGAACTTATCCATTCACTCTAAGAATTTCACCGCCATAATCGTTAAAAGTTACTGTCGCTACAACGATAATATGGTTTGTTTTTCATATTCCATTGCATTATCTTTTTAACTTCATTCCCATTTATACCTCATATTCTACCACCTATACACGTTGCACATCATAACAATTATCTTCCACCTATCCATTGTTGTATTGTAGTTAGCCTACCCATTCATTCTCAAAATTTCACCGCCATAATCGTTAACAGTTACTATCGCTACAACGCTAATAAGGTTTGTTTTTCATACTCCATTGTATTATATTTTTAATTTCATTCCCATTTACACCTTATATTCTACCACCTATACACGTTTCACATCATAACAATTATCTGCCACTCACCCATCCTTTCATTATAGTTAACCTACTAATTCACTATCAGAGTTTCACCGTCATAGTCGTTAAAAGTTACTAACTCTACAGCGGTAATATGGTTTGTTTTTCATATTCCATTGCATTATCTTTTTAACTTTATTCCCATTTATACCTCATATTCTACCACCTATACACGTTGCACATCATAACAATTATCTTCCACCTACCCATTCATTCTCAAAATTTCACCGTCATAATCGTTAACAGTTACTATCGCTACAACGCTAATAAGGTTTATTTTTCATATTCCATTGCATTATCTTTTTAACTTCATTCTCATTTACATCTCATATTCTACCACCTATACACGTTCCACAACATAACAATTAGCTTCCACCCACTCATTCCTCCATTTTAGTTAACCTACCCATTAACTCTCAGAATTTCACCGCCATAATCGTTAATACATACTATCACTATAACGCTAATAAGGTTTGTTTTTTATTCTCCAATGCATTATCTTTTTAACTTCATTCCCATTTACACTTGATATTCTACAACTTATACATTTTGTTCATCATAAGAATTATCTTTCACCCACTCATTCCTCCATTGTAATTAACTTACTCACTCACTCTCAGAATTTCGCCGCCATAGTCATTAATAGTTACTATCGCTACAACGCTAATAAGGTTTGTTTTTCATACTCCATTGCATTATCTTTTTAACTTCATTCACATTTACATCTCATATTCTACCACCTATACACGTTGCACATCATAACAATTATCTTCCACCCACCCATTCCTCCATTATAGTAAACTTATCCATTCACTCTCAGAATTTCACCGCCATAATCGTTAAAAGTTACTGTCGCTACAACGCTAATAAGGTTTGTTTTTCATACTCTATTGCATTATCTTTTTAACCTGACTCCCATTTACACCTCATATTCTACCACCTATACACGTTGCACATCATAACAATTATTTTCCAGCCACTCATTCCTCCATTATATTTAACCTACACATTTACTCTCAGAATTTCACCGCCATAATAGTTATAAGTTACTATCGCTACAACGCTAATAAGGTTTGTTTCTCATACTCCATTGTATTATCTTTTAACTTCATTCCCATTTAAACCTCATATTCTACCACCTATGCACGTTTCACATCATAACAATTATCTGTCACCCACCCATCCTTTCATTATAGTTAACCTACTAATTCACCATCAGAGTTTCACCGCCATAGTCGTTAAAAGTTACTATCTCTACAGCGGTAATAAGGTTTGTTTTTCATACTTCATTGCATTATCTTTTTAAGTTCATTCTCATTTGCACCTCATATTCTACTACCTATACACGTTGCACACCATAAGAATTATCTTCGACCCACCCATTCCTCCATTGTAGTTAAACAACCCATTCACTCTCAGAATTTCACCGCCATTATCGTTCACAATATCGCTACAACGCTAATAAGGTTTCTTTTTAATACTTCATTGCATTATCTTTTTAACTTTATTCCTATTTACACCTTACATTCTTCCACCTATACATGTTACACATCTTAACAATTAGCTTTTACCCACCCATTCCTCCATTGTAGTTAAATTATCCATTCACTCTCACAATTTCACCGCAATAATCGTTAACAATTACTATCGCTACAACGCTAATAAGGTTTGTTTTTCATACTCCATTGTATTATCTTTTTAACTTCATTCATATTTACACCTCATATTTTACATCCTATACACGTTGCATATCACAAAAATTATCTTCCACCCACCCATTCCTGTATTGTAGTTAACCTACCCATTCACAATCAGAAGTTCACCGCCATAGTCGTTAACAGTTACTATCGCTACAACGCTCATAAGGTTTGTTTTTCATACTCCATTGCATGATCTTTTTCACTTCATTCTCATTTACACCTCATATCCTATCAGCTATACACGTTATACATCATAACAATTATTTTCCAACCACTCATTCCGCTATTGTAATTAATCTCCTCATTCACACTTAGAATTTCACTGCCATAATCAGTAACAGTTACTATAGTTACAACGCTAAAAAGGTTTGTTTTTCATACTCCATTGTATTATATTTTTAACTTCATTGTCACTTACATCTCATATTCTACGACCTATACACGTTGCACATCATAACAATTATCTTCCACCCACCAATTGTTGTATTATAATTAACCTACCCATTCATTCTCAAAATTTCACCGCCATTATCGTTAACAGTTACTATAGCTACAACGCTAATAAAGTTTATTTTTCATACTCCATTCCATTATCTTTTTAACTTCATTCAATTTACACCTCATATTCTACCACCTATACACGTTGCACATCATAACAACTGTCTTCCACCCACCCATTCCTCCATTGTAGTTAACCTACTCATTCACTCTTAGAATTTCACTGCTTTAATCATTAACAGTTACTATTGCTACAACGCTAATAAAGTTTTTTTTCATACTACATTTCATTATCTTTTAAACTTTATTCCCATTTACACCTCTTATTCTACCACTTGTACATGTTGCACATCTTGAAAAATATATTCAACCCACCCATTCCTCCATTGTAGGTAACTTACCCACTCACTCTCAGAATTTCAGCGCCATAATCGTTAACAGTTACTATCGCTACAACGCTAATAAGGTATATTTTTCATACTCCATTGCATTATCTTTTTAACTTCATTCACATTTACTTCTCATATTCTATAACCTATACACGTTGCACACCATAACAATTATCTTCCACCCACCCATTTCTTCATTGTAGTTAACCTACCCATTCACTCTCTGAATTTCACCACCATAATCGTTAACAGCTACTGTCACTACAACGCTAATAAGGTTTGTTTTTCGTACTCTATTGCATTATCTTTTTAACTTCATTCCCATTTACACTTCATATTCTACAACTTATACATTTTGGCTTTCATAAGAATTATCTTCCACCAATTCATTCCTCCATTGTAATTAACTTACCCGTTTACTCGCAGAATTTCACCGTCATAGTCGTTAACAGTTACTATCGCTACAACGCTACTAAGGTTTGTTTTTCATACTCCATTGCATGATCTTTTTAACTTCATTCTCATTTACACCTCAAACACTACCACCTATAAACGTTGCACATCATAACAATTATTTTCCACCCACTCATTCCTCCATTGTATTTAACCTACTCATTCACTTTCAGAATTTCACCGCCATAATCGTTAAGAATTACTATCGCTACAACGCTAATAAGGTTTTTTTTTCATACTCCATTATATTATCTTTTGAACTTCATTTCCATTTACAGCTCATATTCTACCACCTATACACGTTGCACGTCATAACAATTATCTTCCATCCATCCATTCCTCCATTGTAGTTAACCTACCCATTCTCTCTTAGAATTTCACCGCCATAATCGTTAATAGTTAGTATCGCTACAACGCTAAGAAGGTTAGTTTTTCATACTCCATTGCATTATCTTTTTAACATTATTCCTATTTACACCTCATATTCTACCACCTATAGACGTTGCACATCATAACAATTATCTTCCACCCACCCATTGTTGTATTGTAGTTAACCTACCCATTCACTTTCAAAATTTCACACCCGTAATCGTTAACAGTAACTATCGCTACAATGCTAATAAAGTTTATTTTTCATTCTCCATTGCATTATCTTTTTAACTTCATTCCATTTACACCTCATATTCTACCACCTATACACGTTGCACATCATAACAACTGTCTTCCACCCACCCATTCCTCCATTGTAGTTAACCTATTCATTGACTTTTAGAATTTCACAGCTTTAATCGTTAACAGTTACTATTGCTACAACGCAAATAAAGTTTTTTTTCATACTCCATTTCATAATCTTTTAAACTTTATTCCCATTTACACCTCTTATTCTACCACCTATACATGTTGCACATCATAAAAATTATCTTCAACCCACCCATTCCTCTATTGTAGTTAACTTATCCATTCACTCTCAGAATTTCACCGCCATAGTCGTTAACAGTTACTATCGCTACAACGGTAATAAGGTTTATTTTTCATACTCCATTGCATTATATTTTTAACTTCATTCACATTTACATCTCATATTCGACCACCTATACACGTTGCACATCATATCAATTAGCTTCCACCCGCCCATTTCTCCATTGTAGTTAACCTACCCATTCACTCTCTGAATTTCACCACCATAATCATTAACAGTTACTATCACTACAACGCTAATAAGGTTTGTTTTTCGTACTCCATTGCATTATCTTTTTAACTTCATTCCCATTTACACTTCATATTCTACAACCTATATATTTTGCCCACCATAAGAATTATCTTCCACCCATTCATTCCTCCATTGTAATTAACTTACCCATTCACTCTCAGAATTTCACCGCCATAGTCGTTAACAGTTACTATCGCTACAACGCTAATAAGTTTTGTTTTTCATACTCCATTGCATGATCTTTTTAACTTCATACTCATTTACACCTCATATTCTACCACCTATACACGTTGCACATTATAGCAATTATTTGCCACCCACTCATTCCTCCATTGTATTTAACCTACTCATTCACTCTCAGAATTTCACCGCCATAATCGTTAACAGTTGCTATTGCTACAACGCTAATAAGGTTTGTTTTTCATACTCCATTGTATTATCTTTTTAACTTCATTCCCATTTACACTTCATATTCTACCACTTATACACGTTGCACGTCATAACAATTATCTTCCACCCATCCATACCTCCATTGTAGTTAACCTACCTATTCTCTCTCAGAATTTCACCGTCATAATCGTTAACAGTTAGTATCGCTACAACGCTAATAAGGTTTTTTTTAATACTCCATTGCATGATCTTTTTAACTTCATTCTCATTTACACCTCATATTCTACCACCTATACACGTTGCACATTATAGCAATTATTTGCCACCCACTCATTCCTCCATTGTATTTAACCTACTCATTCACTCTCAGAATTTCACCGCCATAATCGTTAACAGTTGCTATTGCTACAACGCTAATAAGGTTTGTTTTTCATACTCCATTGTATTATCTTTTTAACTTCATTCCCATTTGCAACTCATATTCTACCACCTATACACGTTGCACGTCATAACAATTATCTTCCATCCATCCATTCCTCTTTTGTAGTTAACCTACCCATTCTTCTACCACCTATATACATTGCATATCATAACAATTATCTTCCACATACCCATTGTTGTATTGTAGTTAACCTACCCATTCACTCTCAGAATTTTACCTCAATAATCTTTAACAGTTACTATCGCTACAACGCTAATAAAGTTTATTTTTCATACTCCATTGCATTATCTTTTTAACTTCATTCATATTTACACCTCATATTCTACCACCTATACACGTTGCACATCATAACAATGATCTTTCACCCACCCATTTCTCCATTGTAGTTAACCTACCCATTCACTCTCAGAATTTCACCGCCATAATCGTTAACAGTTACTATCACTACAACGCTAATAAGGTTTGTTTTTCGTACTCCATTGCATTATCTTTTTAACTTCATTCCCTTTTACACTTCATATTCTACAATCTATACATTTTGCACATCATAAGAATTATCTTCCACCCACTCATTGCTCCATTGTAATTACCTTACCCATTCACTCTCAGAATTTCACCGTCATAGTCGTTAACAGTTACTATCGCTACAACGCTAATAAGGTTTGTTTTTCGTACTACATTGCATTATCTTTTTAACTTCATTCTCATTTACACCTCATATTCTACCACCTATAGACATTCCACATCATAACAATTAGTTTCTACCCACTCATTCCTCCATTTTAGTTAACATACCCATTCACTCTCAGAATTTTACCGCCATAATTATTAATATATACTATCGCTACAACGCTAATAAGGTTTGTTTTTCATACTCCATTACATTATCTTTTTAACTTCATTCCCATTTACACCTCATATTCTACCACCTATACACGTTGTACATCATAACAATTATCTTTTACCCACCCATTCCTCCATTGTAGTTAACTTACCCGTTCATTCTCAGAATTTCACCGTCATAATCGTTAATATATACTATCGTTACAACGCTAATAAGGTTTTTTTTTCATACTCCATTGTATTTTCTTTTTAACTTCATTCTCATTTGCACCTCATATTCTACTACGTATACACGTTGCACATCATAACAATTATCTTCCACCCACCCTTTCCTCCATTGTAGTTAACTTACCCATTCACTCTATGAACTTAACCGCCATAATTGTTAACAGTTACTATCGCTACAACGCTAATAAGGTTTGTTTTTCATACTCTATTGCATTATCTTTTTAACTTCATTCTCATTTGCAACTCATATTCTACCACCTATACACGTTGCACGTCATAACAATTATCTTCCACCCATCCATTCTTTCATTGTAGTTAACCTACCCATTCTCTCTCAGAATTTCACCGCCATAATTGTTAACAGTTACTATCGCTACAACGCTAATAAGGTTTGTTTTTCATACTCCATTGCATTATCTTTTTAACTTCATTCTCATTTACACCTCATATTCTACCACCTATACACGTTGCACATCATAACAATTATTTTCCACCCACTCATTCCTCCATTGTATTTAACCTACCCATTCACTCTTAGAATTTCATCGTCATAATCATTAACAGTTATTATCGCTACAATGCTAATAAGGTTTGTTTTTCATACTCCAGTGCATTATATTTTTAACTTCATTCTCATTTACACCTCATGTTCTACCACCTATACACGTTGCACATCATAACAATTGTCTTCCACCCACCCATTCTTCTATTGTAGTTAACCTACCCATTCACTCTCTGAATTTCACCCTCATAAATGTTAACAGTTACTATCGCTACAACGTTAATATGGTTATTTTTTCATACTCAATTGTATTATCTTTTTAACTTCATTCTGATTGTACACATATTTTATCGTGGACATTTCAACCATTCTTTTAGGAGTTGTATGAATTCTTTATAAACTATTTTTATTTGGGTTGGATGCAATGATTCGATACTTTTCATCTCTAACTTGGATCACTAAATTTTTAATTAACCTTCGACATGTAGTGCCATTACAAGTAGTAAACATCATGCCTCCTAAAAATAAGGTTAGAGATGGCTCAACAATAACTGCACCCGAGAAAGTCCCACACGACCCTTTCATGCATCGCCACCCACCTGATGAGAATGAATGCGACATGCTCATAGCAAAACGCCCAATTGTCATAGAGTGTCATACTGATTGGTGGGTTTCAAGAACAACGTGTCATTGAGTTACTTGACTTTTACAAGTTGAGACGCAACAATGTTATCCAATTCCTGTGCAAGCATTCTACAACAATATTAGAAATGTTGACGAGGAGAAATATTCGTTTGACTCTTCGTTCAAGGGGGTTGTTGTGCGAGTATCTCCATCCCTTATTGCACACACCTTCTCTCTGGAAACACCTAAGAAATCAATTAACTTTTGTATTCCAGAGATTGATATAAAGGCAATGTCAAACACAATAACAAAGGAATTATGCGACCATTCTTTTCAGTTGGGTACAAGTGTTGAATGTAGATCATTTTTGCCAGAATATAGGATTTTAAGTCTAATATTGTTTCATACCGTCTTGAATAAGAAGGGTCATCTTAATGAGTTTACACTATATGTTCTGCATATTTTGTTCCACATGGCACATTGCTATAAAATTAATTTGCCCACACTTATTTACCATAACATGATTGAGGCGCGACGTAGTAATTGGAAGCACACGTGTCTTACCATATGGTTCAATTGTTTGTTTGCTTTTACAAAAGGTAGGGTTCGATTTCAACTCACTGCCTTATGAGTCAACGTCGCGCATGCAACCTATGCGCATGAAACAGTTGATGGACAAACATACGAAAGCCTCTTCTTCACGTAGGTCAAGTAAAAAATAAAAAAATTGTTCTAAACTTATTTCTTGAAGATACAAGTTTAATATAATTTTTTATTATTTTAAAAAAGGTACTATACTTGTTTTTGGTAAAATACAAAAGTAATCCTTGTATTTTCATCCAAATCTCAATTTGACTTCCAAATCATCCTCTCTTTTTAAAGAATGTCATCCCTAAAGTATGCTCAAATATTAAATAAATGATTTTATTAAAAAAAATTATTGGAACTTGATGCAAAACTCGTAAAATTTTTATGTCAATGTGTTTTATGTGACAATGCATCCATATAGGTGTTATCCACGCAAAATAATGTTTCTTTTTAAGTCTAAAAATTGAGACAGAGATACTATTCTACGAAAGAAAATTACCTTGTAATTAGACAAAATATTTCAAGAAGCATATTAAAGGAATTACACATTCATTACCCTTCCAAGATATAATGTTTTGAGTATACAAAAGCAACCTTAGGATCCTCTTACAAACATTGTACAAACATAAGGAGATGGCTACATGTCGATACTTTATCCAAAAAAGAAGCAAAACAAACAGTAACAACGACTATATCCTTTGTTGTTTGTTCTCCAAAACTTACTCGATATTGGTTCAACTAGATCTTCATCTGAAAATTTTAGGAAACTACAAAGTGAGTATAACTTAGTGAATGATAATATAATGAAGGTTTTAGGATAGTCAATCTAAAATAGAAAAAGACTTTCATCATGCAGGTAACATTCAATGTAAATAATATCGAGTATAACAATTAGATAAACACACATCATTAGACAACCCGATGTATAATCAGTCAACCACATGCACAATCCATGACTACAATGTCATTCGAACTCTCGAAAAATCCTCATATCATGCAAAAACCACTATAGTGCCCCTTTCTCCATCAACATATATCATATATGTGTCCACAAACGACATATATCTCATATATCATGGTACCTTATAAACACAATGCCTTTACATCTCTCAGCACACTTTTTATACGCATTGCTCTAATGCTCTTTCATCTCTAACTAATGAACTTTCATATGAATTGAAAAATGAGGTAGGTTGGGTAATTGATAAGTTCTGGTATGGATCATACACGGACGATAATTGGATTCTTTATATGTTAGACTTAGGGTTGTGACATACAACATCAACATGAGAATTATTATCTTTGATATTAGGCTTTTTGTCAAATTCTTATTGGGATTAATCATCCTTAGACGGTTATATCCTAATGAATGGAGGTTGACATCCTTAAGTTTAGAGCCTCAAAAGATATGGATATATCTATGAAACAAGGTTGATTAATTAAAGGAAAATACCCAAGAAGGAGGAGGGGTGAATTGAGTGATTAAAAACTTTAAAAAATGATTCAATTAAACAATAAAAAACAACAATTAAAGCAAATAAGTAAAGGATAAAGGGAAAAGTGAAAACACTTTATAGTGGTTTGACAATCCCTCCTACATTCACTCTCTTTAATTTCCTTTCTAAGTGGGACTTTCACTAATCAAGGCTTCAAACCAAACATTCAATCTTATACACTTGAATTCATGGTCCAATGGGTACTACACTCCCTTCAAATTCTTCACCAACTTAAAGTCTCAACCACTCAACTTTAAGCAAAGAAAAGGGGATTTTAATACACTCAACCCTAGCATAAGTAAGGCTTAATACAAAAAAAAAAAAAAATGGTTAGGATGATATGAAAAGGTGCACTAAACGATTTGCTAGTGAAAGACTTAATGCACTTGAGTAGAGAACTTTGAATGAGAGAAAATGAATGGTAAGCACATAAATATATGTTTTCTTTTCTTAATAAATGCATAGGAGCTCTCCAATTTATAGAAAAACCACTTAAACACCCAAAATTGGGCAAAAAGCTCTCGACCGATTGAGCTTCGGTTTGACCAATTGAGTAGTTGTTAATGCATTTAATGCTCTACAAGTGGTTGTTGGTGAGATTTAGCCTTGATTGGATCTCAACTTACTAGACACTAGCTATTGAAAGAAAATGAATATTTTTAAGCAGGCTTAACCAATCCTCAACCAAGAAGGCTTAATCAGTTGAACTGGTTCCCCAACTGGTTCAATTGGTTTAGGGTACCCTTGACTAGTTCAGTAAAACTAGCCCAAAATGCTTCTAAACTTAGTTCTAATCTTCCAATAACTTAAGCATTTGAAAACAAGGTACGAATGAATGCATTGGAAGTGCATAATTTTTTATTTTTGTATTTTTTATTTTTTATCCTAAGTGCACCCATGAGATTCATCTTACATTAGTTTTTAAACGTTTCAAGTCTTCAAGGATCCATCTCTTCGTGACAATTGAATATCTTCTAATTGATCTTGGGTTCTATTTTAATTTTAACAATAAAACTTGAAACTTCATTTAATTTAAACAAGTTAGTATTCTTAACCTTATTTTATTATTGTCAAAATATACTTAGAGGAAAATCCTTACGCTAACAATGCCCATATAGGATTTTACTAATTCTTAGCTAGATATGGGAGGTAACAAGCATGAAATATTGATATTGTTGGTTTGATTATGAGATAATGATGTTGGAAGCATGACATGAATGAACATAACTCACTTTTATCATTGATTATTGCATGATGATGATTATTGATTAGTGTACTGTCATTTTATTGTATGTAGGTTACCCAATATGAAGACATAGCTCTCTCCCTCCTAGTTTAATTATTTTTATTTTTATTTTATATTAAAATAAATTTAATTCATAAATAAATATTTTTTCATAAATTTTAATATTTTATTTTTATGAAAAATAAAGTTACATGTTATTTTACAAATATTGAAAAAGGTGAATATAAAAAACAAATTAAAATATTTTTATTTAATTTTATATACAATGGAAGCAAATGTTAACATATTAATACCTAAATTTGATGAAGATTTTCTAGGGAAAAAAAAAAGAAAGTTAAATATGAATTTCAAAACTTGTTCTATGGATAGGAGATGTTGGTCCAAAAGGCTGATTCGATATGTTGGTCCAAAAGGTTGATTCTATTTTCATCTCTATATATTTATTTTAAATGGTCATAAATAACATTTAAAAACAATTTGATTGTTTGATTGAAGCAAAAATAACCAATTTTATGCAAAGCCCTACCAAATTGATGATTTTTTTTTGCACAATTGCATGTGTTTTGTTAATTTTTCATTTTAGATAATGAAAGTCTTAAATCTATCTTTGAAAATATAGACTATATTTGATTCCTAGAAAGTTTGAAGGAAAATATAAGGGAAAGAAAATAGAGACAAAAAGTAAAAGGAAAGAAAAAGTGATGGGAGATAAAAAATAGATTTAAAGTTAATAAATTATTTTTCTATATTATTTTAAACTTTTTTCATGGACTTAACTCTTTTATATATAGATTAAATAATTTAAAAATATACAATTTTCTTAATAATTTTAATTATATTTACCTTTCTTTCGTATTTTTCATAATAAAATCAAATATGAGAAAATTATTTTCCTTACCATTTTTTTAAAGATGATTTTGATATAAATTTATAAATCGTGTTCATACTCAAATCCTATTTAAAAAATAATAATTTTATCGACAAAATGATTTTTTTAAAGACGATTTTAGTAAAAATTTATAATCGATACTCGTATGAGAATCCGATTTTGAAAATATAATTTTATTTGAAATAAGAAAAAAAAAAATGAAAGTTGAGATATATATTACCAATAAATTATTACAAAAAAATCTATGCGCCTTTTTTTTTCTTAAAAATAGGATTATTTAATAAAAAAGGCACCAAACTAAAGCTCTTTCTACGACCCTGTACTCTTTGGTCCCACTTTGCCTTAGGGTGTGCAAAACGGAGTGGGATGGAGGGCTTTTTTAACTTTTACGGCTATTTTAAAAATAATTCCTAAAAAATGGTACTTTTCAAAATAATTCTTAAAATATGGTAGCTTGAAAAATAATTCCAAATCTACGATACTTTTTGCCACTTTGAAAGGTGTTTCTTGAAGAGACGCCTTTTATATTTTTTATATCAACTATAAATGTTAAAAAAAAAAAATTGAATTTACACTAAAGGTGTCTCTTGAAGAAACACCTTCCATAATTATATGAAATTGAATTTATATTAAAGGTGTATCTTCAAAAGACACTTTTTCATATTTTTTTTATTAGTCATACACGTTAAAAAGAATTTGAATTTATACTAAAGAAATATCATTTCCATAATACCATAAAATCAAATTAATACTAAAGGTGTTTCTAGAAGAAACATCATTGATAATTTTCATATCAGTCACACAATGAAAAAAATTGAATTTACATTGAAAGAGTTTATACAATTCCACAAAATTGAATTTATACTAAATGTGTCTTTTGAAGAAACACTTTCCATAATTTTTATATTAGTCACCTATTAAAAAAAGTAAATTTATACTAAAAGTGTTTCTTTAAGGAAAACCTTTCAATATAAATTTAATTTTATGAAATTGTGGAATGTGTCTTTTGAAAATACACTTTTAGTATAAATTCAATTATTTCAATGGATCATTGATACAATTTAATTTTGTGAAATTATAGAAAATGTGTCTTAAGAAGACATCTTTAGTATAAATTCAATTTTTTTATTATGAAACTGATACGAAAACTGTGAAAAATGTCTATTTAAAAGACACTTTTAATATAAATTTGATTTTGTAGAATTATAAAAGGTGTCTCTTGAAGAGACACTATTAATGTAAATTCAAATTTTTTTAACATGTATTATTAATATAAAAATTGTGAAAGGTGTCTATTGAAAAGACACCTTTAATGTAAATTCAATTTTATGAAATTATGGAAGGTGTCTCTTCAAGAGACACCTTTAGTGTAAATTCAATTTTTTTTTTTAACATTTATGATTGTTATGAAAAATATAGAAGGTGTCTCTTCAAGAAATACCTTTTAAAGTAGCAAAAAGTGCCGTAGATTTAGAATTATTTTTCAAAGTACCCTATTTTAAGAATTATTTTGCAAAGTACCATTTTTTAAGAATTAGTTTTTAAAATGACCGTAAAAGTTAAAAAAGCCCGTGGGATGGATGGGCTCTGAAATAGTCTGATACGGTGTCCCTCCCTCCCCAATGCGAAAATTTTCGGACGAAAAGATTGTTTATTAAGTGAATTTTGAGGAGAAAAGTGGCGAGGCAAATGGGAATTTTGGCGGGTATAGGGGTGTTGCTTCCGTTCCCATTCTACTATTGGCTGTGGACATATCCTCAGACATGGGTGGATCTTTGTGGGATTAGGCGAGACCCTTCGAACGTGATGGCTCACGTGTCTCACGCCTTGAAGCTGCTTCAGTTTCTCTCTCTCTTCTCTGTCGCCTCCCTCTCTTGGCCTCCCCCTCTTTTCTTTTGGCCTCTCTTTGGATTTGGCCAGTTCCTGAACTTCAGGTCAGTTTTTTTTTTTTTTTTGTCTCTCTAGTTAAAATTTACATAAATGAAATGTATCTCAATTTGTAAATGGTATTGACCTTTGTGAATCCCAAGTTGGTTGTAGCAACAATGGTTGACTGATTTTAGTGGGGTATATTATCTTTCAGGGCTCTGTTTTCTTTCTCTAGGGATGAAGTTTGAATTAGAAAAGAAATGCATATTAATCTGTAAATGGGTAACTGTTGTGGATATTACATTTATTGTAGCGATAATGGGAATTGCTTCTAGAGTGTTTTATTATTCTGGTCATTTTGGCTCCCTCTCTGGTTAAAAAATGAAATGGATGCTAATTTATGAATGGGTATTAGAGTTGTAGATTCCATATGGTTGCAGCGAGCAGTAGAATAGAAAGGAATTGGGAAGAAAAATGAAGCCCATTATAAATATTACTGTTAATGGATGAAGGAATTTGGAGTTTCTATGATGCTATTTTGAATGAGTTATTCTTGGTTGAATGGGGGCATTTGGTTCAACAAGTCTTTACTACTATCCTAAGTAGTATGGATGTGGGTTAGGTGTCAGCTTAAATGTTGTTCAGGTATTTAACTTCCCTACTGGATTATAAAGATTTTCAGTTTCTTTGGCCTCTGTTTGCCTGTAGCAAGTCCCCTCAACTTTAGGTCTTTACTTTCTCTTATTGTAGGTAAAGTTTGGGTGTAAAAATTAAATCCATGTTATTTGTGAATGGATCTTAGCCATACTGAATTGGTTGTGGTAACACTAGGTGGTTGCTTTTGTACTGGGTGTGATTGATTGTGTGTGCAGTAGAGAGAGAGGAGTTGGGATACTAAAATAAACCCATTATAAATGTCAATGTTAGGAGATGATAGAAATAGAATAGAAATTATTTGATGCTATTTTTCTTTTAATCAGGGCATTTGCTCCAACTAATGTTTAAATAGATTTGTTGTTGGTTTAGGTTGAATTCCTTAACTCTCCTACTGGGTTATTGGTTGAAAAATGCCAATTCCATTGGCTAAAACATCCACCAATGTGTTTGAATATTACTTTTTTTTTTTCCTAATCATTTTCTTTTACATTAGTTTTTAGGTAAATTGAGTTAGTAATTATCCGCAGTTGAATCAACTTAGATTAGTTATTGATATAGGTTGACTATTATGTAGAGTGACCCACAGGAGTAGTGCCCTGATTTGAATGTCATTTGAAAGTTTAGCAAGGTTAAGTGCCATGCTTTAAAGTTAAAATTGCTTCAAAAGGTTTAATGTGTAGGACGGATAGAACTCCAATGTCCCACATTGATTGGTTGGGCTGTATACGTGGAGCTACTTGTACCTCCCATTAGCTTAGGCATTTAGGAATGTGTGTGGTCCTGCATAATTTGGTATTAGAGCAAGGTTTGGCTTGGCTCACCCTGCACCCACTGATGTGGGCGTCAACAATTGAGTGGGGCTGATGTAGGACGGATGAAAGTCCAATGTCACACATCAGTTGATTACCAACATTAGTTGAGCCTTATATGTGGAGCTACCTCTATCTCCTATTACCTTAGGCTTTTGGGATTGTATGTGGTCCCACATCACATTGTGTAATGCTTTTTTGTTTCTTTTATATTTTGTTCTCCTATATGTAAAGAAAATTGTTGAAAGAGAGAGAGAGGAAACCTTAATTCTCATTCATATTGTTAACTTCTTACAATAGAGAAATATATATGCAAGGCTAGGTTGAACTAACTACCATATATGTGACCTATATTAAGAAAGGAAAGAAAGATTGTACACTATAAATACATTATATTTAACAAAAATGTTTTTATAGATGAAAATGCAATGCATTTCTGCTTTCCAGTTGAGTTGCTTAAGATTGATTTTGGATTTTAGCAACATACCTAAATAGCAAATTTAATGCTTCTCATGCTTGAATCTTCATATTTCTTCTGTATTGTTCTGTTACTAAAATCAGTTTGGTTTCTACCAATTCTTCATGATTCTAATCTATTGTACAAAAATTGAGTTTGTCATGTAGTAATTTTGATTAGTGTACATGTAATATGGTTATGTGTTCTTGCACATGTTCACCTAAATTTTACTTTATCTTGTTAGTTATCTTATTTCATAAGATTTAGAGGATGTCATGGTTTTCTTTATGAATTTCAAATTGTATCCCCCCTAGTGAGCTTCCTTTGGCATGTCTTTTCGATGCTCTTCTTAGATGGGGGATTATTGCATGTAACTTGTCGACAAGTTTCTCTTGTAGGATAACTACCTACAAATGAAGTTCCTCTCCTAGGATAATTGCATAAAAGTGAAATATTTAAGGGATTACATAATAAATAGCACATAGTTTGCTTCATATTAGTATTAGGTACTATTTGGCCGATTCAATTGTGATGGTTTTGCTGAGATGCCATAAATTCCGAATGTTGAAGGTTATGGTGCTAAGACAATGAAGTATCTGTTCTTGGTTTTTTCTTGTTTCTTTTTAACAATTTAGCCCAAGGGAGAGTTTGATAGTGCTGAAATTTTACTACTGAAAAGATTAAGTGTTGAAACTGTAGTACTGAGAACTTTAAGTTGTTAAAAGGGTCATTTTATCATTAGGGTAGTAAAATTCAAGCAAATTTCCAGATATGAATTCATACTTTAAAATCAAATATAGGAGGTGCACTCAAGATTTAACAACAAGTGGCTCCAACCTTATTTTTCAATCCTTTTTAGTTGTAATGGAAGTCTTAGTGTTTGCCATAACATGTTATCAAATGCTCTTACATGGAAAATTTGTGTTATAGCACCGATTTTTTCAACAGTCTTCCCTAACAGATTTTTCTGTAGTTGCAATTTACTATCATCTAAATGACAACCTAGGTTTTTTCTACATTGGATCGATACTGTTTGGGAGTTACAAATTTACCTCTCACATATCCTTGATTGATCATTTGTGAATTTTCTTTTCCTTTTCATGGAGGGTTGGATCAGGGTTAGGAGTGAGAAAGAATGGTTCTCTTGTTTGATCCACTAGTTTGTCAATCTACTAATAAATTTCTCATATTTTCCAAATTTATTTAATTGAGATCTTAATGAAAATTTTATTTCTTCCCAATTGTAGAAAAAGACTGGGAAAAAACTAAAAAGATATGTGTACAAAGTAGTCATTTTGCAGAACTTTTTTAGAGAACCTACAAGAGGCTTCATGCTCTTGAAGTAAAAAAAAATATTGACTACCCTCTTACCATGTGCATCCTAATAAGGATCTTGACCATCTCCCATTGTTCAATACGTACCATTAATTGAATTTGTTTCAACTTGGTGTTGATTGAGTGGTGATCCTTTAACATCTTCAACCAATGAACTAATAATGCTTTGGAGGAAACATTTGACACGTTTGTGGTAGATCCAAGGCCTTCTAAGATTTGTGAGGATGATTTTAGTGCAATCCTAACCTGGAGAAATGTTGATGCATCTTGATCCAAAATGAGCCTAATTCAGCTTTTAGTCCACATATGTGAAGGTAACATGGGATTGGTTAGTGAATTTGGCCCATTTGTAACATGTTGCACCCATGAAACTTATCTAGTCCAATTTATGATCTCTAAATCATGTAGTTCACTGTTGGAGATTGACTTGGTAGTATCTTTTAGATATCCTTTTGATAAATCTTTATCCAATGGCTTTAATAAAAGCTTTATATTAGGGCCCTGTAATTGTTTTGTTTACATGCTTAGTTCTAGACCACTGATCAGAGTCTAAGAAAAGAGGGTTGCATGTTGGTAGTTGACCTTATGTTTGGCCATTCCTTGGATAGTTGGTGTTTCTCTTGATAGAGTGGTAAAAAAGGATTTGTTATGAGTGGAGTTGTTAGGAACCTCTAAAATATAGCTAAGAGGGGTGGACTAATAAGAATGAACCATATAATAGTTAACTACATTATGGAAATTGATTTGATTTCGAAGGATTGAGTTGCTACACTAGTTAAAAGCCACATTTGAGTTAATGACAGTTCACTTCATCAAGTACTATTTGTTTAAGGGAAGATTTTCTTTTGAAGCCTGTTAAAGAGTTATTAGTAGTTATTAAGGGATAGTTTAGGGTATGTTTGGAAGTGTTTTTAAAATATTTTTTGTTTTTGTTTTTAAGAACAAAAAAAACAGGAAACCATGTTTGACAATTAGAAAACATAAAACAATTTTTGCTCTTAAAAACAACTAAAATACATTCTTAGGATGTTTTCTTAGAATATGTTCTTAAAAAATAATTATACTAATATAAAGAATGATTGAAAATATAACACGGCAAATAAAAGTTAGTTTTGAAAAATATTTAAAAACATAGAGAACAAGTTAAGAACATTTCAAACCTATCAAAAAAAAAAAAAAGAAAAGAAAAGAAAAGAAAAAAAGAAAGTAAAGAACATTTCAAGTTCCCAAATAGATTTTTGTTCTATAAAACATCAGAAAATAGTTTTCAAAAATTGTTTTAGAAAATATTTTCTAAGAAGAATGAGACATTATTCTTTTCTCTCTCACTCAACATGGTATCGTTTGATTTGGAACCCTAATTGTAAAACCAAAAAAAAAGAAACATCCTTAACACTTTCCACCTTCCTTTTTTTGCACTGTTGCAGTGCGCTATGGTAATGTGTCATGGTAAATGCTGTAGTAACGTGCTACAATGATCTACTACATTATACTACAATGACTTCTAGCACCAGTGCCTATGTGATTGATTGTGTTGTGTAATGCAAGTATAGTGCAAGTATCTGTTAGTGTTTGAAGTTTCCTAACATTTCTTTGTTTCAATTTTTAAGTGCAATAGTCCCTGCTTCCTCCTTTCAATAATTAACAAGTATGCTAAAGGGACGCAATGGGATAAAGCTATGAAGGTGTATATGGGGGAAAGGGAAAACTAAAGCATCTTGTTGAAGGTCCTTCCCAAGGAATCTAAAAGTTTTGATGAATGACAACAAGATGACATCAAGATAATAGCATGGTTGTGGAAGGTTATTGAACCCTATGTTAGTGCTAATTTCATGTTTTTACAAACCGTGAAACAAATATGTGATGCTGTTAAAGAGACATATTTTTAAGAAAAAAATATTTCAAGAATCTTATGAAGATGTTTTTAGGGTAAAGTAGAAACCTGTGAGTGAGCACTATGCATCCTTCAAAGGGAAGTAGGAGGAATTAAATATGTATCAACCATTCTCTGTTGATATTGAGGTTCAATGAAGGCAAAGGAAAGAGTTTCAGACTGCTAAATTTCTTTTTAGCCGTGATTTTGAATATGCTGAGTCAAACATGGTAAACTTATTAGTGAGAAGTTACCATCTCTCTATAATGTTTATGCTTGTCTTCAATGCATTGATCTATAGTCCTTTTCATTTGAAAATGGTATTAGGGATGCTTCTGCACTTGCATCAACAGGACAATGTAGAGATGGTCCTCCTATTTGTGGTTGAGAGGTTGATGTTTAGGTGGAGGTAAAGGCAGATGTAGAAGTGATAGGCAAAGCTTACCCTGTGGTTGGACTAATCATACCTTTGATAAATGTTGGGATAAATTTAGTCATCCTACATAGGCTAATCTGATTGTCTCCTCTTCCAATGGTGGAGTTGATGTTCCTACTATTCAACCTGCAGGTGGTAATATGGAGTCTATTACCTCATCTTTAGATGATTATAACAAACTAGTGCAATAATCTTCAAAGATTTCCTTGAGATCTAACATTAGTGCTCTTATTGCTACCTTAGCAAATTCAATATTGGTTGGTGCTTGGAATGGTATATTTATGTTCACGCAGAAGACAGAGGCAGCTCCCCTACAACAATGCCAGAAAATCGCTTATGCTTAGAAAGTAGCAACCCAAATTTCAACTCCCCAGCAACAATGCCAAAAAATTTCTTAGTATTCGAAATGGTATGTGTGTGTTGTTCCCAAGCATCAGATAATGCAACCCATGGTATCAGATATTGCTCCAAGACAACTTTGATGCAAATTTCCTTGATCTTACAAACTGTATGCTCTGTTCATGAGATGAAGATTAAGCTCTCCAAAAATTGAAGATGACATTTGAAACAGATTTTATCAAGGAGAATACCATTTATGAGTAATAATTATTTTCTTTTTCAATAATTATAAGTAATATAATCATTTTTTTTAACAATAAAATCCCATACTCCTTTGTTCATTCATTATGCATTCTTTAATAATTTCATTTTAAGCATATTTATGCATTTTTAGCCTAATATACATTATAGGTCCATATCCTAATAATTTAAGCTTTTAGGAAAGTTGGAAGCCCAACATGATACTAGCTTTATAGTTAACCAGGGGTCTCAAATTCGAATCTCTCCCATTGTTTATTCTCCATTCGTTTGTGTGTAGGTTGTAACCACAAATTTGTCTCTCCACCTGCGGGTATGAGGTTGCATCATCATCCGCAAGTGCAAAGACAGAATCATTTGTAACTAATGTATCTCCACATGAGGGTATGGGACAACACTTAGTGCTAGGTGTTAGCCTAATATACTGCTTGCAAATTTGGGTAGGTAATTTGTCTCTCCATGTGTGGATATGGGACACATGAGGAAGGGTGTCAGCTTGGTATACTGCTTGTAGATTTGTGTCATCATCTTCAAGTGTAAAGACCGGACTGATTTGTAGCTAATTTGTCTCTCCACATGCAAAGGAAGGGTGTTAACATACAATGCTTATAGACTTGTGTCATCTCCAAGCACAGACAGAATTAAAATAGTGGTATGCTGATATTGTTCCCACAGTAAAACAAGTATTTGGAGAATTTCAAATAACAAGGACCTAGCAAATTGAGTTAATAGGAAAGGAAGATTATTGAGAGTGTTGCAGTGAGCTTCTTAAGCTCAAATAGGCACAAAGAAGCCTAATTTGTACCTGAAAGAAGTGGACTCCTTATATTTTGTAGTCTGTATTGTATGCTTGACAACTAAAGTTGATTAATAATGCCCCTTTTTGCTGAGGCTTCATTTATTTCGAGTGTAAGTGTAGTCAAGAAAGAGATTTTACAGCTGTTCGATAAAATGTATATCTCTATGGTGTGAATAGCGTTTAGTGGAGTGAGGATACACAATAAGTCTGAGTAAATGCTGAAATAGGATCCACATGAAAGAAAATACCCATTTCTTATTTGGTAGAAATCACTGACCTATTTTCAAGTGCAGCCCAAGTTTTATTTACTTCTCTATATTTTGTATATATCTTCTGTATCTCTGTTCTGTTGTCCTAACATAATCAACTTACAGGGTATATCAGTTGCTTGGTGAGGCAGGCACTTACTATGGTGTACGCTTCGGGAAGAACATTCCTTGGGTAACAGCATTTCCATTTGGGGTTATAAGTGATCCTCAGTATGTAGGAAGCATTATGAGTCTTCTTGCGTGCATATCTTGGGTGCCCTTCCAGTATATTCTCCTGTGGTTACTGGGCTACGTGTTCATGATTAAACTGGAATCAAAGGAAGATCCAGCTACTCGTGCCAAGCCACTCACTTGAATGTGCAGGTTTCTGGACACTAACCAGCCATATTCAAATCATAAATCCTTGGCAGAAGGTTCTCCTTTTTGCTCTTTTGCTGTAGGAGGTTGATATCTCAATCATTTATCAGCCTGTACTTGTATTCAAAATTTTCCCCCTGTTGAGGAGATTTTTTTTTTTTTTTTTTTGAAATAATTTATAACTGACATTAATGCATTTTTCCGCATGGTTTATGCTTTGCCATGGTTTTCAAGACAAATATCAAGAGCAGAAAAGGTCTACCATCATGCATTCACGTATGTTTCTCTGCATTTTACTGCTGAAATGCTTCAAAATGCATTCCAAAGCAAAAAACCAAAACCAGAGCACAACAAAGCCAAGTGCAATGAAAGACAGATCTATATCTTCTTCATGTTACTTTGCCCCAGTCTGGCTCAGTCAAAATGATTAATATTGAATTAAGTTTTGTGCAACAAGCTACCACTCCATGGTTCTTAAGGACTCATACGGACTTTCCACCAGGTTTTCTATGTAATTGGGCATTTCTTCATGCCAAAACAACTGAATTTGCTCATGTTAAATGTATTGTAGTATGTGTTATTATCATCAACCTGATATGCTGGTCATTCTCAATCTGAACCCCATCTTATGCTAAAATCTTATTCAAGTGACAACTGAATTGAAGCAATTGAATGGATACAGGTTAAACCAACCCAACTGGGAGCCAGGTCATGCTTAGCCAACCTGAACAAACAAACTATATCAATGACAGTTTCTCTATTATACAACCCAGCGTCTGCCCAGCTATACCGGAAGAAGGAAACTGAAAAAAGATCCTCTTCTTCATCTAGGCCAGAGCCAAGGACACATCAAAAATTTCTGTTGCCTTTTTGACAGCTTCAACATTAATGTCTACCAACTTCCCTGTCTTGGATGAAACAATTAAGCATTTCTTCTCTTGTGCATTGGGAACAAATAGTTCTCCTTTCTGTTGAGAAGAAAACAATGCAATGCTGCAGCAATGGTGCCATACAGCACAAATTAGAGTTTGCACTAGTTTAAAACTTTCAGAAGAATAAATGTGATCCAAATTCCAAAATTATAAATTCGTAGTATGTGCAGTGCAGTGAGGTTATGAAAATATTACCAGGGCTTTTCACGGGCAGTGGCAAGCTGAACAGCAGCTGTGTTTGTGGTTATTACCCCAAGGGAGTCATTGATAAGAGCAGCCAGCTGAAATTAGTCAGAATCAGTGAATGAAATTGAAGTATCAGCCTTGAGTTTGAGAAGTTACAGTCATGGCATAAAATTGAGTTTCCCGTTTACTGACATGTCTTATGTTTTTGGTTGTAAGGAGGATGAAACAAGGTAAGGGCAAAGGAGAAGTGCTGAGGTTAAAGATGGGGTGTCTTGGATTCTGTTTTCAGGTAATGTATATTGAATGGAAGAAGGCATACCTGTCCTGGGGTAGTAATGAACACTATGCTGGCATCTTCTCCAACTTCTTCTTCCACTTCTTCCCTTACTTTCTCATGCGGAATGACAAAGATTGGCCTAATTCCCCTGTTCCAAATATTAAACAACGTAAGAGTAATTGTCAACGGTAATGTCTCAATCTCCCAAACTCACACTAACTATTGCTCCTGGAAATTAGGGTTTATGCTTCAGTATAACCGGAGTACTACCCTGGAGTCAGTCATCTTTACAGTCCGGGTAACGAAAACTCAATCCAAATAACCCCATGTGCAATGCATCCATAAATCATCTGAACAGGTCATAGGCCTGGCACTTGGCAACATCATTCCATCAGATAATTTACTCCAATGAGTGACAACAGCATGCAATATTTTGCATACTTATAGTGATGGGTTCAAGCCCATCATTAGACAAAAACTGAAAGAATCGGTTCGTGGGATTATTAGACAAAAGAAGATACTACAACCTAAAGGCAATTCTGCTCGTATAACACTTATAAGCATACCATCATCTCTGTGGTAAAAACACAAATGCCCCTTCAGAACCGAAGCAATATGGAGATGGGATAAGATTCCCAGCCAAATAAACATTTTTACTTATCAATATGCATGCTGATTCTCAAAGAAGTTTGTGAATCATTTCATACCTAATAGTGTCTGCTATTTCAGCCCATTTTTGGATGGGTAGCAAGCTATCAGTATCCCCTTTAGATTGCATTGAAGCCTTTGAGTCACATTCGATTCCATGAATCACAATATATTTCCCTTTCTCAGCACCAGCAGCCTTGTATTTTCCCTCTACAAACTCCTTCAGTTTCCTAGAAATGGAAACTTTTAATGGAGGCACATGATGCCTTGACACATTCCGAGCTGGTCTCCCTAACCATTCAACCATCTGATGGTACCTAAATCAGACAAGCACACAAAAAATTTCAGAGATTCAAACGCCATACTGATCATGGATTAAGGGCAACAACAGTGTTATAATAAAGGGATGCTCAGTTTTCAATTGTGGGAGTACATATCCAAATCAGCTTGTGTTGTTCTCCAACTCACATGTTATATCCAGCCTCTGATAGATTCATACCATCTGGTGTAAAAGTTTGGGAAAGAAGTAAACCAGCTCCTGCAGCATTCACATTAGGATAAATGTAGCTAACTCTATCCCGGGCTGTTGACATAAACAAGAATGCAGCATGGCCAAGCCCTGCCAGTTTGGTCGATAGGATCATATCATAGTACCTAGCCTGTAAGCCAGTGCAAGGCAACATCCATTACAGTTCATCCAAAATATGCGAGTGAACTCGGTTTCTGTTCAGGATCAAAATCCAGTAAGGCTGTGTCATCAGTAACTTATTGATGGACCATTACTTTCTTTTGGTAGAAAAGGTTGGAGGATGCAGTATAACAAAAAAAATTTCAATGTTGGGTTCAACAAGAGAAAATTGAAGACATCTCTCATCTGGCCACGATATTAAATTTCTTAATTTTATTTTGGGCATTTTGTATTTAGGCATGCTTGATCACCAATCAACATTAGCATGCCCCATCTTCCATACATTTATTCTGTTAATAGATGAAGAACAGTTGAAAATCCGAACTCATATGGGCGTAGAAGCACGCACATAGTCTGAATTCTCACATAACTACTTCAATACACATTCAATTTAACATATCAAAACAAAATTTTTCAGGATCTTCAACACATTGCCTGCAGTACATTACACAAATAGTATGAGACAGAAAAAAAAAAAACCACGAACCTTAAGAATTCCGATCATGTCAGTATACTCGGCAGGCTCAGGGAAGTCAACATCAGGATCATAGGCATTAGCCCACCTCACATTTTTGTTCAACTCATACGTCTGCTTCCCACGCGGGGACGCCACTATATCCACTTGCACACCAGGGTACCTATCCTTAATCAACTGTATGGCAGGAAAGAAGAGCAAGTTCTCATAAACGCCACCCGAAATCACACAACAACAACGTCGAACATCTCCTCGCACTTTCAAGGCCAATGAGGCTATCTCCACGCTATACCCCATTGGGAACTTGAGGAAACCATAAGGATTATCTGGGTTATCGGGTGGCCTGGGGTCCTCCTCTTGTTTGCCATCGGCGAAGAGTGATCCATACTCCATATTGGGGTCTTCTCCATCATCAAAAGGGTCCAGCCAGGGATTTTTCTTTTTGGGAGTGGCATTGAGCTGAATGCGGCAACCGGGTTTTGTGGTTGGAGGCAAGGGTTGTGGAGAGGTGAAGAAGGACGATTTGGTGAAGTGGATTGGAAGAGATGAAGATGGGTTTGTGAGGAAAGGTGAGATGGAGTTGGGGAGAAAATAAGGAGTGGCCATGGAGGAGCTGGTGGCGCTTCACTGTGTGGTTGGGTTGAGTTTGGAAGGTGTTGGCAAGAAAAACAAACGTCGGGTCTCGAATGTGTGGAAGACGGTTGGATAAGAGCTTCCAACTGTGTAATTGTCCTAACCGCCCCAACTTTTTGATAATTAAATAAGCAAGCGACCCAAATAAGCAAGTGACCGTATATGTAACACTATTTTTTATTTCTCCTAACTTCCATTATAAAGTCAGTATGTTGTATAAAAAGTCATGTTTTCAGAATCGGATTGGTCATTGAACCAAAAAAGTTATCGATTCATAGTTCACTGATAGGACCAGCAGTCGAATTGCGATCAAATCGGTGATGTCATAAATATATATTTTATATTTATATTATTAAAATTAAAAAAATTAATTAATAAAAATAATAAATTTTATCTAAATTTTGATAGTGTCTATTTTGTTTGTTGAGTTTTTTCATAAATTTTTTTACCTATAGATGTCAATCAACCCAATATTTTCAATAATTTCAATAATTTAAAATTTTAATTTGCAATAAATAAAACAAAAATGAAAAAAAAATTAAATATTAAATATATCATTACAATTATAGTCAACAAAAAAAAAATTAAATATAAGATATTAAATATAAAACATAAAAATTAAATTTTTAAAAACAAAAATGGAAGGTGGTAGGAAGGCAAGGCGGTTGGAAAGTGTGCTGTGGTGGTGCAAGTGCGCAGGGGAATTGTGTTTTGGGAGAGGAGAGGAGGCGGGGAGGGAAGGAAAATGAGCTTTTATACTGATCAAAATGATGCCGTTTTGATGTTAGAAGTATCAAAATGACGTCATTTTAATGTTGGAAAAAAATAAAAAAAATAAAAAATGGTTGAACTAGACAGTTTGAAGGGAATCGACTAGTTAGTTTGGTTTGCCGGTCGGACCACCGGTTCAACTGGTCCGATTTTGGTTTGATCATTTTCCTGTCCAATTCACCAGACTGGACTGAAATCGTGACCGGTTGGCGGTCAAATTGGCCCATTCGGTTCGATTTTTAAAACCATGATAAAAAGTATAAATTTAGCTTACATTTTAAAAATTATTTTAAGAAATTTTAAAATTTGAGTAATAAAATTTCTTTGATATTTTAATTTTTTAAATAATTTTAAAAATTATAAATTTTTTATATAAGTCTTTAAGGGTTATAGTATATTTTTATAAAAGTTACTATTATTTCTTATTTTAGAAATAGAAAACAAGAATAATACCATCCATAACCAACACTTACCTATCAATTTTAACTATAAAAAATTCACATAAAATGGGAATGATCTACCATCAAATGTAAAATAAATTAATTAAATTTGATAAATAAATAAATAAATAAGAATTATCAATTTTACTTAAAAAAGAAAAAAAAAAAAAAAAAAGGAGTCCTACACAAAGTAGGAATGACCTTCTAATCATACATAAAATTAATTAATTAATTAATTTTAATAGTTCAATAAATAAATTCAATATTAATTTTAATCTAAGGAGTCCTACACAAATAGGGGAATGATTTTTCATTTAAATATAAAATAAATAGATTTTAATATTTCAAAAAAAAAAAATTAAGAGATAATTCCAAAGAAGTTCTCTTAGTCCCCATAAATAAAGGAATTTCTTAGCTTTCAAAAAAAATACAATAGAGAAACGAAGATTTCCATATTTGAGAAGAGTTGGAGAAAGCTTATTCAAGGATTTAATGAGTTCTTCAAAGCCTTCGAGAAGATTTTAAGATCAAGTCTTTGAAAATTCGAAGATCAAACCTTCGAAGACCTGAAGATCAATCATTCAAAGATAAAGATCAAGCCCTTGAAGACCTTAAGATCAAGCCTTCAAAGACCCCAAGATCAACCATTCAAAGACCAAGTTTGAATATTTGAAAACTAAGTTCAAAAATTCAAAGGCCAAAGAGTTGAAGACTAATTTCAAATGGGTGTTGAATGCCATCTTAGTGAATGTCCACTTGTGGTAGATGTTTAGGGATTGCACTATTTGTTGGCATCTTAGATTCAAGTAATGTGAACAATACCAATTTTTAAAAAATTGATCTTTTAGGGTTAAAGTACTAACCTTTAGGTTTGGATGTACCCGAACCTTAAATCCAAGTGTTAAAGAATTAAAACAATGTTGTTGGAAGTCTCATAGACCCATAATCTTCCACCCGATGACTCAACCTCGTTCCATAGCACACAAATGGTGAGGAGTTTGGGAGTTTGGGAGGATGGAGGTTAGGACTCTTTCTTCTCTTTGGATGTTGGAAGACAAAAAGTGATGGAAACCTTAACCCCTAAGGGTATTTATAAGGTTCATAATTGGGTTTAAGTGACTTGAGCCTACATGAGCTCGGGTAACTTAATCTAGCTCAAATTTTTTCTTAATTAATTAATTAACCCAACATGACCTACTAATTAATCAATTAACCTAATCTAAAGACCTTATTCACTTACCCCTATGCAATCCTACGTAATTACCAAAACATTCTTATACACAAAAGTAAATCTAGAGCCAATCTAACCCTCATAACCATTTCCAACAAGGTATATGAGCTTAAAATGGGGACCCTTGGGACTTATAAAAGTGTTGACTCCCTTAGAATCCAATTTTGAAGTTGATTCAATATCCCCATTATAGAGAATCAATTGAACTCTAGTATCCTATGTAAATAACAATGAGACACTATTTGCTTAGGTTTGTGATCTACTATCCATTATGTTCAGTCTCCCCATGAACACCATCATAGTCTAATAAGGTGAAAACTATTCCTTCTATTGTGTGTTCAACTGACATGAAGTGCATGTTATCCTTTATTTACATAACTTATGGCATTTCAAATAGGCCAAATGTATTTTCACTTCAATGGTCTTTTGGACCACTATGTTTGAATAAATGAAAATAAGGTGTATCTTCAGAGTGATTGATCATCTCATTTCCAATATGGTCGTGTTGATTTTAAATGAAAATATGGTGTACCTTTTCAAAAAAATATAATCCTACCAATATAGTTATGTAGGTCGATTGGTACAATGTTAAATATAAATTGGATATGGTAGTGGGAAGTAGTTTAGCTTTATAAAATACTAGTCGACTCCCTTCTGTTATGCTACGTACTATATGTATTTGGAAATGAATTTATTATGGACTTCCTAATTGAAGCAATTTATTTGGAAATATTTTCTTGTTATTACAACAAATGAAAGAAAACCAATAACTTTGTGAATACCTCAAAGAATGAAAGAAGGCACATAAGTAGGTTTTACCAATTATGGTCTCATAATATGACTTATAACCAAGTGGCTTGTATGGTTCAAACAAACTCTTTGTATAGTAAGAGGTCCTAACTCTATTTTGTTTAAATCTCTCATAAAACTTGGTAATGTTTTGCTTCACATGGATAGAAGCAAATCAAATCGAATGCATAGGAAAGAAATTATGTAATCACTTTTAAATTATTTTAATAATAGACTACGATGAAATTGTATTACAAAAATCTCCCCACATTTTATATTTAACATTAAAAAACATGTAAAAATACTTTTCTTACTTAAGAATGTTGCTCATTAAAATGGTTAAAAATAGTTTAATTCATAGTAAAGTCACTTAATCAATACAAAGTAGCTTATACATTCATATAAAATTTGGCTACGATATTATACAATTATTTATTGAAATTTAAATTTTTATCCATTATATATTTAAACAGATGATGCATGTTATTAGACATAAATCTTTCCTTTTGTAAAAACTTAAAAAACTAATTTTTTTTGTACTTTGCAATATTAATCAAGCTCTTACAATTGATATAATGCATATATCATGTCTATAACCCTAATTTGCAATTTAAATTTAAAAAGTTGTTAAATAAGCATGAAATTGTTTAAAAAACGTATTTTACTTTATAATATCAATCGAGTTCTTACAATTGATATAATGCATACATAATGTCTATAAATATTTATGGATGATCATTCACAAGTTAGTTACAGAATTACATATTTTATAACATCAATAAATATTTCAATTTTTATAATCTGAAAATAAATAAAATTAATGAATTAAGTAGATTGGATTATTAATAAATCATTTTGATATAATTAAGTAAACAACTTATAACTAAACCCCAACATGACTTGTTTATTAAACAAATTATATACAAACAACATTACATGTATTGTAGTATGACGTTAAATTTTCAACCACTCCCAAGTACGAAAAAACAAAAAATAACAAGTAGATGAATTTTTTAATAGAAGCATCAAACAAATTTAAATTCAATTCAATTGATGAGGGACGAGTGTTAAATTTTCAACCACTTCCAAGTATGAACCGAAGACCAAAAAATAAGGAGTAGATGAAGTATCAACTAATTTAAATCCAATTAAACTGATAAGGGGTGAGGGGAGGGAAACACGTGGTTGAGGGGGGTGAGGGGTGAAGGGGGAATCATCAGTCATCACCACCAGTCATAAGAGCATGGCACATGTTCACCAAAAACGTAGTCCACGGCCATAATTGTCACCACTCTCCACTCTGCCCCCAATAATTGACCTAACCTTTCCATTTTTTATGTGCCTCAGCTCCAATCACCTTCTTACTCCTCTACGCCCTTCCACGTCTTCTTCTGCTTCTTCCTGCATCATCCCACACCTTCTCAATAGCATGATGGCCATAATGATCATCCCCTAATGACATTACCATGATTGTAATGATGTACCATTTGAAGCAATTATTGATACATTATCTGGTCAATCATCACCAACAAAAAAAGTATATACATCTAACGGCTATGGAGCAGTGCTCCATACAAAGGCCAATAAAATATTCACCCACAGTGGCATATCTATGTAGTGAAAAAGAAATCCGTCAAACCTGGTTCGAGTGCCACGTTCCCAAATCCACCACCTACAGATATATATAGATAAAGAGCTAGAACCTTTGGACCATTACCCAAGAACAAACATTTTATATCTAGCCCATACAACTTCACCACCTCTCTCACTGCATTCACATCTTAATTTGCTCTCTAGCTTGCAATGTCACAGAGAGTAGCTGCAGAGACTTGCCCACCAAAAGTGGTGGTGGTGAGGGAGTTCGATGAAGGGAGGGACAAGGCTGCTGTGGAGGAGATGGAGAAGAGGTGCGAAATCGGGCAGCGGGGCAAGCCTTCGCTCGTCACCGACCTTATGGGTGATCCCATTTGTCGCATCCGTCACTTTTCAACACATGTCATGCTAGTAAGCAATATTACATCCGGTCTGGTTTCTGTGGTCATGGTCATGTTGCAGCAACAAGCTTCACTCGTCCATGACCAAATTTAAAGAGATTTAATTCAATTATACTGTGGTTTAGCCAAAGTAGAGGTGCTTGGAAATTAATAGTTGGAGATTTTTTTTATTTTTTTTTCTTTTGCAGGTTGCAGAGTATGGAGAAGAGAGGCGAGTAGTGGGGGTTGTGAGGGGGTGTGTAAAAACTGTGACAAGAGGAAAGAGCATGTATGTAAAGGTGGCTTATATTCTGGGCCTAAGGGTCTGTCCTGCCCACAGGTCTCACTCTCTTTCTCGTTTTCCTGAATCTCTATGTGCACAACTCCCTTGTCTGGCTACCGTTATTATTCATCAAAAAGAGTGAACCACAGACGTGAAATTCACCTGGGGTTGAGTCTTTTTGGTGGGTTGATATGCGTGGGTCCATCCCTGTTAATGCCAGTACTGCTCCCAATAAATTACAATCTACAAATGGGGAATACATGTATTATATGTATGTATCACTACTACACTCTACTCATGAAAGCAGCAACCAATATTCCCTCATCAAACTATTCCATTAATTAAGAATGAAATTCTATGGGTAAGCCTAGTGATTTTTCCCATCCAACCACTGAAATAGCACATGGTATTGTGCTCTGTTATTGGGAGTGAGATGTGCCTTTTTTGGTTTAGCTCTAATCCCAGAAAATAACGATTAGATTCGGCCAAAAGAGAAGGTATTATTCCTCGTATCATGGAAAGCAAGAAAGATCATACTCCTTTACTCGTGTCGACATCACAAACTCACATGTAGCGCATTAGAGCTAGCCGTGTCTTTTGTACGCGCTCATCTCTCCACACATGAACATCCCATACTCAAATTGATGCCTAATTTTAAAAAAGGCCGTCTCAAAAGCACCTTCATTTTTCCTTTCAACTTTCCTGCTTTTCTTCAAATGCTATACATTAATTAATCAATTGTTCTGTGATTGCATCTTGCAGGCGTCTTGGTATTGGCACAAAGCTGGTTCAACATCTAGAAAAATGGTGTGAGCGAAATGGCGCAGAGTACGCATACATGGCCACAGACTGCTCCAATGAGCCCTCCATTAATCTATTCACAAAAAAATGCTCATACGCCAAGTTCCGAACTCCCACCATGCTGGTGCAGCCGGTCCATGCCCATTACAAGCCACTGCCTTCTTCTAAAACTCTCATCCTTCCACTCCCTCCCCAGCTTGCAGAATTAATCTATCGTCGAATCTTCGCCAACTCTGAATTTTTCCCGAAAGATATAGACCAAATTTTGACCAACAAACTTAATTTAGGCACATTCATCGCCCTCCCCAAAAAATCAAACTTTAAATGCAACCCTTCAAATAATAATAATAATCTTCTACTTCTACCACCCACCTTTGCGATCCTCAGCGTGTGGAACACCAAGGATGTGTTCAAACTGCAACTCAAGGGGGCCTCACCCCTGACATACGCCTGGTGCGCTGGGACCAGGGCCCTGGACGCCTATCTCCCCTGGCTACACTTTCCGTCCATTCCCAATGTTTTCAAACAGTTCGGCGTATACTTTTTACACGGTTTGCACATGGAAGGAAAGCATGGCTTGCGGCTCATGAAGTCTCTCTGCGCCTTTGCCCACAACATGGCTAGAGATGATGCCGGATGCGGGGCCCTGGTGGCGGAGGTGGCCCACAGGGACCCAGTCAGAGACGGCATCCCCCATTGGGCCAAATTTTCATGGGCGGAGGACCTGTGGTGCATCAAGAAGTTTACACCTGCCAACCACCATCCTGATGATGATTGGGTTACATCTCGCCCAACTTCCCCTGTCATTTTTGTTGACCCTCGTGATTTTTGACCTTCCTGTAACAATTTCAGTGGATATAATGACATCTTGTGCAATTTTTATTTTTTTTTATCAGACTCAAAATATTCTATCTTTAAATTCATAATTCTTGAAACAGTAACTAATTCACCATTATTGGTCATTGTCCTTTCTGGAAAGAAGGGTCTGATGGTTATGGTAGTTGAATGGATGATGCTTTGATTCTGAAGCACATGTCATGCACAGCCACTTTCCCAAATTTCCTCCTACCCAAACAACTCCCACCGACGTTTTTTAAACATAGCTACTTCCATTTTATTTTTATTTTTTTTGTAATATTTGCTATTTGAAAATAATTGTAGTTCAACTATAAACGAAATGATAAAAAAAAGATGTTGAGGGTAATTAAAATAAAAAATTTCTATATAAAAATATTGTACCCTTTGCCAAAAATATAGATTTACCTTATATTTTTTAAATTCACTTTAGAAATTTTAAAATTTGAGGTAAAAGAATTTGGATAACTTAATTTAAAAACACTTTTTTAAATTGTTGTTCTTTCAATGTGACTCTTTAAAGTTATGTTTGGTTTTGGAAAAATTGAGGGAAAATGTGAGAAAAATAAAATAGGGAGGAAAAGTGTAAGGATAGAAAAAAAAAAAATTTAAAGTCACTAAATTATTTTTATATTTTTATTTAACTCATTTTACTTACTTTCTCCCTTATATAAGTATTAAATATTCTTAAGATGCATAAATTTTTAACTAATTTTAATTAAGTTTAATTTTCTTTGGTATAAATCATATTGAAATCAAACCTAGAAAAAACCATTTTTCTTAACATTTATTTTCTTTTCTTAATACTTTTCGGAAACCAAACATAGTCTTAAAGTTATGTTTTGTTATGGAAAAATTGAGGGAAAATGTGAGAGATATAAAATAGGGAGAAAAAGTGTAAGAAAATAAAAAATAAATTTAAAATCAATAAATTATTTTTATATGTTTCTTTAAACTCATTTCAGTTATTTTCCTCCATTATATAAATATTAAATATTTTTAAGATGCATAAATTTTTAACTAATTTTAATTACATTCAATTTTCTTTCATATTTGAAATCAAACCTAGAGAAACCATTTTCCTTAAGGCTATGTTTGATTTCAAGAAAATGTGAAGGAAATAAAATAGAGAGAAAAAGTAGAAGAAAATAAAAAGATAAGTTTAAATTTAATAAATTATTTTTATACCTTTCTTCGAACTAATTTTACTTATTTCTCTCTATTATAGCAATATTAAAAAATTTAAAATGTATAAATTTCAAGATTAATTTTAATTAAGAATACTGTTTTTCTTAATATTTGTTTTCTTTCCTTAGTATAGAACCAAACATAATCTATTTTTTTTTCTTTAATACTTTTTGGAATCAAATATAGTTTAAGAAATTTTATATATAAAAGTTATTATTATTTTTTAATTATAAAAACATAAAACATATTCAAATAAACACTTAGTGACTCATTATGTGGCAATATTTTAGCATGTTATGCTAATAAAAGGAAAATGTTTGCACCTATTATTCAAAATCTGATGAGATAATATTGGTATTAATCAAGTATCTTCTTTAAAAGGTTTACAATAATTATTCACAATTCAAGCAATATGATCTAAATTATTGAAAATTAGTGGTATAAAATGATTCAAATATAAAATGATATCCCAATAATATAGGATGTTTTCCTTTTCTTTTCCTTTTTTTTGGGTAATATCACATGTCTTAAATGTTATAGTCAAGGAGGTTTGGATGAATCACCCTAACCTCTTTATACATATCATTATCGTTATCTTTTCTTTCCATGATTCTAAATGTGGAAGTACACCTACCCTGTTAGTCAGTCACAGAGTATCATCAAAAGAAAATAATTAATTGGTTAAAAAGAATGAAATAATCCTTATTTTTGTGAATTTGATATTTTTCATGTTTTTGTTTAAAAAATATTTTATTTTTGACGTAAATGTCCTTAATTATTTCAATTATTTACATGTATGTTTTAAAAGAAATAATTATTTTTGTAATAAAAAATAAGGGTATTTTTGTCAAAATAAGGTTAAAAAATGATGATAGGTTCGATTTCCAAAAATAATCCAAAGAAAAGTACAATGATTGTACTTAATTATTTTCAATAGCATTAGAGACAATGTATCATGCACAAAGGTGACAAAATCTAATCCAAATATGTAACCCCACAAGCTATGGTTTGTTTAGAGCCTGGATTTGGTAAGTATGAGTAGATGGCGACATGTTAGAAATAGTTGTAAATACATCTTCAACACATTTCTTATGCTTTATGAGAGAGTGAACCCCACTTCAATTTCCCAAATTCATTACCACCACACTCCTACCCCTACCACCCTTCAGTCACAGAATCATAATGCTCCTACTCCTCCTCCATGGATAAGAATAAGGGTGATTGATGTCTTTGTATTTGGGTTCAAAGCACTTGGAAGTCACCTCAAACGGCTCTTTTAACTTTTGTGGTACTTTCTTTTAACTTTATGCCCTTCTAGAGGGACTTGTCCTTTTGTTCTCTTTGCCTACTTGCAACCCGCGTGATAAAAGGGTTGCAGAATTTGAAGTTTGGTATCTTTCTTTGTTGCCCCAAAGAGAAGTTGATTTCGATATGGAACTTGACTAAAAACGTTGGGTTTGGGGTTAAAGACAAAGAATATCATTCATCTATAAGACTTTTTGTATTGCAAATAAATAAATAAATAAATAGATAGATTATCTCTTAATTATTCTTTGTTTTTTGTGAAAGAAAAAAAAAACATGTTGAACAACTAGGAGTAGTCGTGCACTTCGAAAATAGTTTTTAAAATTTTCTAATATTGTTTGATAGTTGTTTTCTCAAAATATTTTTTAAAAATAAAATGAAATAAGTATGAGTTGTTTTCATCAATTTTTTTTTCTTCTAAAACATGAGTCCGTTTGATCATGTTTTTTGAAAATTGTTTTTAAGTTAAAGACTAAAAAATAATTTTTAAAAACAAGTTTAGAAAATATGAACAAACAAATCCTAAAATTTCTAGAAAACAATTTCTTTTCTCTAAAAGACATAAAACATAAGGGCCTATTTGGCCATGTTTTCTTAAACTTATTTTTAAAAATAATTTTTTATTCTTTAACTTAAAAACAGTTTTTAAAAACAAGTTTAAAAAAAATGGTCAAATGACCCATATTTTTCTTTAATTTATTTTTTAAAATTGGTGAAAATAACCTATACTTGTTCTTTAAAAATTATTATTTATTTCACTTTGTTTTTAAAAGTTATTTCCAAAGAACTATGATCGAACAATGTTAGAAAATAAATAGTGTTAGAAATTTTTAGAAATAGTTTTTTTTTAAAAAAAAACAAAACAAAAAATTGTTTTTAAATCACATGACCAAATATACTCTAATATTTTCTAAAAACATATTTTAATTATTTTCACTTGTTTGTTTTACAAAAAAAATGACAAATATGAAGAATAATTATTTTAAAAAATATTTGAAAATTAGAAAACATGTTTAAAATATTGTAAGTTCATCAGTGGACTCTTGTTTTAGAAAAAGTCAACAAATTATTTTCAAAATTTGCTCTTAAAAACTATTTTTTAATAAACGTTTTTAAACCAAGCCAATATATATATATATTATCTTCTTGTTTATCCATGTATTTCTCTTTCATGAAACTTGTAATAAACTTCAGAGTCTTTAATTTGAATGAAATCCAAAATTTAAATCTATTTAAGATTATTTTGTGATGCTCACTTCTGCCTTTTAATTTTGAGAATTCAATAGAGACTATTGTATTTATAATAGCAAATTAATGTATTTAATAAATAAAATAGATAATTTGTATTTTGTACTAGAATTAGAAACTTTGACTCTAGAAGACCATTTTAATATTCTTTTAGGGCTGTTTGGTTGTCATAAATTACTAAGGAAAGAAAACAAATGATAAAAAAAATGATTCTCATGTTTGATTTCATTATAAAAAATACAAAAAATATATATAATTAAAATTAATTAAAAAATTATGTATTTTAAGATGAAAATTATTAACCAAACCACGAGTAAAAAATAAAGAAAAAAGACAAAAAATTTAACGTGGTTCAATGATCAATGTAATTCATACGTCCACGAAGTACACCAACAATTAATAATTTACTAATTAGAATAGAAGAAAAGAGTTACAATGGTAAACCTCTTGAAAAAATATCTCAATCATGACTACACTCTAAAAAAACAGAACTCTAAATATAAAAGAGTTAAAATATATTATAAGGACAAATTCGTCAATCAATACATAAAAAATTTTCAATCCTAAACATCTCTAGTAAAAATGTAATAAAACTAATTCAGACTTTACAATCCAGTACAAATAAGTGAAATGAGTTTGAAAAAATATATAAAAATAATTTATTAACTTTAAATATTTTTTTTTTTACTTTTTCTTTTCTTTCATTTTTCCTTTTTATTTTATTTTTCTAACTCAATTAAATTTTTCGGGAACCAGACATAATTTTATTTTATTAGTAAGAATATGTTTTATAGTAATTCTATAAAACGTTTCTAATTTTTTTAATACTTAAATAATAAAAAATTAAAAACGTTTTCTAAAATCCTTGTGAAACGAAGTCTATAAACTCATGAAACCTTTTTTGTTCACCAACTTGACATTTAATGTTTTAAATATCCCTTGTTGGGTGCATGTATGTGATGGAAGAATCCAATTAATAAACGGTTTCATTATGAGATGCAGGTGTCTGCGGACCCACCAACTCAGCTCCAGTCCTTTCGGCTCAACAATCAACATACCAAAAATGAGCTCCATCACTTAATCCTGAAAAGATATCACCTTTGCAATGGGAAAGTCTCGTTAATAATCACACTCAGAGTCACAATTTTTTTTTTTTTCTCTTTTAAATTGTACTTAAAATACCTTAAGGTACGTTTGTTTCGTGGAAAAAGTAAATGGCGGAAAACAACAATGAAAGTGAAAGAAAATAAAAAGCAAATTCAAAGTCAATAGATTATTTATATATACAATTTTAAGTTTATTTTATTTATTTTAACTATAAAAATTAAATAATTTAAAAATAAATAAATTTCTAATTAATTTTAATTATATTTAATTTTTTTCGATATTTTTCTTAATATAACTAAATATAAGAAAATCATATTTTTTTAATACTTTTTAGGAATCAAATAGTGATGCTTGTTTTTTTTTATTTAATTTTAAATAAAATAATTAAATAGTATTTAATAGTGTTAAACATTAAATTGTTTATTTTTATTAAGTATTAAAAATTAAAAAAATAATGTCATTTTTTTTATTTAAAAAATTGACGAGTAAAAAATTTATAATAAATCATGAAAAAATGGAAAAATAAATTACTATAAATAAAAAAACTAAAAAAAATAAATACCGTGAGGTTGAGCAAGAATAATGTTTTTCTTATTTAAATAATTATTAATTGGTTACGTGTCTTGTAAGTTACCTTCAATAAAAGATGGTGGGGCTAGTTGCTTCCTTACCTTTTAGCTTTTTCAGTTTTATTCATTCCATACAATATAGGTCCAAAGTAGCATGTTTTAAATTAGCCTTCAAATGGGGAGAAACCTATTGACTTTTCTTGTATACATAAATAAATTAATAGTGCATTTTTGTTATCCTTTATAATAATGCATTTTAATAAATATTTATACTATATTAAAGTTAATGATAGGATTAAATATGTAATTTTATAATTAATTAAACTTTTTTGATCACTTATGAAGAACTTGAATGGGTTGGTCAGGTTAATTTCAACCTGAATTAAAAAACAACCAATCCGAACCCAATTCAATTCAACTTTTAATTCAAGATACTCAATACAAACTCAAACTAACCTTATTTCTTTAAGTTTGAATTAAGTTTGGGTTGTTTGGGCTGATTGGGTTGATCGAATTGTATAATTTAAACTTCATTTATAATTTTTTATTAAAAAGAATTTTTTATGTATTTATATAAAAATTTAAATAATAAATAAGAAAAAATCTTAATATAACAACAAAAATGTAAAAAATAAAATCATATATCTTTTTAAAATAATGAAAAAGTATATGATATAATATAATTTGATATTTAAAAAAATTAAAAAGAAAATAAATATTATCTGTATATTACAAATATTATAAAAAAAATTAAATCGAGTTTAGATTAGGTTCGGGTTGTTTGAACTTTAGTTTGAATCCAACCCAAATTAAGCTTGAACTCGAATATTAAAAATAATTGTTCAAACCTATTAAAACATCGGGTTGAATTGGATTAACCTGTTTAAGTTGCACAATTGCTTAAAGGTGCGAGTAACTAACCTATCCTCGATTTTTACCCAACTAGTCGATCCTTAATTTTTACCTAAATGCATCATAAAAATTAGAGGCATGAGAAAACATGAAAGCCAAAAAATGGAAACGATAATAAGAGGGAGATCGTCCTTAACCCTTCAAGAACATGTGATTTGTTTCAATGGGTTCAAAGCATTTGGAAATCACCTCATAGGGTTAAAAAACAATCCTTCTAGTAATAACTCTTTTGCTTTGTCTCCCTTTCTTGTCTTGCCGTCCTCTTTTCATTTAAAAGCCGCCTCGTGCTCTTTATCATCCGACTTCCTGTCCCTTTCCAAATTTTTAATTTTCACTATTACTAATTTCACATCAATCGTTTTAGAATCTTCAATCCTTTTTTTGCAGCTCTTCGAAAAAACTAATTTCGATAGGTTGTGGGTTTGGTTTAGGGTTACTATCAAAAAAATGTAGGGCCCAAACAACATTCATCCAATGTGCTTTTTATTGTTTATTTTTATTTTATTAGCGACAAACATTCTCCCACTGATGATAGCATTCAAAGCCTCAATATTCTTGGTTTCTAATTTGTCGTACTTTCACCTTTGACATGTCCAAATTTTTTTAAAAAAATTGTTTTTTATTTTTAAATTATTTGATTCATCCCCTCGAAACTTATTGTTCACATTTTAATGAAAAATTAAAAATATATATATATATATATATTGAAAACTTTTTGGAGGTTCTTTAATTTCTATCAGAACATAGAGAGTACAACGGAATAAAGGGAAGGAGTACTATAAATGTAATTTTACATCAAATATTGTGAAGTTTACGTTAATTGAATTTAATTTTACATTGAATAAATGGAATGAATTATGTGTTAGTCAAAATTTAATTATGAATATATATATATATATATATATATATAAACACATGAGGAGAGAGAAAGAGAAAAAGATGTGAATACAATATTTATGGCGGTTCAAAGGATGCATATTCCACTTTCTTCAACTTCTTCACAAGTTTGAGGCTCTTCCACCGAGATCTAAAAGCTTTGTCAACAAAAGCTCTTCTCTTCACACTTGAAGTTGAAATTCTAATAGAACTTTTCAATCTTCAATTTGTTCACTCAACTCAACTGACTTATGTGACCATTCTCTTATAGAAGTTACAAATGGTATATGAGAAATTACTTGATGTTTCCTTAACAAAATAATTTTGAAATGTTTTTTATTTTTGTAAGATTTGTAACAAAGTTCTTTTTTTTTTTTTTTGTCAAAAATACACTTTTGACTCTAAGATCATATCAAAAAGTTTTTTACCATTTGAAATCTTTGTAAGAGATGATGCTAACTACTCATTTTTCTTTTCAAGCACATTTTTTTTTCTAGAGAAATCTTAGCCTTTTCATAAGAATCAAATTTTTATCTTTATTCATTAATTCATTTTGAAAAGAAGTAATTTATTTTTTGAGAGACTTTTTTCAAACCAAGTTCTTCCAAATCATTTTCAAGGTATTTAAAGTCCTCTTGAGTTTCTCATAACTTTACTTAGAGTTTGCCTCTTCTTCTTCCTCAATCATTATAAAGTACATGTTGGCCACTTTATTTTTGTTTTCTTCTTCAAATGATTCTTCTTCACTTTCGGTGGACACCACTACCTTCTTTATTTCCTTTCTTTGCCTCCCATTTGAATAGTGGACAATTATATTTGATGTGCTCCATTTTCTTACATTTAAAACATAAGGTATCCTTCTTTTCTTTGTTACCTCTTTGAATTCTTCTTTAGATAATGCCTTTTTGCTCTCCCTTTTTCAAATGTAATGAATCTCTCCATTTTTTTTTTTCAAATTTAATGAATCTTTTGAAGTTTAATATGATGAGGGTTGTGTCTTCATCTTCCTCACCATCTTTTTGTCTTCATCATTATTTGTTCATGCCTTAAGAGAAATACTTTTCTTCTTTTTATTTTCTATTTTTCAAAGACTTCTTCTTATAGTGATTTCATGGATCATGAGCGATCTAATGATCACCTCAAATGGAATCTTGGTGAGTTCCTTGGCTTCTTATATTATAGTAATCTTTGCTTCCCATTGATTAATCAATTATCTTAATGTTTTCATCACCTTCTCCAATTCAGTGTGGACTTTTCCCAAAGCTTGAAGTTCATTAATGATGTTGAAAAATCTAGTAAACATTTCAACAATAATCTCATTATCCTTCATGCTAAACATTGCATGATCATGAACTAAATTGTTAATGTTTTTTATTCTTCTAATTGGTTAGTCCTCTCATGTATAACTTCAAGTAATCTCTATATCTCTTTTGTAAATTGACATTGACATGCCCTATTATATTCATTCAATTGAGCTTCTATTTCATCATACTCATCCCACTCATGATTAGGCTTAGGGATAGCTACCTCATTTTCAATTTTTGTTAGAACATGAGGACCATTATGAATGGCTTCCTATGCATCATAATAAATGGATTTTAAGAACCAAATCATTCTTATTTTTTGATAACTATGATCATTTCAATGAAAAAAAAATGTTTATTTATAGCATACCCTTCTATATGTTGGAATAGTTAGATTACTCCATTCCAAGCCCAAAATTATGGGGTGCATGCTACTATATAATCCTAGGGATAGTAGATCTAACACAACAACAACAATAAAAACATAAAAGTTAGATCTAAGTACTCCATAAAACAATATTTATGATATAAATTTTCCCAAATCAATTATATTCAAATCGATGAAGAGGCTTGTGTGGATCTCATAAACCTTGTGATCATTCATTCGATGGCAACCTTGTGTATTTATCAAAACACCTTTATGCATATATATGAATAAAGAATTCAAATATCCTTTAAACAATGTGTCACTAAAGATTATAAGTTCTAGTAATGATTATTAGGACCCATAGGAAAATATTAGATATCTCAAAATACAATTCTAAAGTTCACTTAACATACCACTATAGAGAGTCAACTATACTCTAGTATCTTATGATATTACAATGAGGTATAAAGCTCAAGTATGTGGCCTATTAACGATTGAATGCAAGCTCCTTATGAACTAGTGTTTGTAATCTAACACGGTAAATGCTATCAACCTCTCAAGATTACATTTATAATTCTTGAGCCTTAGATCCTCCTGTACATACTTTAGCTCTTTAAGAGCTTATGTCAGATTCCACTTAAGGAATTACAATGTGTTAAAATATCTTGAAAAATCCATTCTAAGCCTTAGATTGTTAGGGTCATACAACTATCTTCCTAGGGATTCTAAATCTAGGCAACAAAAACATTAAAACAATAAAACACTAGATCTAGGTGCTAAATAAACCTTTACTTTTAATCTGAATGTTCTCAAATCAATTTCAATCGAAGAAGAGGATGGTATAGATCTCAAAAACCTCACGATCTTCCACCCTATGGTTTTCTCCTAGACCTTAGCAAGTGAGAATGGTGGGATTCTCTCTATAGAGATGGAGGATAGGTTCTTTATCCTTCTCTCTCTCTCTCTCTCTCTCTCTCTCTTTCTCTTAGGCTTAAGTGATTTTAACCCATCTTAGACTTGGGTCGCTTAATCTAACCCATTGTGTTCTAATTAATTAACTAGCCTATTGGGTTTCAATTAATTAAGTAGCCCGATCTAGAAAGACCATTCATAAGCTCTTGTATAACCTTGCATATTCACCAAAATGACCTTATTCACACATGAATAAAGAACCCAAAATTTCCTTAAATAACATGTCACCAAGGAATACGAGTTCAAGTGAGGACCATTAGGATCTATAGGAAAATATTGGTTCTCTTAGAATCCAATTCTGAAGTTGACTTAACATCCCACTACAAAGAGTCAATTGTACTTTAATCCCCTATGATATTAAATAGAGATATAAAGCCTAAGTTTGTGTCCTATTAACTAACAGTTGCATGCAAGCTCCCTGTGAATTGGTGTTTATAATCTAATGAAGTGAATGTTGTCAACCTCTCATGATGACCTTTATAATCCTTGAGTCTTAAATCTTGCTATTATGTGATTAACTAACATACTTAACAAATTTAGATTCATTAATAAATTTATTTATATATGTATATCGTGCCCTTTTTATATATGAAATTAGAGAGGAAAAATGTAACTCTCTGTTCTATTTTATTGAGAATGCAAGCCTTAAATATATATAAGCAATCTATTTAGGAAGATAATTACGAAAAATAAAATATTTCTAAGAACTAAGAACCTAAGAAACATAAAGCTAAAAACTAGGTGGTTACACATCTTTATTTGAAAATTAAAAAACAGATAAATACTTTAATAAAATAACTAGATTATTAGTTAGAGTTTATCCAAAGTTATCTTCAACTGCCAACACTTCCCTTAAGTTAGAGAATATTTGTCTAGTAATCTTAGCTTGCTTGTGAGCTCATTAAAATTTTGATGAGGCAGTCTCTTTGTCAGGATGTTTGCTACTTGTTCCCTTGTAAGCACATAATCCACGTTAAGCATCCCTCCTTTGATCTTTTCTTTTATGAAATGATGATCCATCTCCACATGTTTTGTTTTATCATGGTGAATCGGATTGTGTGCTATGCTTATAGGTGCTTTGTTATCATTGTATAATAACATTAGATTAGTTGTAGTCACACGTAGTTCTCTTAAAAGCTTCAAATCCCTAAAGCCATCGCTTTATACTCAACTTCAACACTACTTCTAGCCACTACTGGTTGCTTCTTAGTTCTCCATGTCACAAGATTTTTCCAAACAAAGATGTAATATCCTGAAGTTGATCGCTTATTTTCTATTGATCCTACCCAATTTGTGTTAGTAAAGACTTCTAATTTTCTCTCTTATGATTTCCTGGCGAAAAGTCCCTTTCTAGGTGTTATTTTGAGATATCTTAGGATTCAAAACTCTACTTCTAAATGTTCTTCACAAGGGGTGTGCATGTATTGACTTGCCATACTCATTGCAAATGCAATATCTGGTCAAGTGTGTGAGAGAATAATAAGCTTACCTACTAGTTGTTGATATCTACCTTTATCCATAGAGTCCCAATTTCATTTTTCTTATTTTGATCCATTGGTATATTAGCAGGTTTGCCGCTGAGCATGCCTATTTCCTTCAATAAATCAAGAGTATACTTTCTTTGGGAGACCATAGTACCCTTTCTACTCTTTGCCACTTTCATTCCAAGGAAGTACCTTAGGGGTCCAAGATCCTTAATTTCAAATTCTCTAGCCATAACACCTTTGAACCTTTCTATTTCCTCATGATCATTCCCTATGAGAATTATATTATCAACATACACTATAAGGATAGTGATCTTACCATTTGACGAGTGCTTGAAGAATAGGATATGCTAAGTTGGCCCCTATGTAAAGTTGTAACCTTTTATAGTTATAGTGAATCTTTGGAACCATGCGCTAGGAGATTGTTTTGAACCATAGAAGGACCGTTTCAATTTACAAACAAGATTATTTCTTCTAATGTCCTCAAATCCTAGTGGTGAGTCCATATAAACTTTCTCATCCAATTCTCTGTTTAGGAATGCATTCTTTACATCCAACTATTGAAGAGGCCAATCTACGTTGGCTGCATGTGACAAGAGGGTTTGTATGGTGTTTAATTTAGTAACAAATGCAAATGTCTCTTGGTAATCTATCTCGTATGTCTGAGTGAAACCTTTAGCAACCAAACGTGTTTTATACCTCTCAACTATTCCATTTGATTTGTATTTGATAGTGAACTCTCATTTACAACCCATTGTAGTTTTTCCCTTTGGCAATTGAACAAATTCCCAAGTATTATTATTATTTTTCAACGCCTTCATTTCCTTCAATATTACATTGAAACGAACGAGGGTCTTTATTTTCAAATGAATATGGAAACAAGTTTTTTTAAGTAAGGAAAACTGGGGCCAATCTATGATGCCATAGCATTATTTTATCCTTAGAAACAAAAATAGATTCAAATCCAAAAACAAGAGCCTGTCTATTCTTAGAGTCCTCATCCCTAAATAAATACAACCTTTCATGTATTTTAGCATTATCAATTGTCTTCCTTGAGTGTAACTGCTGAAATTCACAAGAAGAGGAAAATTTAGCTATGCAATTGAAATCTTTTGTAAGCTTACTTATAAACAGTAGGCTACATGATAAATTTGAAACAAAAAGGACTGAAGTTTGGGTAATATTTTCACAGATTTGAATTGAGCCTTTTCCTACAACAATTGACAAAGACCTATCAGCTATCTTAACCCTTAGATTATTGGAACAAGGAGTGTATAAAGAAAACAATTGAAATGTACTTGTCATATGGTTTGAAGCACCTAAATCTATGATCTAAGGTGCTTTTGAATTTTTTGTGACACTAAAGGCTGCTAAGAAATTACCTGTTTGAGCAAGATTACAAGATTCGACATTGTTGTTGGGCTGTTGTGATTGATTTAAAAGTCTATACAATAGGTCCATTTGTTCCTTGCTAAGTGATATTTGAGTGGTTGCATATTCTTCCCTTTTAGGGGTCGTTCCTACATCTGCTACAACTTAAAAAAGGCTCCTTCCATCGCTCTGTCTAGGTCTCCAATTGGCAGGTTTTCCTTATAGCAACCAACATTTGTCTTTGGTGTGGTCGAGTTTGTTACAATGATCACAACACAGTCTTCTTCTAGTTCTTTGCTCCCCACGGTATCTATTTTCACCCCCTTTTGAAGCCACGACATAACCTTCCACCGAGGTATTGTTCGAATGCTTCTCTTCTCCTAATATCACCTTTCTCCGACCATCTTCCCTTTTGACTTCATCAAACACTTCATTAAGAGGTGACATTAGTTCATTTCCAAGAATCCTTCCTTGACACCTACAAAAAAATCAAAGAACCTTTCCTTCTCTATTAACCTTCTTTGTTTGTTTTTTTTTCAATACACTCAGGACAACAATTGACCTCTATAAATAAATCTAACTCTTGCCATAAAGCTTGAAGATTAGTGTAATATTGAGTTACACAATGATTACCTTGTTTGGTCTTAAGTTTCTGAGGTCTGATTTCAAAACCTCTTTACTAAAGTTTTTGAGGTTTAACCAAGTCCTGTGGAAAGACTCGAATTACCATGATGAGACTCGTAACCATCATGGCAGTCTTTGCCATGAGATTGAATTAGGCCTAGATGTGTTGCTGCTCTGATACCATGAAATCACGAGAGGAAAAATGCAACTCTCCGTTTTATTTTATTGAGAATGTAAGCCTTAAACATATAGGCAATTAGAGAGATAATTATGAAAAATAAAATATTCTTAAGAAGTAGGAACCTAAGAAACAAAAATGGTGGTTACACATCTTTATTTGAAAATTTAAAACAAATAAATACTCTAATAAAATAACTGGATAGTTAGGTGAAGGACTAAGAGGGCGCGAGTGGCAGCCTTGGCGACCGCACCCATACTTACCCCTAGGCCAATCACCTTAGGGTTGTGGCCCAGTTAAGGCGTGACCAACCACATTAGGCCCGTTGGGTTCAGGCCAGTCTGTGGGTCGAGGCCCTCAAACTCGCAGTTGGGGAAGCCTACCAACATCCAATCAATTTAAATAACTTGTATCATTCACTCTAAGAGAGAATCCTTCTACTATTACCAATAAACCGTATACTTATTTCTCTCCAAGTTTAGTAACGAACATATGATGCCAAGGCCACCTTTTGTACTTTGGATGGAATACTTAATTCCAAGCAAATAAAGAAAGAGACTTTAGGATATATAAGGTAATATTTTCAAAAACAATTCTCAAATAATGGGTTGTGAGAACAATTCTTAATTGTTTTTAAAAATCAAATTTTATTGGAAAATTTAACTAAGAAAAATATATTTTTTTGGCTTTTTCTTGAAATTATTATGTATTGATGTATGATAATTTTTTTTTTAAAACAATTATTTTTTTTTTTTTTTCTTTTTTCTTTTTTCTTTTTTTTTTTTTTTTTTTTTTTTTTTTTTTTTTTTTTTTTTTTTTTTTTTTTTTTTTCCTTTTTTTTTTTTTTTTTTTTTTTTTTTTTTTTTTTTTTTTTTTTTTTTTTTTTTTTTTTTTCTTACAGCAAAATGCAAAACTGGTCAAAGTAAGACTATACCCATCCATTATACAAGGGGAATAACAGATAAAACATGTACAAAATATCTCAAAAACCTAAATCAAACTCTCTAAACATGATTCACCCCTTTCTAATTACAAACCGAGAGCCAACTAAATTGAATAATATTGAGTGAAATTCCTATGAAAGTGGCAGTTCAAGAGGTTTAAAATCCTATAATATCCTTTCTGTTCTACAATTTTTCTCAAAAATCTCGACATTTCTCTTTTGTCACATAATCCACAATTCTATAATTTAATATAAATTACTGTTATATTAAATTTATCTTTTCAAAATATGAGTTTCATGTGGATTCTAATAAGCATAAACTACGATAGTTTTAAAAAGATTTTTGGGAGAAAGAAATTTGAAAAGTGTTTTTTCTTTCTAACTGCTCTACTCATGCAAAAAAGGACTATGATTCCTTGGAAATTTTGGAAATACTCCTACCAAGACATTCTGCATAAAGAATAAAAACATAAGGGGCACTTGAATCTCCTTAGCGAATGCCAGGTGAAGGTTAAATAAAAGCTTTAGAGTATGAAACAGAAGAAATAATCCAACCGAATCCATTGTTCATACTAGAGACATCCGATACTTTTGGTCAAAACCAATTTAGAAACAAGTTACAACTACTTTCAGGTCATAATCTCTAATCAGAATCAGATCCTTCTAAGATCCCAGCCCAAAATACAACATGCTTTCTCAAGCTAAAATTCTTCCAGATGAGCACTAGTGCTTGACCTGATGGCCTTAGTTAGATACTCCAGGAACATCAGGTTTGTCTCAAACCCTTCCATGTTTTGAGTGTAGGTTAGCCTAGAAATTTGTCTTTGCTACATCACATGATCTCAGAATTTTATTTTGTTCATCAGGTCTCACATTGTGGAAGCTTTAGCAAAACCTGAAAATCTGGAGGAGTGATCTTGTAGAAGAACCTGCGGGTTTCCTTGTTCAACCTACACAAGGGCAGAGAAAAAGGAACTAAGCACAGTGCATAAGGAAGAAATCAAGCCCTTGTCTAGCTAGCCGTAACAAGTTATACTTGTTGTTATGGTATGGTCGGGTTCATAATAACATAATTAAATGTTTCAACCAGATGCTGATTTTCCAATGTGTAGGACAATTGGAACAAGTGCACAATTTCTTGATAATTTGGTAGAAGATTGGGCAATCGATTCCCCGTATGAGATTATATTTCATGGTTAATAAATAAATAATGGTTCTGTAGCCTTATACAACTCCTGAGAAGTAACAAAACATGAAGAAGTTATAGGTGCTGAAATGCTAATCCAACACACCAACGGAGGCCCATTTCTGACTGATTCTTAAAGTTCCTCATGAAGCAGCATTTCCACCTAAGATCAAAGAAATCTTTGACCATTAACTCCACCTTTTAAGCTAATATTAGATGGAGTGTGAAAGAATGATTAACACTAGGGTGACCTGAATTGAATAATAAATAAATTCAGACTATAATCGGGAGCATCCTCAGTAAATATGGCTCACATTCATGGGTGGGACAACAATGAACAAATTCTACCCTGACATCTTTAATTGTGAATCATGAGTGGGTGGAATATGTATGTTATTCTGCAATTCATGGTTTAACATGATTTACATCATTATGCTCATTACCTAATAACCTTGTAAGTCGATTGATGATTTAACATGGTATCAGAGCTTTGGTTCTTAGATGTCTAGGTTTGACCTCTTTGTCCCCATGTGTGTTATTGGTTATATGTCTCTCCACCTCCAGGTTAGGGCTAAAAAGTGAGGGAGGGTGTTAGCTTGATAGCTTAAGCTTTTGGGTTAATTACAGATTAACAATCTGCATGTCAGAGATCTTGCCTGTTTGATCCATTAAGTATTAGATTTCAAAACCTTGCATATGTGCTGCATCACAATACTTTTCTCAAAGGCCAACCCATGAGATCTCCAACATCTATTACACATTCTAACACCTTTTTTTTTTTGGAAAATGACTGATATCTCCTCTTTTGCCTTCTTTTTTTTTTTTTTTTTTTTTTTGGGAACAGAGACTGATATCTCCTCTTTTTCTTTTTTTTTTTTTGGGGACAGAGACTGATGTCTCCTCTTAAGCATAAAGATTACAATGATAAGCATACGTGATGAGAGAAAAGAAAAGCATACCAGGATGCCTCGATCAAGAATCAAGATATTATCCATGCTTAAAACTGTGGAAATCCGGTGAGCAATTGTGATCACTGTCATGCCTCTGCATTCAGTAAGTATGGCATTCTGTAGTACTGAAGATGTTTGAGCATCTATGTTGGCCGTGCATTCATCCAGACACAATACCTGAAAATTTTCATGTTGTTCAATATGTGTAAATTATGAATTAGGATCAAGTCTCAGCCTCATTGTTCTCCCTGATGCTCAATAATCCCTAAACCTGATAATGCCTAACTGGAGCGAAAACCAACAGCTCCAGGTATCTCATCAACAGGTCAACAGGTCCAGCAAACTAATCAAAATTTTCTTTTTCCTTCTCACTTTCTTCTGATCCTATGTTCGCAATGAGTCTATCTGACATTAAATGATATAAATGAGAATATAGCAATTTTAGTATGGATGTTTCTTTTCCAGGTTATATACCATTCTTTCTCTACCTATTTTTTCTCAAGTTTTCATATATTGGGCAGCTGAACTGAGAAACAAACAAAACCAACCTTGATCCATATCAGGCATACTTGTTAGATTTTCTGGAATTGACTTGTGTCTTATTTTATCTGGTTTGATGATAAACCTGAACCAAGTTGCATGCTATTCTATATTGTTAAAAAAATTGAAAAAAAAAATTGAATGTGGAGCTTTTTATTCTGTCATTACAGCTCTCCAAACCTATGGAAAGAAGTAGAAGAAGCTTGAGCAATATGGAAAAGAAAACCTTTGAGATAAGATTTGAAGATGAGTTTGGTGGGACATCAATTTCAATATTAGTGCAAAGCCCAGGTACTATTTCTCCTTGGGTTTTGAAAAAGGAAGAGATTGGATGGTTTCTGGAGGATTTGAGGAAGGCAGCTAAGATGGATAGCTTCCTGGGATTCAACAGAAAATATAGAAGAAAGATCAAGGTTTATCTAATTGAAGTGAGAATTATGAGAGCAAGAACAAGAAAATATTAGGAATAAGCCATCCCTTCACTGATTAGAAAAATTTATGAGGCTATTGACACACATTGTACAGATTAAAAAAGCTAAACAAAGATTATAATAAAGTCATGTTATCCTTAGAAACACCCCATGATCTATTAGTTACTGAAAAATGCTAAAGATTACGATAAATCATCGACTAAATCAGATTCTACGAATCTGGACAGATTCTAGGACACAATTAGACCCTTAGAATCTGCCTTAATTCTTGCACTCCCCCTCAAGTTGATGCAAAGATGTCATGCATTCCCAACTTGCTAACTATAGAGTTGAACATTGTGTTCAAATTTCCCTTTGTGAAAATAACTGCTAGCTGCTTCTTGGTTGTGGCAAAGGTATGAAAATTTGTCCATTCTCGATTTTTTTCCTTCATGGAGTGCCTATCCACATTAACATGTTTGGTGCAATCATATTGAATTGGATTATGTGCAATATTGATTATTGCTCTATTGTCACAATAGATCATTATAGGCTCTTTAGGTTCCAATTTAAACTCCTCAAGTAAAATTGTAATCCACAAGACTTCATATATACCTTAGGCCATTGCTCAGAATTCAGCTTCAGCAATAGATTGTGCTACAACCGGCTGCTTCTTACTCATCTAACAAGGTTGTCTCTTGCAAAATACAATATCCCAAAATTAATCTTCTATCCATAAGAGACCCAGCCTAGTACATGAGTAAGGCTAAGATCAAGGCTAAAAACTAGGAGAAAAACAATTGGAAAACAGTAGTAAAATTCCTACAGGCAATTACAGTTGTAGAATGATTTAAATATAGCTACAAATCAACCTAATCAATCATAGAATTTTAGGCTGTTCAACTGAGTTTAACTTCTTATCTTTGACAACAAAGTCCTCCTGACTGTATGATCTGATTTGATTTTGAATTCTCATTAAAATGCTTAGTTCAGTTATGTTGAACTAAATTGTGGTTGTACTAATAACAGACTTCTTGTCAAAACAGAGCTTTCATAGAACCTTCCCAACTTACTCTGAGATCACTAAGAATAATTTTTATCCAAAGAAACTCACACAGTCCATGTGCTATATCTTTAAATTCAACCTTAGCACTTGACTTAGAAACCACATATTATTTCTTACCCCTGTAAGCCACCAAATTTCCTCCTAAGAAAGTACAATGGTCAGATGTTCATCTTCTGCTAGTGACTGATCCTACCCAATTAGCATCTGCATAAAGCTTAAGTATCATCCTCTCAGTTTTCTAAAACAAAGTATTATTCCATGAGTTAACTTTAAGCATTCAAGTATCTAAATAACGCCTCTATGCGTAGCTCCTTAGGATTGTGCATAAATTGGCTCACAACATATGGTATATCAATTCTAGTATGTAATATGTAAATTAACTTACCCATTAAGAGCCGATACCTCTCTCTCTCAATTAGGGGACTTTCTGGTTCATCAAGTTTGTGACCAGCCTTGATGGGTGCATTTTCTGGCTTACACCCTGACAATTGGTTTCTCTGAAGAGACCTAAAATATACATTTGCAGTTAAATGAGAATTCCTTTCTTTGACGGAGTAATTTCAATCCCAGAAAGTATTAAAGTTTTCTTAGGTCTTTAATTTCAAACTTTTTTCCAACTTCTCTTTTAATCCCCTTATTTCTTCTCAATCACCTTCTATCACAATGATTTCATCAACACATGCAATGGGAGTAGTTATTTTCCCACTCCCAGAGAGTTTAACAAACAATATATGATCCCCTTGACTCTAAATATAATTCATGTTCTTCATTGCCTAAGCAAACTTTCCAAACCAAGCTCTGGGTGATTGTTTAAGCCCATACAGAGCCTTCTTCAATTGACAAACCTTGTTCCCCTTGAAATTTTATTCTAGACCAATTAAGATCTTCATATAAATCTCCTTTTCTAAATTCCCATGGAGGAATGCATTCTTTATATCGGAACTAATGCAAGGGTTAATCTAAGTTATTATCGAGGGATAACGATATCTGAATAGTATCCATCTTTGCCACTAAAGTAAAGGTTTCTTGGTAATCTATCCTACAAGTTTGAATATATCCCTTAGCTACCAATCTTGCTTTGTACCTCTCAAGTGTCCCGTTTTCCCCTATAATTTATTGTAAACGTCCACTTACATTCAAGTTGTTTCTTTACAATAGGGAGATCGTGAACCACAAACACTGAAAACCGGGTTTTAAACCAATCCCTTGAACCAACGCCAACTATTGAGGCTAAAAGGATAAGTGAACAATTCTAGCAATTGAGAATTGAAAAAATTGGGACTAATGCTAGCAATTCAAGCCATAGATAGAAGAGAAAAAAAAAAAAAAGCTACTAAGCACAAGGCTCTTGTACCATGGAAACAAAGAATGATTTCTAAATAATACTTGTATATTCACTTAATATATTTACAACATATTTATAATGTTTATGAAGGGAAAAAAAAAATTGAAATTACTCTATTCTAGGCCCAGATTTTCTACACAATGTCAACCACTAATTATAGGAAATAAATCAAGAAATAAATCAAATCAACTATACAGAAAAAGAAACAAAAATTATTGCACCAATTCTCCAATATTGTCAGACTTATAAAGAAAATATTTTATTGTTTAAAGGTATTTCTCATCCTTCTGTGTGCTTATACTATTTCAATGCAATGAAATCATTGTTTCTTATCCCCAGAGAAAACAGAAAACAAAAAAAGGAAGAAGAAGAAAAAGTGGATACTACTAGAGTTAGTTAGGTGGAGCATTTCTACCCATGATCTCCACTAACACAACCATTTAGCCTATCAACTTTTTCATCAAGCATGATTAAGTACTTAATTTGCTGATGAGAAACAAGATATGCCAGCATGGTTTATGTTGGATAACCTAGCTAAAATTGACAAAAAATGAAGTAAGACATTTAGGTGACCCTGTCTATCAACTATGACTTTCTGCTTAATTGACTCCATATTATGTTGTCTTCTAGACACATGGACACATGTATGCAATGTATTACCATCACTGTAGTTCCTATAATTCATAAGAAAAAAACTTCATTTTGGTCAAAGCCAAGTTACCTCCTTAAACTGAAAAAGTGCAGCTTGAGTTTTTTGTTCATTTGAGTTGTCAACTAGATACTTTTCTCTTTGTTTTATTTATTATCCCTTTTTTTTTTTTTTTTTTTGTCTTTTTTCCATTTTGGTCTTCTCCTTTTGATAGGAAACAAAATTTTCATTGAAAGGTAAAAAGTACAAAGCAATGATGATATTCTTCAAGCCAAATAAAAAAAGGAGAAAGCACGAGATCTATTAAAATAGAAAAGCAAATAACAGGAAATTTAAATTTAAGAATCTCTATGCTCAAAATAAATACCATCATGTAATATCTAAATTAAGTTGGCAGATGAATTTAAAATACTCAGGTGTTTTAGTCTTTCATAGTCTAGGAGCATTTTAAATTATTTTTCTGAAAAATAATACCCTTTTTACCTTAGAAGACTTGAGCAGTGCCCGTGCAAGACAAAGAAGCTGCCGCTGCCCAACAGAAAATGATGTACCAGATTCCTTAACATGAATATCCAGCCCTCCAGCTGCTTCTACTTCCTCCTTGACATGACATCTTTCTAGAGTCTTCCAAATTTTTAAGTCATCACTAACCCGGAATGGATCTAGGTTATCCCTAGAAATTCACAAAAAAAATCAAACTGAAGCATAGCTTGATTTCAAACTACAATGTAACTGTCTAATTTGGATCCACAAAAAATGAAAAACCCAGTAGCTTAAGTTGAATGAATAAGTAATCAAAGGAATTACAATGCAGGAACATAAATATTTTGGCTGAATACCTTAAAGATCCTTCAAATAAAAATGGACTCTGGGGAACAACTGCAAAATGTGAGCGGAGATCTCTAACAGGAACATCAGCTATGTCTAATCCATCCACCAAAATACATCCTTTACATATTGGGGTGAGGCGAAAAAGGGCATTCAATATACTAGATTTTCCAGCACCTGTTCTCCCAATGATTCCAACCTGATAGAATAATATGAAGATTGGGAATGTTAACTTTAAAGCATGAACTTAGTAAACAGCCCAAAGTCTTTGTATCCAGGGGCAAAAAATGATTGCATCTTGATGTAAACCATGCTTCAAATAAACTAACAGATACAGTTGTTAAGTATATGCCATCACCTGTGTTCCTCCAGAAATGGTGAAAGTAATATCATGAAGTGCATCTGGCAAAGAAGGCAAATATCTCAGGGATACATTCTGAAACATGATATATCCTTCAGATGGCCAATTTGGACTTAAAGATTGGCATCCATTGAGTTCTTCTTGAGGAATGTCCATATACTAGAATGACAGAACTAATACATTAAATTAATTATCAGAATCAGAGTGTCCCTGGTAAATGTATAGCATTAGTTCTATATTCATACCTGAAGAACTCTTTCAACAGAAACCATTTCCTTTTCTGTTTCAGTGAAACTTGTTAAGAAACTTCCCAACAAAGACACAATTGGAGCTGCATAAGAGAGAGCCAAGCCTACCTGTAGAGAAAAGGACCTCAAAATATTTTGCAGCTATCATAACATGTGGAAGGTATTAAAAAAGTGCAGCAATTAAACAGTTTTTGTAAAGAAAGAGGTTGGCAAAATCTGAAGACAAATGAGGAGTTCAAAAACTTACAAGCCCTGGGGTGCCCAAACTAATGGGTAAACTATCACGAGATCCAATAACAGCCATCATGGCAACAAATGAGATGACCAATGCTGCTAACAACTAAAAGAAGTTCAACGGTTACCAAAGCAATTTTCAGCAGCTTGAAGATAACATTCTATACTACTACGAATAATAGTGCTTGCTAGAATGAAGCTTCAGGGCATAAAAATTGGGAAGCATATATCAGAAACATGAAGTTGCACTATTTTTATATCCGACTAAAGGCATTTAAGTCTCAACTGAATGTAGCTGTTTTGAGTCTGTAAGATACCTGAAGGCGAAGGGAAAGCCACAAACTTGCTATTAACTCTGAGTAAGAAGTTTGCTGATACAATGCCACATGCTCAGAAAATCTGGTGAAGAATAAGTCCTGCTCAAAATGACAGTGTGACCGTGGTTTTATTTTTTGATTTAACTACTAATATTCATCATTCTAAGAACGAGTACATTTGAAAATAATTTAATAGCCAAAAACTTGAAAAAAGATAAAGTGAAAACAGCTGATCTAATAGGAGAAAGAACATCTTGCTCATTTGACCTACTTTTATGGACCTTTCAATATATATATATAGAACCTGAATTTGTTATATGGAAAAATCTGACATGATGCTGAGCATGAGCTGAACAGGAATGTTTGAATAAAGGAAGATGTAGAATGAGTAGAAAACTCTATTGAATTCATTATGAAAATCCAGATGATTACAAAGGGTCTTATATAAGAAATATGACAGCAGAATATCAGCAAATCTCCTTGATTATTATTATTATTTTTTGATAAACTGAGGAACCTTCCATGGTCCAGCCCTTAGGACTCTTCATGGGGACCCAAATGGGAAAAACAATCCTAATAAAGTAGAAGGCTGGAAATATTATCATAAAAACTAGAGACATTATCCTAATCTCTTTCTTTAAACAAATAAAAAACTTAACTAAAATAGGCTACAACACATGATCTCCTCAAATTGCCCTACAAAATAGGGCTCCAAATTCGGAATTCCACACTCCTCAAGCTGGAGCATAGATGTCAATCATTCCCAGCTTGTTGATCAAAGCTTCAAAACTGGTTCTTGGAAGAGCCTTTGTGAGAATGCCTGCACTCTGAAGGCTTGTAGGAGTGTAGAACATTTTAATTATTCCTTCCTCGAATTTTTCTTTGATGAAGTGACAGTTAATTTCCACATGCTTAGTTCTGTCATGATGGACAGCGTTCTTTGCAATACTTATAGTTGCTTGATTGTCACAAAACATCTTCATTGTCCTCTTGGTAGGAATTTTTAACTCTTCAAGCAATCTTTTCAGCCACATTCCTTCACATATACCATGCACCATTGCCCTGAATTCAACCTCAACACTGCTTCTTGTAACCACGGATTGCTTTCTACTTTGCCATGAAACGAGATTCCCCTATACATAAGTGCAATAACCAGAGGTGGCTCTTCTGTCTGTCATAGAACCAGCCCAAATCAGCATCTGAAAAAATTTCAATGTTCTTGTTTATTCCCTTTCAAAAGTACAAACCCTTGCCTAGTGTCATTTTTAGGTACCTAAGGAAGAGTAGGTAGGTTAGGAAAGAATTCCTTATCTTTTGCAAAAGGCTCCACCTGAAGATTAAGGATTAGGAAAAAAAGGTTGTTTTTCATTGAAGAATACATCCATAGTGACAAAACACCTTTTAGAAGCTAGGTGATAGCACTTATAATCCTTTTTTTGTAGGAGAATAACCAACAAAGATACATTTAAGGGCTCTTGGGTCAAGTTTAGTTCTTTGCCGAGCATGGATATGTACAAAGACCACACACCCAATGATCCTTAGGGAAAGGTGGTTGAAATCTTCAAATTTTGGAAAAAATCTAGAAAGTGTTTCAATAGGGCTAGAATAGTTAAGAATTTGAGAGGGTAGCCTATTTATGAGGTATGTGGCAGTTAGGACAACCTCTCCCCAAAATGACTTTGGAACATTTATTTGAAAAAATGACGCTCTAGTGATCTCTAATAGATGCCTATTTTTAGGCTTGGCTATCCTATTTTGTTGGGGAGTATCATTACAGGAGGAATAATAAATGATTCCTTCTTTTTGGAGATAAGGTATAAGGTATTGATTAAAGCACTCTTTTCCATTGTCTGACCTTATTCCTAGGGCCTTGGCATCAAACTGATTTTTTAGTATGTTATGGAAAATGGGGAAGATTATGTTAACCTTGGATTTTTGTTTCATGAGATATACCCAAGTAAACCGAGTGCAATCATCAACAAACAAAACAAATTGGCTTACTCTTGAAATGCTTTGAACTTTAATAGGTCCCCAAACATCCGTATGGATCAAACTAAATGGAACAAATTTTTTTTTATTACTTAAAGGAAAAGACACACGATGATGTTTAGCATACTCATAAACATCACATTGGAAGTTTTGAACATTTAATTTTTCAAACATATTAGGAAATATTTTTTTCAACAATAAAAAAGGTTGATGACCAAGACAAAAATGGGATAACCAAACTTGTTCCTCGGCTAGAGTATGATGTTCTGATAAATAGATATGAGGAGTAGGACATGTTGTGCCACTTTCAGCTTCAAGGAGAAAGTCCCCCTTCTTCTCTAGCATGCCCAATCACTTTCCCTGTAAGAAGGTCCCAAAAAGAACATTTAGATTGTGTAAAGTTGACTAAGCAATTTAGGTCCTTAGTAATTTGAGGAATAGACAACAAATTTACTGATAGTTTTGGAACATGTAAAACATTTCTTAATGTTAGAGAAGATGTTAAGAAGACATCCCCTTGACCAGCCATAGTTACTAAGGTACCATCAGCAATTTTGATCTTTTGATTTTCTGGGCATGGAATGTAACTAGAAAAGACTTTTGAAGAATTGGTCCTATGGTCCGAAGCCCTTGAATCAATGATCCAAGGGCTAGAAAACTGAATTTTAGAGGCACTCAAGGAGAAGGAATACTTACCCGTTTGAGCAAAATGACTGTCCCTCTGGTTTTTCCAGCTTGGAAATGAACCTTTTTAAGTTTGTCAATTTCCTCCTTGTTGAGCTTCATTTCTTGTCCAAAGCTTTCTTCTTGCTGTTTTCCTCCATTTTCAGCAAGATTAGCTCGTGATTTATAGCCAGAATTAACCCCTTTACCCCCATTCCTCTTGAATAAATTTAGGGGCTTGCCATGGAGCTTCCAGCATGTCTCCCTTGTGTCCCAATATTTCTTGCAATAGCTGCACCATAAAGAGCTTCTCTCACTTATTTTCTTACCTTCATTTCTACCAGAGTTTGCAACCTTAACCACAACACTGCCTTCATTTCTCCTTGGTTTTGAGATGACTAAAGCAGATTTGTACATGGTGCTTCCCTTTTCTAACATTATATTTCTCCTTCCTTCTTCTCCTCTAACGATAGCAAAGGCTTCGTTTAGAGATGGCAATGACTCTTTCCCAAGAATTTGGACCTTGACTTGATCCAATTCCACATTCAAACCTGCTAAGAAATCATACACCCTCTCTTGTTCAATGAACTCTTAATGCATTGTTGCATCTATGCTGCACTTCATTCTTAAATTTTGATATTGATAAAGTTCAAGCCAAAAACCTTTAATAACAGTGTAGTACTCAATTATGGAAAGAATACCTTGTTTGGTGTTGTGAATCCTTGTCTTTAGTTCAAACATTTGGGCTGCATCCCTTCCCTTAGAATAGGTATGACACATGGACTCCCAAATTTCCTCGGCTGTTGAGAGGAACATGCATGTGCGGCTTATCTCTAGTTGCATAGAGTTCTAAGGCCATGACATGATTTGAGAGTCTTCTTCATCCCACATGACAAACCTTGGATCATCCTTGCTCACAACGGGTCCAATGAGATGGCTTAAACTCCCCTTTTCCCTTAATATAAGTCTTTACCAACTGTGACCACTCTAAATAATTTCCCCCATTGAGTTTGAAGGATCTTACTATATTCTGGAATTCAACAAATGGTGTTGATTGTTGGATTGTGGCTTGGCCCGATATTGAAGAATCAGTCTCTGAAGTATTTGACATTATGAGGGGAAGAAGGGATATGGAGGTCAAAAAAAAAAAAAAAAAAAAAAGGGCAGTGAAGGCCTAATTTAAAGCAATGTTTCTAACAGAAGGTCATAAACTAATGGGATATGATCTAAAAAAAATTCCTGGCAATAAAGGCATAGGACATTGAGAATGCTAGTGATTAAACAAAGAAAATTCTAGCTCTGATACCTTGTTCTGATTTAGATCTAGAACCCTTTTTTGAAATGCTTTCTACTGTGTTTTATTGTATAGGATTACATATGAAGATATACAGAATAATTGTATAGAAATAGCCTAGGAAATAATGCCTATGATTATGCTATCAAAGATAAATAAAATAAGTAAAGAATGTTAAGAAAGGAAAAAATCCTAGGAGATTCTATGTACAGCTATACAATTGTTACAACTCATATGGGCAGGAAAAATATTTGATAATCTGCCACCCAATCTGCCAGAATTTCCAATTGTCAGATTTTCCAACGCTTATGAATTATTTCTTGTTGAAGGTATAGGGTTAGGACTTGATTGAAATAATCCTTGACGTTGTTAGACCAAAATCTCTTGATTTATACACCAAACTGGTTTTTTTTATCATGTTATGGAAATTTAAGAGAACAAAACTCACATCAAATTTGTGTTTAAGTAAGAAGATCCAAGAGACCCTACCACACTCATCAATGAAAGACACAAACCAACGTGTCCCAGTTATATTACGGATAGTGGAAGGACCCCAAATAACACTATGAATTAGATGAAAAGAATTTGAACTTCTTTTATTATTGGTTAGAAAGGATGTACACTTGTGTTTGCTAGTTCACATACATCACAATGAAAGCTCTCAACATTTAACTGCCTAAATAAAGAAGCAAACAAGATCTTGGTTTTATTGTTAACAAACCAACTTGCCTTTTTCTGTATGCCTAACACAAATGCCACATGCTTAACACAAATGCCAAATTGTCATTTTTGAACTTCCACTTGAACTTTAAACAACTGGAAGTTAAAGCTGGACTGCATCATGCTATCTTTAGGGACCATGTGTTCTGATACTTGATGGAGATAAAAAAATTGTACTACCATTTATTGAAGTAATGACATGTAATTTCGAAACAAAAACATTTGTGTACCTCACACTTGAATGCCCTTATAGTTGATGATCCATCTAGTGTTTCTGTAAATGATGCAAAAATGGGAGAACGAGAAACACTGTCTAACCGTCGAAGTTCCCGTGATGTTGACCTGTAGTAAAACTGAAAGTTTTTCTAATTTATTAGAAAACAGTAATGGTTGAGTACTAGTATTTCATTGCATCAACCACCAATACTAACTGAATAAGAATTCTGGTATTTGAGGAGCAATTGCTCTTTATGAATGAAATGCAAGTTTCATTATTTTTTCATCCATAGTTTTATATGTTCCTTTTTATTAATAACCAAAGTTCCCATTATGTTCATGCAAAATGTTCTTTACAAAAGTATCACTAACAAATAGAAATTCAATGTATAATCTCAGCTTTCAATGTATATTCTTGAATAATCTCATTTTCAACTATTAAACCATTTTATTTTCGCAGGTTCAATGTTAGGCAAATACTATATTTGGATGCTTGGAGGCTATGTGCACAATTGAAACATGTGGACCTCCTCAAGGTGAGATCTACCATGTTGCTGCACCTGAAATCATTTCCATTCCCACTTTGTGCTTCCAAGAATGAAAATAAAAATGTAAATTATAACAGAAATCATTTGTCATATTCTCTTTTAAAACTTATCTTATAGCAGTTTCTAACAAGTAGAAATGCATGCTCTATATTTTCACATTTTGAACCATTATTAATGATGCCTTTGCATCCAAGAATCTGATCCATGTCAATTACACAAAACACCTGATGGACTTGAGGTGTGGCAGCAGTTTACTCTTGGAACTATTAGAAGCAATAAAAAAACCCTCCAAAATATCAAAAGGGCTAGCCAGTAAAGGTAATACCTGAGAAACTTAAATATTTTTTTTTCCTGATAATGAACTAATAAGCTTTAGATAGGAAACAATGATATTTTGCTGCATTAATGAGGAAGATTAAGGTACAGGGATGGGATATTCTCCAAAAGCAAAATAAGGTAATAATAAGCGACTAGAAAAATACAACCATGTATACCCGAGGGTCATGGGCACCTACTAAACAATCTGACTAGACTTAGTTGACTTGGCTTTTGGGTTTCCAATGCAGCCTCAGTTTCTGAAGGGATTGAGATGAATCCTTAATGAAAATATCAGCCTTGGCTGGTCAAAGTAAAATATAAGATATAATGAATACCTGTATTTTACTGTAGACATACCAAAATGGCAGGAGTAGAAGCAAGAAAACGACCTGTACATATATAGAATTAAAAGTAACATTTTGAGGCTGAGATAACTAAGAATGAAATAACAGAAAAGGAAAATAATTCACATGGTACTATGGTTTTGTTGCATGGAATCTTTGGTTACCTGAACATATGACAACACTATTGCAATCCCCAAAAGGCCAACAATATTAGCCAGGAGAATGTTGAGAATGAATGGAAGAGAATCATCGATTGTATAAAGATCTGAAGACATCCTACAGAATCCAATCAATAAATAGAGTTAAACCATGTAAACTCGTACAATCTCTGGCACAACATCTTATTCTAACCTGTTGAGTATTCTTCCACCTGGTGTCTTATCAAAGAAATGCACTGGTGCATTGATAAGCTTACTAAGTAGCGTATTGTGCACCTGAACTGCAGCACGTAAGCCTCCAAAAGCAAATGAGAATGCCCGCACCAAAGTTAGAAATGAATTTATGACACAGAAGATGCAGAGTACAACCTGCAACATAGATTACCAGGTCAACAAAGATGGAGATTAAATTCACTCAGGTTCCCTTACTTCTGTGAGTATTTTCTTCGGAAGTGAGATATCATGATGACGTGGAAAAGAGATGCTCTGTTAGAACTTATATTTATACCCTAAAATGACATTGATTAGTCCATCATAAAAAAAAATTGCCCTTCCTTCTGTATTTTTGTCCACAGTTTTTGTTTGGCATAACCACTCACAGACTAAATTCAGCTATTGCCCTTTTTGTTTGGCTTAATCTTGTTACTAGGACCAGTAAGAAACAAAATGCAATTGCTTGCTCTAGTTTTGAGATTATTATAACATAACACACACTGCTTTTGAGATGTTATGAGTTCACTCTCTACTTTTTTTTTCTTACAAGAAACAACAATTTCATTACATTGAAATATTTAGTGTGAAGAAGAATGAGAAATCTTTCCAAAAAGTACATAATCCTCTATATAAAAAGGATAAACAAGGCGGTTAAGTGTATGCTAGTTCAAAAGATCAAATTTAACTATAATTCACATAGGCATAAAATCTCCTACAAAAGAAATTATATGTCTAGCTCTATGTGTTGTTAATGCACCTGCCATATGATCACCTAACTAAGGAGCCCAAGAGCAGGAACATCCCAACTCCGAAGAAATATCAATAATTTGGCACAACCATCTGTTAAATTTCCACTATTTCTTTCTTCGACACTCATGATATTACACTAGAAGAATCACCTTCTATTAAAAAATTGGAGAAACCTCAAGCTTTGGCCTATACCAACCCTTCCAAAAGGGCTAGAATTTCCGCCTCAATGGCTAAACCCTGGCCTGCAAGTATAGAGAAAGCTCTCAACACTGTGATCTTTAATCAACCCTCAAATTCTTAATTGCCTTGCCTAAAGAACATCCATCAAAATTTAGCCTCACAAAGCCTACTTGAGGTGGCATCCATTCACTAGGTATCTCCTTGGTTAGTCTCATTGTTCTGCAAACTAGGTTTTGTGGAAATTTGGTTTTAATGACCAGATTTGGTTGACCTACTATCCTATTCAATTAGAAGATATTTAGTTTTAATTTGGTAAATATATGACCTCAAATAAGGTGGGATCTGACTATATTTTTTATTTTCTAGATTTAGCCACAAATCCCTAATTTTAATGGGTATTCTCACAACTGTTATAGCTATTACAGTTGTATTGATTTTAAGGGATCTTCACACAGCTGCTATAGCTGTGTATTCTATATATCCCTCTCTTGTATTTGACGTAAGGTATCAATGAAAATTTTAGAGTTTTCCCCTCTAAATTCTTGATGGTATTAGTGCCAAAACCAAAACTGATCAGAGTTTTCCCCTCTAAATTCTTGATGGTATCGGTGCCAAAACCAAAACTGACCATATTCAAATGGTAAAATACAGCATGGCTACTGAAAAGATGGGTCAGCCTCGAAGGTATCATCCGGGTCAGAAAATATTGTTCCCTCTCCTCAAATTAGCTACACAATCGATTATTGGACACAAGTTGAATAGCCAGAATTACATGGAGTGGTCACAATCTATCTTAATGTTCATATGTGGGAAAGGCAAGGATGATTATCTCATTGGTTTGGCCACTGCTCCATCCACAATTGATTTGAAGTACAAGGTTTGGAAGGCTGAGAATACCATGGTAATGTCATGGCTTATCAACTCCATGACTAATGAGATAGGTGTTGACTTCATGTATTATGAAATGGCTCAAGAGATTTGGGATGCAGCAATGGAATCCTACTCCAACAATGAGAATACTTCACAACTACTTGAAGTTAAAGGTATGATTCATGACCTACGACAAGGAGACCTTAGTGTCACTCAATATTTCAGTACTTTGAATCGTTTTTGGCAACAACTTGATCTTTTTAATGATTCTAAGGTTTGTTGTTCTGAATGTAGCCTCAAATATAAAAAGGTTGAGGAAAAAGAGAGGATTTTTAAATTTTTGTCGGGATTAAATCAAAACCTAGATGAAGTGAGAGGGAGAATACTTGCTATAAATCCACTTCCATCTATTCGGGAGGTTTTTTCTAAGGTGAGAAGAGAGGAGAGTAGGAAGAATGTCATGTTAGGAGGACAAACAACTGTGTATAAAGGGATTGCTCTTGCTGCCTGCAACTCTAACATCCCAGGACTTGATAACTGCACCAAAAAAGGAGGGAGACCATGGTTTGAACACTGTTGTAAACCTGGACATACCAAGAAACTTGTTGGGTTCTTCATGGCAAGCCTCTAGATTGGAAACCTTGTGAAAATTGAGGTTATGCAGCTACTGGAGATGAACAACCAGCACCAGAAACTACTCCTTTCAGCAAGGAGCAACTTCTACTTCTCCAGAAAATGTTTGCTCAACAGCAAACACAACCAGTCCACCAGAGTCCTCCTAGTCCAAGCAAGTCCAACCCTACTTCTGGTGTTGCAGTTGTTGCCCAAACAAGTAATACTCCCACTACTTTGGGCATTCAGTTAAAGAAAAATAATCCTTGGATCATTGACTCTGGTGTTTCTGACCACATGACTGGTAATGCCTCATTCCTTCATGATTTTACCCCTTGTTATGAAGACTTCATGGTGAGAATTGCTGATGGATCCCTACCCAAAGTGGTTGGAATAGGATCTGTTATGATTTCTCAAAAATTGATTCTGAAATCGATGTTATTGGTTCCTACATTAACTTGCAACCTAATATCTGTGAGCAAACTTACAAGAGATTTGAAGTGTGTTGCTAATTTTTCACATACATGTTGCTCATTTCAGGACTTGGCATTGGGGAGGATGATTGGCAATGCTGAGGAGTGTGTGAGGCTTTATCTCCTACAAAAGGTTGACAATCCTGAAAAACAAACTCAAATTGTAAGGGATGTGTCATTTCCTATCTTCTCTATGTCCAATAATGAAAGTGCCATTATGTTGTGGCACTATAGGCTGGGGCATCCTAATTTCTTGTACTTGAAAAAACTTTTTCCAAACTTATTCAATAAAACTAATGCCAAATTGCTCCAATGTGAGGTGTGTCAATTATCAAAGCATGTTAGGAATAATTACCTTATCCAAGGTTATAAACCATCACAACCTTTTACAATCATTCAAAGTGATATTTGGGGACCATCTAGGGTTGACAACATTTCTGGTAGTAGATGGTTTGTTTCATTCATTGATGATCATACAAGGGTAACCTAGAAATTCCTTATGAAAGAAAAGTCTAAAGTAAAAACCATCTTGTTAACCTTCCATTCCATGATCCAAACACAATTCCAAACTATGATTAAAGTTTTTTGTTCTAATAATGACTAAGACTACTTCAATACAATATTGGGTGATTATTTAAAAAATAATGGGACAATTCAACAAAGTTCATGTCTTGAGACCCCTCAACAAAACGGAATTGCTGAAAGGAAAAATAGACACCTCCTAGAAATTGCACGATCTCTTATGTTTTCAATGAATGTTCTTAAACATATTTTAGAGGAAGATGTTCTAATTGCAACTTGTCTAATTAATAGGATGCCGTCTAGAGTCCTAAATTTCAAAACTCCTTGTCAAACGCTTCTCCAATCCTACCCTCACATTCGAATAATCTCCTTATTACCCCTAAATATATTTAGGTGTATAGTTTTTGTCCATATCCACTCCCAACATCGAAGTAAACTTGATCTTAAAAGGATAAATTCTATTTCTTGGTTATTCAGAACTTGATTCACTAAAGGCATTACTTTGTTGGGTGCATCTGACAAACTAAAAAACATTACAGTCCATTTATAAAGACCATGCTTAGTTTCAAAGGCCATTTTCCACTCATCACCTTCTCAAAACCCAATATGATGATAACCACTTTTAAGATCAATTTTAGAAATACCTTTGCTCCATGCAACATATCTAGCATATATTCTAGTACTAGGATTGGGTATCAATACTTTTCCTTATTTGATTTATTGCTCAACTATCAATGCACATTCCTATGTAGTATCTTTCTTTGGAACTAATAGTGTTGGAACTACATACAAACTCATTGATTCTCTTATAAATCCCTTCTACAACAACCCTTCCAGTTACCTTTGAAGTTCTTCATGTATTTTTAAAGGCATTCAATATTGTGGCAGGTTTCGTAGGTTGGCTCCTAGTACTAGATCAATACAGTGCTTTATGTTTCTTTTTGGAGGCAATCTACTTGGTAGCTCAGTAGGAAATACTTTTGCAAAAATTTTCTAGCAATGCCTTTGCTTTATTAGGAACATCTTGTTGATCTTCTAATATTTCTTTCACCAACAGAAAAAAGGAAACTCCATTAGCTTCAAATTCATTTAAAAAGCATCGAACATTCACATAAAATTGTTCATGTTCTACCATAGACTTGACAAACTCTTCTTTTATCAAGACAAGTAATACCTTAAGTTCATTTTTTTAGAAAGCATAAACATTATTCTCTCCATGGTAGATACTTTAATTGTCAAATTATCATGACCTTCCTACTAACAAATGGTAGGCTTCTATTTCCACCACATCGCATAAAACCTTTTTTGGATAGTTTTTCCCAATTAAGAAGGGTGTTAGACACTAATGCACTACTTTTATTTCACCTCCTTTTTTGAACCAAGCAATTCAATATGGCTTTGGGTGTGGCAACACTTCCAAGTTGGTTGTCACCATTTCTTTAGAAACAAGATTTTCACAACTCCCCTAATCAATAATAGCATTGCATAGCCTCCCATATGAAGAAAATCTAATTTTAAAAATATTGTTTTTCTGTTAATCACTTTTTAATGCTTTTGGAGTTAACATGGAACGTCTCACTACTAAGTCTAGAAGACCATGGTCTTCATATGTGATTTCATCTTCCATGAATTCCAGCAACCCTCCTTCATCATGAGGTTCCATCACTACCTCCTTGTTATCTTTATCCTCCCATTCATCTTCATTAATCAGTAAGTTGTTGGCTTGTTTCACTTATCAAAAAAGTTGTTGGCTTGTTTTCGACAATCAGAAGATACCCTATTTTCCACAGTTATAGCATATTATTCTACATCCCATTGGTTGAAATGAGTTGTTACCATTTCTGAGAACATTATTTCTCATTATTGCATGCCCTTGGCCTTGGTTGTGAGCTTGGAAGTAAGTGTTTGATCTAGAATTCTGTCAATCATCAATCACTGCCAAGATTTTTGCTTGACATCTCCTTACCACCTATTATCCTCCAATTGATTAGGCCCCCTTAAACTCTTGATCGGGTGGTTGTTAGACCATCTTTGTTGACTTTAAACCTTTATTGCTAACTGCACAGCACCAATTATTGTCTAACAAGGTTCTAGTTCCACAAAATTTCCAACGTTTGGCCTCAATCCTATCAAATAACGATGAATGGCCTGGCACTTTCATTTCAATTAGTTGTACTCTAGTTCACATTTTGTAAAACTCATTAGTGTATTTTTGCATAGAATGTTTGTAACAACCCTAGTTTTAATAATAATGCTTTTGAAGTTTCCTTTTAACCAACTCTTACTAAGCAAGTAAGAGCATCACCTTCTTGCCTATCTCTTACCAAGCTTGAGGTGTCCCAATGCATGCAACCAAGTGTGTTAGCTGCACCAAGCATAGTTCATACATGCAACCAAGTTGGTTGTTGAGGTATGCAACTGTATGGGTGTTAAAAGCATGTAACCAGTGGGTGTCAGGCATGCAACCCGGTGTTGAATGCGTGTTAAAATAACAACCTGAGGACACTAAGCTCCTTCATCATGTGCCCTGTAGTGTGCTGTTGTTGCACCTACTCGTAGCTAAGTCAGCTTGTCTGTGTTGTCTCCATGCAATAAAGAGACACTAATCATTCCTCTTTTTTGCACCTAGCTAGTCTGATGGTCACCTATATGTTCACTTGCTTTAGGTTCCTACAATGTTTCCAAAGTATAAAGCTCCTTGTGTACTATTCAATTTAATCTTTGGTTGTCGTATGTGTTATTCTAGTCTAAAGAGTGTCTTATAAAGCATGTTTTACATGTTTTAAATTACATATCTTATGTTTAAATGTTATATGTATTTATTATTTTTCTTTTAAATATCATGGATATGTTTGAAAATGTTTTAGTTAAATGCTATTTTTATAATAATACTGTTCCATGTATCTTGTTATATGCATATAAATAGTTAAGTGGTTCTGATCATGAAGGTGAGTCGGTTTAAGTATGTCTAGGAGACTAGTTTTATCCTTTCCCTCTCCTTTCTTGGCTTACCTGTTCTTGACTAAAATCATTCTTCTTTGGTCTTTATTTATTGCTTTGTTGTTTATCCTGCCTTATCTCATTTCTTTGCTTGTTCCTTTTGCTAGTTCATTAACAACTTGTTCTGAATGTCATTGTGTTTATAGCATGTATGTTTTCTCTGGTGTTGTTATTCCCATGGAGTCCTATACTAGTTATATTTTAGTTTGGTTGGTGAATATAGCTGGTTATGAATGTGTTTGATTGATTATACATTGGGTTGTCCGGTGTTATATGCCTACTTGATTGTTATACTATATATTATTTACGTTGAGTGTTACCTGCATGATGAAACTCCTTTTTCTATTTTGGATAGACCATCCTAAAACTTGCATTATTTGATCATTCATTGAGTTATACTTACTTTGTAGTTCCCTAAAATTCTCAAATGAGGACCTAGTAGAACTAGATACCAAGGAAGTTTGATGGGGGAAAACCTTTTAAGGTTTATTCAAGGAGAAAAGAGAAGACCTAAGTAAACTTTAAGTAGGATTAATATTAATTAGAATTGAATTAGAATGGGTATTTGTTAAGAGTATAATTAGGATTAGCTAGTTGAGTTATAATATAATTAGAATTTGAGTCATGATAGGTTATTAGAGTCCTAGTAGACTTTGGATTTCTTAGAGAAACCTATAAATAAGCTAATCAATGTAAATCAAAGGGATGATTTGATATTAATAATATTATATTTTCTTTCATTGCAAGATTACAACCCTCAATGGTGAGACTCCATTGATTTTCTTCTAGGTAAGACTCCTAGAAGGCTTTAGTGAGACTCCAAGGTTTTCCATCTTTTCTTCATTTTTTTTTCTTTTCTTTATTTCTTATCTTATAAGTTTCTCTACCATAAAATTTATTCCTTGTTCCTCTTCTTACACCCTAAAAATAAAACCCTAGACCACCTACCCTTGAGTGTAGACAACCATCCTAGGGTTGTCTTACATCAAAGTTCCAAAGGACGGACAACAAAGCATATAATCCTTGTTGCCCCTTTTCTTTTTGCTTCTTTTTGGATGGACTATTGGCATGTAGTCATTTCTTGGTATGTAAGTTTTTGGTCTTAGCAACTTTTATGTACTCAAAACCATGTATCTTGGAAGGGTAATGAATATATAGTTCCTTTGGTATGCTTCCTTGTGCTGCTCTGACATAGTATATTTGGTTACGAGTTAATTTCCTTTTGTAAGATAGTACTTTCACCTTAATTTTTGGACTTGAGAGGAGACACTAGCTTATGTAGATGGTGCTTGCAAGGGTGGGTCGTCACAACAATGGCCTTACTTAAGTATTTAGTATTGCTAAAAGGGAATTCCTTCATAGCTCAATGGAAGGAATTGACTACCGATTTTCTGTTATATTTTAGTCCAGCTCTAGATTTTCTTCTTTAAATTGAACTCTCGTCATCTACACTTGCTACCACTTAGAGGAAGCATACCCCTTCAATTTTATAGCCACCAGCTTCCCCCTTTCGTTTTCTGGAAGATTTAGAAACTTGAAAACTCTTTCAACTTCATTCAACTGATTTAAGACCCCCTTTGGTTGCTTCTCTCTAGTAAAGTGCGGAATATCTACCTTAATATTTTGATTTTGATCACGATCTATAGTACGATGAAATGTTGATTGCCTCTCTAAAGGTAAAACTCCACCTTCTTCATCCAAAAAGCCCCCTACAGTTTGATGGAACTCCTTAATAGCATGTTAATTTCTCAAATTCCTCCGCTGGTAAGTTGAATATTCTGCCTTCTTTGGCCTCTAATGGTGGAATTCAGAGCACCAAAAATATCAGCTTGCTCCAACCTGACACATAGTTAATTAAGCTCCTACTGCAAGTTTGCAAACTCTTGTATAGTTAGACTGTTTCCTGCTGGTTGTAAAGATGTAGCATTCAAATGATCCCCAAACCCAATCATTGATTCAAAACAATCATGAATTTGGAACAAAGGCTTTGATACCAATTGATGAAAATTGAAAAACTAATATAGCTACTATCCGTAGCCACACGGTTACTCAAACACTGGGGGGTTTCTTAAAGGAGAAATAGAGGAAAAATCCTTTGCATGAATTGAAACCAGAAAGTTTTGGATAATCACTCAGTATATTTCTCCTGGAAATAAATAATGAAAGTTCTTATTGTTGAATATAATGAATTTATAGTGTACAATCTTTCCTTTTTAATATAGGTCACATGTATGGTAGTTAGGACTCTAGCCTTGTATATATATATTTTCTTAATTGTGTAGACACAATGAATGAGAATCAAGGTTTTCTTTTCTCTCTCTTAACATGGTATCGAGTCAAGGGAAAACCTAATTCTTTCTTTCCTATCATCATTGAAACCTTCCTGTGTGTTTATTGGTACCTTCCCAAGCTTTCGGTCGGTGTCGCTCGAAAACACTTTCGGTCGGTGTCGTCGTAAAACATTCACCGGCAATTTTCGGCGAACTTTTCGCGATGTCTTTCAGCGGCCTGAGGAGATCTCATTTTTCCAAAGCTGGGCGAACCCGCCCACGTTTTGGATCTCCGCGCGGGCGTGGGCGGGCCACTTTCGCGGCTTCTTCTGCCTGGCCGCTAGCCACCCTTCTATTGCATCGGGTGCCTCTTTTGGGTTCTTTTGCCTCCTCCGTTTTGGGTCCTGCTATTTTTTCTAACCATGCGTGCCTTGGGGTGTTCTTCTACCTTTCGGTGGTGCCGGTTGTTTTTCTTTTCCATTTGGTCTCTCCACGGGTTCTTGGTTTTCCTTCTTCAGCATAGCCTATTAGTCTCTTGATCCAAATATACTTCATTCTCCGATAAGTGGATATGGCTACTAAAACTTCCATTTTTCCTCTTCATATCTGGATCTCCTATGATTACTTGGGAATTGGTTGGTGAAATTATCTTTCTTGGTCGCCTCGTTGAACTTTGGTTTATGGGACAAGGATATGAGGATCACTTGGTTCAGAGGCAAATATCCCAGGTTGGCGCGTTGGGAAGTAGTGCCGTTGTGTGTTTATGGCATCCGTTGTCGTTGATCCTTCTTCATCTTGGCCTACAAAACTTGTTTTAAATTTTGGCTGCAAATGATTATAACGAATGATATCCAGCGTCTTTATAAGGTGGCTGCTTTGTCCTATCCCACGACTTGGATCTATCTACTTATATTGGGTTGTCTCTCTTAGGAGGTTCTTGTGTGTGCCTCTTACTCCTAATGTTGGCTCAACAAAGCTTGATAAGTTCTTCATGGTCTTACTCTTTTGGCCTCCGTCCATCTTGAGCTGTCCGGGTCAAATTCTTGGTGTTCATGTTTGTCCTTGGTGTGTGTTTGCTGCCTCCTTGTATCTCGTCCTCGCTTTGCCATCGTGCGCTTTTCTTGTGTTGTTTCTCTCCTCTCGGGGGGGGGGGACGTCCTCTTACCTATTGCAATAAACTTGCCACCTGTGTCTAATGGAGCCTCTGCTGTCCCCTGTTCTCGCCTCCCTGGCTCCTGTCTGTCTTTTGCCTCTTGGCTTACCTCTTCTTTGGTGTTCTGGGCTTGTCACATCTGTAATAGGTCTTTCTCTCTTTACTTTTTTACCTCCTTAGCTTGTTCTCAACGGCTAGGTTTGTTTGCCCTTCCTTTCTTACCTCTCTCTTTTTATACTCTGTCCTTTTAATCTTTTTCATCAAAATCACTTATTGCTCTTTACTTTTTATTTGTCTTGGGCGTTGTGGGTGGTCTCGCCTCATCCTCACTGTTCTCTCCTGTTTGTTTTGCTTCTCTTTCTTTTGACCTGTTCTGTTCAGTGGTCCTGTTTTCTTTTCTGGGTTTCCGGAATCTGGTCTGCCAGCGTTTGATAATGGGCAGTCTCTTTTGGCTTGTGTTTGGGGTCCTTGTTTCTCTTTTTTTTTGTCTTTTTGTGTTTCTTGTTTGTTATTTTTAATGAAAATCGAGTTGGTTATTCTCTTTTTCTAGAAATTTTATAAATCCACTTCATATTTCTATTGTGTTTCTTGTAATGGGAATTTTTTCACTCCATTTACTTATTTTGTCTCATTTTCTTCTCTCTTCTTGTCCTCATACTCCTCACAATGGTTAAGTCGCATCTTGTTGGCACTTATTCCTCCTCCTAGTAATTTCCTTTTCTTTTTTTCTTACCTGTTTTAATTTGTTCCTCCTCTTTATTCTCTTTTTCTCTTCCCACTTTTTTCCTTCTTGTGTCTTTGGTTGCTTGTTTTTTATATTTTACTCCTTTGTTTTTTGGTTTTTTTTGTAATTTTTTCTTTTTTCTTTGTTTTTTTCACTGTCTCTTCTTTGTCTTGCTTTGTTCCATGTTTTTTTGTTTATCATGCTTTTTTGTTTTTTTTTTTTGTTTCATTATTGCTTTGTTATCTTTTAATTTTTTGGTTTTTTTATCTTTTTTTTTTTTTTTTCTTTTTTTCATCTCTTTATTCAATTTTTCCTCTTGCCTTTCTTGTTGTTTTACTATCTTGTTGTATTGGTTGTCTGTGTGTGTTAAGGCGTTGTTGAGGTATACTGTTTATGTTTTGGAATTTCGTTTTTTTTCCATGGATGTGTTCTTGGCCTCTTTTTTTGTATTAAATGCTTCCTTATGGTGTCTTTGGGTTTTTACCTGGTTTTGTTTGGTTTTGTGTGTTTTTCTTGTTAAATCTCCTGTGGTTTGTTTTAGTTTGTTAAGTTTTTATTGTTTTCTATCATATAACTCCTTGGTTTTTTGTTTATGTTTTTGTCGTGGTTTCTAAATCTTTCTTTAACTTCTTTTCTTTTTGCTCTTTGTCCTTTCCCGATCTTTGTCTGAAGAACTAGTTGTTGAGACACACATTGTCAACTTGGGTTTGGCGTCCCTGGGAATTCTATCTCACATTACTTTTCTTTTCGTGTTGTTGTAATTTCATTATTTGTTTCTTGATATCAAGTGTTTTGTACTGTTGTTGTTTTTGCTAATGTTCTTGTGTTTTTTTGGGAATCTAATATCTTGGAACGTGTGTTCTAGTTGGATCGGTGTTTATGTCTCTATGGTTCTCTTCTTGTTGTTTAGTGCGTAACTCATCTTACCCATTACATTCTCATCTTTCTGAAAGACCAAACATTAGTTTATTTTAAGATACATCGGTGTGTTGTTACGTTTTGTTTTCAAATGATCAATTCTTATAAATCTCTGGTCTAGGTTAATCATTTGTAAGCTTGTTCGTATGCTCCTTGAGGGAGTGTTGTATAATTTTATAGTTACAATCTTTCCTTTTTAATTAGGTCAATGTTGGTGTTAGCTCTGCTTGTATATATATTTTCTTAATTGTGTAAAATATATCGGTTTTCTTTTCTCTCTTCTTAATAGTAGTCTTTCTTTTATCTTGTCACTACTTTTTGATGTTTTCGTATAATTAATAGCCTTTATATAGTATTTCCTTAGTTCTAGTAAAAATAAATAAATACATTTTGACTTAATTTAATAAACTTTTATACAAACCTTTACTATTCAATTTGCTATCATTCTCTTTTTTTCTCCTCCCCCTCACTTCCTTTCTTTAATTTACCTCTTCTCTAGATACTTTGTCCTTTTACTACCCTATATCCTTTATGCTAATTGAAGATTTGTTGTATTTAAATGTTGTATATACCAGATTCTCATTTTACTAGGGTTAATCATTTTTTGCATCTAAAGATGTCTCCTTCCTCTTAACAGTTCTTTGTTCTGAGCTAACACACTGTCGATCAGCCGCTTAAAATCTCTACAGATTTTTGCTAACTAAAGTCACCACAGACACTCTCATTTTCTACTCCTAATTACAGCTAAGAAGAAATGTTTGTGTTCTTCTCAAGAACCACGCCCCAATTCAGACCATCTTCCTCTTTTATTACACCTTATTATAACATCTTGATCTTCAAATTTAGCTTTTTTATTGTGTGATATAAAAAAGATTCTTCCTATGCTTTCACAAAGCTGCATCCTTAGTTCTTTGTGTGCACCCAAATTCTTCTCACTCACTCTCTGATCTCTCTCTCTTTTCTGACTCTTTTTCCTTTCTCTATTGCTTTGACACAATGTTCAATCATCTTTCTTTTTCCTGACTAAGCCCTCTTTCTTCTTGCCTCATGGTGGTAAGGTTCTCAATGATGGACTCACCTAGAGGTGTAGGTTTTTACAATTTAAAAAAAATCTCAAATTATCTAACCTTTTTTAATATCTATCTTTCTTCCAACTTTTCACAGTTAATTCACGCAAGTATATGCACAACCTCCAAAATTTCAAATGCAAGTCATATCTGCTTAACTTCATTAATTCTAAAACAATTATCTACTTAACTATTTCAATTACTATATCATCAACAAATAACAAAAAAATATATATTTAAGATATCAATGATAATCTATTTCAACTATTTTTTTCCATTCAACATATATCCTAAATCAATTATCAAAATAAAAAATCATAAAACAAACACCATTTTTAATTGAAACCTCAAAATAAAAACCAGTCTACAACCTATGTCTCTTAGACAAAACCTACAAGGTTTTACCTAGCTCCCTCAATCCTTCCCAACCCTTGACTAGTACCTTTTACTTCTTCTCACTTCTTCTTCGCACTTGGTCCGCTCAATCTCGCCTCTTCTTATCCACAAGAAGAAAATGGGTTTTTACGCAAACCCAAATAGATTAGAGATTGAGAAATGAATGAATGAAGAATCAACCCATTTTTTTTCTCAAGAAAATCCATTAAAAACAGTTTGGAAAACAATAGGAAAGTTGGATTTTCTTGGAAACCAAACACCCCAAATTAGGAAAGGAGAAGAGAACCAAAGGGGATGGTTGCTGCTATGTCTCTCTCTACTAAACATGAAGCAAGTTTTGGGTTTTTAAATGAAGGAAGCCCTTGATCCAACGGATGAGATTTCATCAAAAAAGTGTAAGCTGGATTCATCCGACCTAAAGCTAGATCAATCTTGGAACAGGGCATTTCCAATACTTAGTAAAAAAAAATTCTTCCTAAGCCTTCCTAACTCCTTAAAAAATATTTTAAGTAAAAAAACATTTAAATAATTTATTTATTTTTTTGATCAGAAACTAAGAAGATTATATTAATAAAAGAACAAATACAGAGAGAAAAAAAAGACAAAAGAAAGAGAAAAAAAACCAAGGGAAGGATGAGAGGTCCTTCCTACACAAATACCAAGGAAAAACACCCAACAATAGAACTCTAAAAACAAAAGAAACCCCATCAATCTTCAAACTCTTGAAACGCAAACCCCAATCCAATTGAGTTGTAGAATGCTTAGAGGAACTCCTCTAAAAGCTTCAGTACAAGAAGCCCATAGAGAAGAATAAAACCGGATCAAATCCCAAACCATCTTTTCCGTTCTCTCTTTATCCTCAAAGATCTTATTGTTTCTTTCTTGCCACACCATCCAAATCAAAGTAAGGCAAGCAATTTGTCAAAGTGTCTTGCCTCTTAATGAGTTCCCCAAGCCTTTAAAAGAAATAACCAACATGTCCTCAAGGCTCCTTGGAGGGACCCAAATCACACCTACTAGATTGAACAACCTGTGCCAAAGTCCAATGGTAATGGGACAATGAAGAAAATAATATGGTTGATTCAATTTCATCCAACTCCAATCTCAACTACATACCTTAGTCACTTGACAAATTCAACAACTTAATCTTCATTGGGCAAGTAGTCCGAAGAAAGATTGGAAAAATTGAGACACTTAGGAATTTTGTCTGGAATTGTCAACCTAACTACAACACTCACAGGTGGAACCACACTGCTAGGAAGATTCCTATCATGCGCCTTCGTCTTTCAGCCTCTATTGTCTAGATGTATTAGTGCTACTAGAAGCTGACTTTGCAGATTTTGGCTCCTATACCAACGTATTGTGACAATCAAACCACTATCCTTATTGGGAATAATCCTATCTTTCATAGGCATACTAACATGTAGAAGTTGCATGTTATTTCATACAAGATTTGTTGATGCAAAAGTAGATTGTTACACCTTATATTTGATTTATGATTAATGAAGTGACATTCTTATGAAACAATTGCCTCATAGTACTTTCATTAATTATCATCCAAGTTAGACATGTTTAGTCTTCAAGTTCCAGCTTGAGGGGGAGTGTTAGAGTTTATTTTCTTTTTCTTTTTTTTTTATTTATAAAGTTATGTGAAGAGTTATTCTATCGATTGGTTATTAGTGCCAATGTTGTAATTTTAGTGAATGATGTAAAGAGATCAGAGGGTATAGGTAAAACCTAGTCAGACAAATCTAAACCTCTTTTATAGACTTTCTTCTTCTCCTCTTTTCTCCTTCTCCCTAACCCTAACCCTAATTTCACAAGTTTCTACTTGTAATGATATTAAAATATAAGTTGTCAACTTATTCTTGGAAAGCAATAGTGTTGCTTTAGGAAGAAAAATAGACATAAAAATCAGATCTGTAAATGGATACAATTTTATACACATGTTACTCTCAAGGATTGGTAATTTGCACCCTTATTAACTAATTCAATAAGTGGCAGCAAATAAAATCTCAAAGAAAGTTTTCATCTATGTGCCTGGACGCTGCAAAAACTTCCTTAATTATCTAGCAACTGCATGATTCTTCTTCCACACGGTAGACTCAATGATATTGCTTAAATTATATAAAATATTGTCCAAATGCCAGATTATGACTTTAAATTTCAAAATGACTTCTAAAAGTTTTGATAAACTACTTTGCATTTCCAATATCTGCTTCCATAATTGAATTCAATCAATGGTTTTTAACTTAAATAATTGAGTTAAATCTTCATCACTTAATTCAATAACTGGAATACTCACAACAAACTTTCACAGAAAACATGTCCATTGGTAGAATATAACAAGTTCAATCAACTGTGGGATGGCTAGGACAACTTTTCAAGTTTGGTTGTTAGGGGAAGTTTTTGTCAGTTGCATTTGCTGTGGAGTCTTTTTTACTAATAGGCTTCTAAAGGTACTTTTCAGTGACTAATTACAATGATTTTAGAACTTTGACAAGGTTTTACAATAACAAATCGATGGAAGTTCATTCAAAGAAGAACTGATCAGTTACCAGATAAAAAGATGTGGAGTACTCTGTATGGCTACTTCCTGTTGTTGTATCAACCCAATATGACAGCCACAGATCATTTCCATTACGTGAAGCTTGCATTAAAATTGCTGACAGACATATTACAACTGTAATAAACCAACCAGAATATGTGGCATAACTTCTGCAGAGGATAATCATTAACAGTAAAAATTACTAATCAAACAAGTATATTAATGAAACAAATAGGAAAAATCCTAAAGATATTTCTCAACTTTAACCACCAAATGTTACAGTAAAAGTTATTACTCACTTGTATACTGTAAGTTCAACTCTGCCCTCTTTCCTCAGCTCAACCTCAATGATCTCTTGTGCTTCCCCAGGAACACATATAGAATCTCTCTCAGGTTTACAATCTTGTTTTGTTTCAGTTGAAGTATTAGTGCTGCATTCTAGGCTTTGAACTTGAGATACAGTAAATTCATTCAGAGAACAGAATGTAGAATATGAAGAAACAGAAAAGTCAGTTGAACTCCCCACCCACTTCACGTGTCCTTTGTCCATCACCACAATCATATCAGCAGAAGACATTGCCTGAATGATGTAGAAATACTGAATAATTCTCAACTTTGTTTGGAAGACCACTAGTTTGTGAAAGTCATAAGTTAAAACAGCATTCAAGATCATAAACATTGCTCACTTGAGCTGCTAAGACCAAAGTATCACTCAACTTGCTATACATTTTTTTTTCCCATTATTTAACTACTTAAGTTCTGGGGGTAGCTGATAGCTTAACACAGTACCAGAACCTTGGTTTCCAAGAGGCCTGGGGTTTGAAGCTTATCATTTATTCTATATATTAAACCCACATGCGAGATAAGGTCACAAGTGAGACAGGTTGTCAACTATTAGCCTAAGTATTAGCTGTTTGATAAACATTGTTGGTTCGTCATCTAAATCTTAAGCTTTTGGGTTAACTAGTAGCCCAACACAAGCTATGGCTCACTTTCAAATAATGCTATGCTTGAACAGTAGTATCTAGACATAAGTTGATTCCAAGACCAAATTCACTGAATTAAGAAACAATTATAAAGGTGCCAATAACTACGACAACATCAAAAGACCAGATAACAATATTCCAATTCCACTTCCATCATATGTTATGTAACCATATTGCAACGTGTAAGAAGTTTTTGAGGACAGAGTTCAAACTTAATTTCTAGCTCATGCATGTGTTTCCATCATATTAAGTTCATGAAGAACAATCCAAACCATCCAGAAGAATTATAGATACTGAAATTTCCAAAACAGAACCAACTGAATTGAAAATTGCAACAGTTATTCAATAGATAAACCCTCTTCACTATATCACTATTCTTAATTCTTGCTTGAACAATCAATTCAATAAATAAAAAATCACATGGAATTGATGGACATTACACATTAACAACTTTGCCACTAGATGATTAACAAAAAGTCGAGACACAAGAAAGGGAACAAAAAAAAAAAAGAAAATTAAATTGACTAGAAATTTCCATTGACCAATAACTCTTCTTTCTTTTGAATATGATGTAAACATCTAATTTCTGATATAATGCCAAAATATTAAACACAGAGAGAGAGAGAACAGTAAAGAAAAGAAGGCCATCATCATCCAGTTTTAGCTTGCCATTGTTAATTTAATAAATTTCATCATTAGATAGAATGCAGCAAAATTTGGAAACATGTTTGATTTTTAGTTGATTTTGGCCCATTTATTTCAAGTAGATGGAGATATCTCACTTCACAACTGTTGATTTCGGCCCATTTACTTCATCTACCTTTATTGAGACTAGTAAGAAACTCAAAACACTCTTTCCTTTTCAATCATTTTTCTCTGCTTCCCACAACACTTGGTACACCATTAAACACACTTTTCTTTTCAATAATTTTTTTCTGCTTCACACTACACTTGGCACACCCCTAATCAGCCTCATAAAATGAATCAAGCTGTTGCCATAAGTTCTTCAATGCATTGCAGTATTGAGTCATGGATCAGCTCCCTTGTTTTGTATCTCATAGCTTTGATTGATCTCAAATACTTTTTCAGAATTCCCCAAATCTGAGTAGGTCATTTTGTAGCATCTCAAACATCTTTTGCAATCAACAAAAAAAGGTATCTTTGGCTAACTTCAGTCTCTATGGAATTAATCAAGTTATCAACCACATAATCACTATTGAATTTTTTGCATCCCATCCTTGAAAAGGCAAGGTCATCCTCCTTTGGTCCTTTAGTGGCTCCATCAGGTGTCCGAGCTTTCCTCTCTGTTGAATAACCCATTTGACTGACTAAGACCATTACAAGTTTAATTTTTACCGTTCAACTTGTAGACTGTAAGTTGGAGAGAAACATTCTCTTCTCCCTGCAATATGGTCATCAATTGTTATTGTGATGTTTATTGGGATTGGCTCAAGTAGACTATAGACAAGTCCTCTCCTCTACTTGTCCCAACCATGGTTGTTTTAGCCATTAAACCTAGGGCCAAAGGTACCGCTCTAATACCATTTAAACAGTGACTAGAAAACAAATAAAATAGCTCTATTGCATTATTTGAATGAATGACCAGTACAATTATAGAAAAATACCTAGCAACAAGATAGAATCTAGGCTAAACTAAATCCATAGAAAATAGGAACCAAAATTACAGAGAGATATAGCTTTCTAATCACCTACAACAGCTATATTTCAAATTTTAAAAACAAAATATTAATAAAATTGAAACATAACAAACTTGATCCTAACTTATATTCTCTCACGTTAGGTATTTCATGATATCCAAATATGCTATCTATGATGTTAATCCAATTGAAAAAAATCCTTAGTATTAGGACTTGCACAAAATTTAGGGAACATAATCTTAATATTTCTTTTCTACTGTCATTTAGCCCGTTCAATAGGTGATCTTGAATGGTGCAGAATATAGGAAAGATTTTCCACTAAAATCCAATTACTACACATCATTTTCCAGTGAAGATTAAGATCACCAGTGGGCAATTAACTAGCAGGTTCATAACGCATTAAGCCAACGATATGGCCAATATCTTGACTTGTCTTTAAAGAAACTCTACTTGGTCTAAAGAGTGTTACAATAATGCTTTACTTAAAGCAGGCACTTGACAACATCCACTTCTCAATTATTATTGTGGTGGCATGATTGATCATATAGTAAGCTAAAACCAAAGCTCTAACACCAAATTTGATGCATATACCAAGAGAGGATGATCTACTTTGTTCACAATAATAACCAACTTCAGAAGTAAGAAAAATGATTAGAAACAAGGAGAAACTTCAGGTAAATTAAAGTTACTAAATAAAAATATATAATGAAACTAAAGAATAATAATCTTCAAAGCATAAATAACATTTAAAATCTTCTTAAACCTAGAAATAATAGGAAAACAGTTCTACTCATAAAAGACCTAGTTGCCTATATATTAAATAGAAAATCTAAGAACATAAAAAAAAAATGTAAATATATTAAAAATAGGAAATTAGAATAATAGGAAACTAATTCAAATTGCACAAGGATTTATGATGCTACACAAAATTCTTCATGCACTAAGTTGCATCACTACTAGTGTTTTTGCACGTTCTTTTCTAAAGCACCTCTCGTCCTTCTTTGTGAATCTTTCTATTAGTTAATATAGTTTCAAGTATAGTTTCAAATAAAAAAGAAATAAGTTTCAAGGATCTAAGAAAGTGCATGGATCTAGATACAAAAAAGGGTAAGGATATTTTTGCATCCAAACCTTTCCCCCTGGCCCAAAAAAAATGGTAGTTGGGACTATGGCTTCATTTAGCAAACATGAGATTAGGATCTCTCTTTTTCACCAGTCATATGAACCACGCTATAAATGCAATTGTAGGATACTATAATTTTTTATATAAGAAAATGTTGTGAGCACTATTACAAAATAATACTATCCAATAAATTAAGATATGTTTTATTTCTACTCTGCTACACTGCATCAAACATTATATTTTAAGACTGAATGATTCCTATAGAAAACTTACTCCTTGTTCTGCTGCCTCAAACTGAAAATTTTAAATTGTTGTGTGGATCTTACTAGTGTACAAAAATGTCTCAAAAATACCAAAGGGTTCGGAGGAATAACCTGAATATTATGTGTACAAAGAACACGTGTATGCTGGTTCATAAGAGGCCCCAGGATTGCATTATGTAGAATGCACCTGGCAACTTGTGCATCAACAGCACTCAGGACATCATCGAGCATAAATATATCAGATCCATGATAAATAGCCCTGTCAATTGCACAAAATTCAAAAAGAAGTTGCCAAAAATAAAGAAACAAAATAGTTCATGTTCATAATGCTAGCTGCATTAGGCACAGAGGAAAGGTAATACCGTGCCAGAGCAAGTCGAGCTCTCTGTCCGCCTGATAAGTTGACTCCTTTATCTCCAATATAAGCCATGTCACCTCCAACCATTAGTGAGATATCAATGTCCAGTGCACATGCCTCTAATACATCTGAGTACCTACTCAAAATAGAAAAAGAAACTAGTATTGAAGAACCGAAAAAAGGTTCACTTGCTGATTGTTTTTCAACATTTCACATGGTCAACAATAAGAAACAAAATTACCTTTTATATTGCAAATGGCAGGAGCAATTGAGCTTAGATAGTGAGAATAGACAATGAGGAAACACAAACAAAATTATCATGACTTCTCAAAATTTTACTCTGATGTTGATAGATTTATACCTTGTAGGATCATACGCCTTTCCAAACAAGATATTCTCACGTATTGTCCCCGATAGAATCCATGGGACCTACAGTTCCAAATAGCAAAGTCCATCATAAGGAAATTCGGCCTTGAAATAAAGTAGATATGGCAAGCACATGTTGGGACATTTACAAACCTGTGGTACATATGTTATAGATCCACCCGAATATATTGATCCATGGATGAGCCTCATTTCTTTCAGAATTGAATTTAACAAGGATGACTTACCCGAACCAACCTGAATGTAGAGTGGATTGAATGTGGTGACTGTTGAAATAGGACCATCCAAAAGGCAAGGATACAAGAAGTTTTGCATTTTATTCTATCAAATATAAATTCTACAATCAAAAATAATTTTTATTATTTTCTCACATTCGTCTGTTCGAGTTTTTTTTAACCTCTGTTACTTCTTCATGATTTTAGGGACAGTAAAGAAAACATGAACAAACAGCTAAAAATATCTTGAGAGAGGCCAGTGTTTTGAGGTGGAAAATTTCAAGTAATGGGTTCTTTTCAGTGAAATTCATATTTGATGCTTAGCTGCAAGGGTGATGTTCTTACCAAGCTTCTGAGATTTGGAGCTCCTCAGTCTACTACCCAAATTGGTTTTCTTTGCTTGGTCAAACATATGGAAAAGATTCTAATGATTAACTAGTTGATGCAACAGAGAGGAAGCTAAAACAAAGTGTGTGGCATCCTCTCCATTTTAGGTCCAAAGAGAAAGCAGAGGATAAGAGGCAGTCCTCTATGGAATAAATTATTGCTTGGGTTCTGAGTCTAAGAGTTGGTTGTTTTTATTCATATTTTCTCCAATCCTTTGCTTTGTGTAAGGTGATCAGCGTATCTTCCTTGGGCACTTGAGATTGAACCTTCCCATTTTCAATGTCACTTGTTTTACTTAATAAAAAAATATCTATCAGACTATTGGCATTATAAATAACTTGAGAAAAACTTATTGGAAGCAGCCTACTGCCATCAACTTAGCTGTTGAGGCACATATTCTAGCCTCATTGGAAGCTTTGAAATTTTCGAGCATCTTAGTTGTGACAAGGTTGGGGGCCTCAAAGGCTTCTCCATATTATGGATCTTTCTAGAGCTTTAGCTTGCCCCTTCACATGAAAGTCTAAGGTAGCTACCATGAAGTTGATAAGACTTACCACAAATAGAGCTCACTCATGTCTTGACTTTGTTGGAAATTTTCTAACCCCAGAGTTTTTCTATCCTTGCCATCGTCTAGTTTTCTTATTGGGAGATTTTTTTAGCATTTGGAGATGCTTTTATAGTTTTTCCTCCTTTCCTTTTTAGGTTGTTGTATTGCCAAAATGATCTGTCCTTTCTACTTCTTCTGTTAAACAATATTTTTGTTCACTATGAGCATATAGGACAAAATATTTTTCTATAGAGATATGTGTCTATGTAGCATGTCCCAAGTTCTAACTTTCCAAGTTCACTGTTATTCTAACACTAGACAAATGGTCTTTCCATGTCATTAAAAGCCTATTTGGGAGTGTTTTTAGGAGGGTCAGAAGAGCTTCCTAATGTCTAGAAGCACTTTCCTGACAAAGCTTTGGCATTTGGCAAGGTTTTAAAAATCTAAAGAATCACTTGAAGTGATTTTAGGACTATCACATGAAGTGATCTTAGGACTATCACATGGTAGGTTGCAGGCAAAACTGATGGAGATTAGTTTGGTTGTTATTAGATGACATAGTTAAAGTTGTTAGATTGAGGGTTTTTTCTCTCCATATTTCTAGGTGGTTAGTTATCTGTGTTTTGTTCCTAGAATAAAGGGTGTCTATGGCCTACAAGAGAGTATTGTATCGTTTGATTAAAACTAGTTTTCTAAACTTAAAAACTATTGAGTTTTGGCTGCTCCTCATTCATTCATATATTTTTTCAAAATTGTAGTAAATTGGGCCCTAGATCACTAAAATGTATTTTTTGGGGGGATATTTAGCAACCTAAAAAGGGTATCAGTGTTATTCCTCAGAAAAACAAAATTTTTTTACTTCCATGGATGTCACAATTTTTTAAAATCAACCTTATTTTACCCAAAATTCCCTACAGGAGGAAAATGAACATGAAGGAAATTTTGGTATAGGGACAACGATTCAAATTCAAAATATTTGAGTAATTCAAATTCAAAAAATTCAAGTCTATGGGAGTATTTTTGGGATTTCTCACCTTATTCTTCCCTACCATCCATATCTTCCGCACAGCCACTCCAAGATCCTAATCTCTCTCATCAGCCCAAGTCTCCCACCCAATCAGAATCCAACTCAAAGTCAAATTTGAATTCTCCTAGTCCAAATTTCTCTTCTCCAAATATGATACCAAATCTGCATCAACCTCAGAGTCCATATTGTACTAAGTTTATGCCTTCTGTTCAGCTCATATCCACTCAAACAGCACCCAATCCAGAAAACTCAAATCCAAATCAGAGTCCCAACAATTTGGATTTTTCTACAGCCAAGGAAGCAACAATGGCAGGGGGAGATTTGCTTTTATTTAGACCCGTTTACTCACGGAAAGAGACTTCATCCTAAAAATTCCTACCGTTAGGAATCTAATCTGAAGTCAGGTATGAACATAGACTTAATTGGTCTTGACATTCCTATTGCAATGAGGAAAGGAATTATATCTTATACAAAGCATCCTATATCAAATTTTATGACATATGAACACTTATCCCACTCTGTTCAAGCACTAGTTACTAACCTCTCAGGTGTGGAAATCCCTAAAAATGTGCAGGATGCATGGAGGAACCTAGAATGGAAAAAAGCCATAATAGCAGAGATGCAAGCTCTAGAAGAAAATGGTACATGAGTTGTCATATGACAACCTAAGGACAAGACACCAATGGGATGTAAGTGGGTATTTATAGTCAAATATAAAGCAGATGGTTCAATTGAACGCTAGAAGGCAAAACTCGTTGGGAAGGAGGGATACACTCAAACCTACGAAATTGATTACCAAAAAACATTTGCTCCGGTTCCTAAGATAAATACAGTTCGAGTCCCATTGTCATTGGCACCCAATTAAGATTGGCCTCTTCAACAATTAGATGTGAAGAATGCATTCTTAAACGGAGATCTAGAAGAAGTCTATATGGAGTTACTAATGGGATTTGATGAAGAAAGAAAAAAATGGAAAAGTTTGCAAACTAAGAAAGTCATTATATGGCCTAAAGTAGTCACCTAAGGCATGATTCGTCTGGTTCACTAAGGCTCTTCGTCAACATGGATATAAGTAAGCACAAGCAAATCATACTCTATTTCATAGGCAGAAAGAGGGAAAAACAACAATTCTCATTGTTTATGTTGATGATATCATCCTAACTAAGGATGACTGAGCAGAGATAGAATGCTTAAAGAAAAATCTTGCAGCCGAATTTGAGATGAAAGACTTGGGAAGTTTAAGATATTTTCTTAGGATGGAGGTTGCAAGAAACAGAAAGGGGATTTCCATTTCTCAAAGGAAATATGTGTTAGATCTACTAAAAGAGACAAGAATGCTTGGATGTAAACCAATAAACATTCCTTTGGATCCAAACTTGAAGATAGGTGAACAGCCAACTAACAACCCAGTGAATAAAGGAAAATATCAACACTTGATCAAGATGCTTATTTATCTATCTCACACCAGGCCAGACATGGCTTTTGCGATAAGTTGTGTGAGCCAATTTATGCATTCTCCATTGAAAGAACACATGAAAGTAGTATATTGAGTTTTGAAATGTCTAAAAGGGAATCTTGGTAGAGGACTCTTCTTCAAGAAAACAGAAGAAAAAGGTGTTGAAGCCTTTATCGATACCAGTTGGGTTGGCTCAGTTAGTGATAGAAGATTAACATCAGGCTACTTCTCATTTGTCTAAGGAAATCTAGTAACTTGGAGAAGCAAGAAGCAAATAATGGTAGCAAGAAGCAGTGTTGAAGCAGAACTTAGATCTGTAGCTCATGGAATTTGTGAGTAACTATGACTAAAGTTGTTGTTAGAGAAGTTAGAAGTAACAGTAAAGCTACCAGTGAGACTTTACTATGATAACAAGGCTGCCATAAATATCTCACAATTTGGTGTATCATGACCGAACCAAGCATGTGGAGATTGATAGACATTTTATTAAAGAAAAGATACAGGAAGGAGTTATCTGTATGACTTATGTGCCAACATCAAAACAAGCTGCAAACCTTCTTAGAAAAGGACTCATCAAGCTATCATTTGAGAAGTTAGTAGACAAGTTGGGGTTGTTTAATTTATTTAGTCCAACTTAAGGGGGAGTGTAGGCAAAACTGATCACTGAGAGAGATCAGTTTGGTTGTTATTAGATGACTTAGTCAAAGTTGTTAGATTGCTGTTTTTTTTTTCTCCTTATTTCTAGGTAATTAGTTATTTGTTTTTACGTTCCTAGAATAAAGGGCGTTTACAGCCTATAAGAGTGTATTGTATCGTTTGATTAAAAGTAGTTTTCTGAATAACAAAACTGCAGTGTTAAATCAATTCCATCCTTGTGTTAGCATTTATGGGTGTTTTTTTTTTTTTTTCTACAAATCACTTTTTTGTTATGTAGCACTAAAAACACTATAAAATCACTTTTTTTTTTTTTTTGTTTATATCCAAACATCAATGGAATCATCATAAAAGTGTTTTCATTATAATCACTCCCGGAAGGGTCCTAAATCCAACATACTAAATTTGAGACTCTAAATAATTTAACACAAACTAAGTTTTTCCTTATTACAGAGAATGCTACTTTCATTTACAAGACTCGTATCAATCAATCAATATTTCTATTAACATTGCAATATTTATCAAATTTAATAAATTAATATACCAAAATGAGAACGGATAGATCAATTGGGTCTTTTGCAGTTCAAAGTTTGGTTAGTTTATTTTGATAATGCATTAGACACAAAGATAATATTTTTTGTTTTTCTTAATGTAAAATAGGATTTAAAAAATATATTACAACATGAGTTTTTATCAACAAGGAGTAAAGATCTTTATTGACTGCATTTGGGAAGTTGGGACAGCCAGACAGGAAAGTCTTATTTATCTACCTTCATGTCAATCAAACTGATTATGCCAGTATAATTTTTACTATAAGACTCGGAAGAATCAATGAGATAATAAAATTTCAAGAAACTTCAGTCAAGGAGTTGACCTCTCCAATTATTGCAACCAAAGAACCCTTTGGAAGGCCTAGAGTCACATGATGCAAGACCAAATCTTTTTCCACTTCTTCACTGCTTGACCAAGCACAAGATGCATCACACATGGCAACAGCCATATCTTCTAATTTAAAATTAAACTGACCACTGAAGGAAGGTGATGAAGGAGAACCAGCTGTTTGTTCCAGTTCAGCAGGTTTATGCTCAGAGCAGGACAGGAACCTGCTCAACCGCCTTGTAGATATAATGGCCTGAGATAAGGATGAGAGAGGATGTAGCTTTTAAATCCAAAACCATTTATTGTTGAAACGTTATAATTATTAACCAGAGGAAAGATCAAAGCTTATAAGTATCAAACATGAACATGGACTACTCACATCAATCAATCCGTTGATCACCCATGGAAATGAATTTAGAGGTGAGATCAAAGTATTAAACAAAGCAAGACAAGTAAAGACCTGAAAATAAGGTTTCAGAACAGCATTAGGTTTCTCAACAATCACTAGATTTTTACTGGAAAAACTAAAAAAATTAAACCATGATCAGTAAGATATTACACATAATCAAGAATATGTTACAATACCATTGCAGCATCAAGCTGATATCCCATCAATGTAAAGAGGCCGAATGTGAACAAAGAGAAAAGAGTTGGTGTTGTTGCCCAAAAGAATACACACCAGGCATCTAAATACTTCCGTGTCTAATAAAAAAGGAGAAACATAAGGATGGACGATTAATCCAGGCATTTGCAAGAAGAATATATTAACAGTACTATTGTAAGAACTCTATGAATTAAAGTACATTTCATACAGATAAGTGTTTCACTTCTGAAGATCTTATCTCCATCAACCAACTCATGAAAAGAAGCTCCCAGCCATACATCTTCAAAGTGCGAATGTACGCCAAAATTTCTGCTGTCTTACTAATCCTGTCAAAGAGCTTCCATGTCTAGGATGTTAAAATTTCCAGAAATTATAAACATTCACTGCTAGAATTTATTTTTCCTGCTGTTGTCACATATCACCACTAGTATCTTTGTTATCACTACTTTCAAAAACGTACATCTAACCTATTGTTGACAAGATTCACATTTAAGATTTGTGGATACAAATTTGATTTAAAAAAAAAATGTTAGTGACAGAGAGAGCTCCTGTGGAATTCTTAATACCACTATCATCTTACAGCATTGCGGTCTCCCTTTTATAGAGCATTTAATAAATACTAACTCTTTCTGGAAGTGCTGGCATTGCATTTATGAATACATCCAGCTCTTCACTCATTGCTCAGTTACTACCAATGATTGGGCCCACATTTGAAGTTTTTTTAAGGTAACATTCCAAAAAATACCCCTTTTGTTCAACTCATCTGTTCATATCAACTATCTATCATAAGTTCACATGTTTATTTTTGGTATATGTAAGCAATATTATTAATTAAATTACATTTTTGTATTTTTCCCTCTAGCATAGATTTGATACACAAGCAAAATGTTTTTTTTTTTTTTTGGCTTTCAAATGGAAGTGTTTTTTTATCTTTCTTACTTGTTTTTATCATCACGATTGTCTCTCTCTATCACCTGAGTGATGGTGCCCATATAAATGCACCTCAGCTGTCTGGAATAATTATATTATTATTTTGTAGTTATCTACATCCACCAAAATCAACTCTAGCCAATTAGCTGCAATTGAAATGTAGTTGATAAAAAATCCAACAGAATGCAACCAAACAAACTTTGTCCAATCAATTTGGAAGTTGATAAAAGACTTCAAGGTTGACTAAAATATGGTGAATGCAGGCCATTGGTTTCAATAATAAAATAAGAAGAAAAAGAACATTACATAATTAAGACCTCAAACATAAATTTTAAAATGGTCCAAATATAGCCTTTTCTTTTTAAAATGTAAGGGCTGGATAAGTGTTGAAAGAACCTACCAGATTTAGTCAACATAATGCAACCATTTTCATGACAGAAGTATAACAAGTGCACATTACAGTCAACTAATAATTATAATTTGTTTCATTACTTTAAGAATCGATAAGTATTCAAGTATCTTGGGCAAGCAAAACAAGAGTGGAACAGAAACATTGGAGAAAAATAAAATTTAAAAGTCATTTTATAAACTAAATGGAGTGTAATAATGAAAAAACAAAAACAATTTATACCTCTCATCCTTTTTCTTCATCATTTTTTCAGTGGCCCTGGCAATCAATTTGGAGATCCATTTGTTCACTGTACATAAGAAAGTTTAATATCATGAGAAATATATTTGGTCACAGAAGAATTAAGCAACAAAATGAAGAAAGGAACATATGAGAAATATCAACAAGTTTGAAGCAAAATGCATGTGGAATTCTTCTATAATGAAAACATCATTATATCAAACATATGTAGCCTGGTATTAGCGTTTAGCTATCACATATCATTTCCGAAAGGAACCATGGAAAACTTAGCATTGCCTAGTGCAGAAGCTGAAAGCCCATGTTATGAAGCAATGAAAATGAATTTAATGCTCACACAATGCTAAAATCAGGCATGAGTAGTAAAACTTAAAAAGACCATATAACTTGAACATAAATAATATTATGCAGATCAAGATCATCCATTTCACATTTATTATTGGCGTAAACATAGGAATAAGAGGATTCATATTTACATTAAGACTGGGATTTCAATTCCCATCAAAATTAGAAAACTTATTTTACTCACCACAGTTTTCTATTTCAGCTAGTATTTTTTTTCTTTTAGGATTCTTGAATTATTTTATTTACTTCAACTAGAATTTTATCCTTTAGGCTTCTTGAAATGTTTGTCTACTTCAATTTGTATTTTATTTCCTTTAGGATTCTTGCTTTGTAAGATAGCTATTACCATTATTCAAAATTATTTAGAGAATAATTTTGGTGTGATAGAGGCACGTGGAAAGATTGGTTCAGATTCATCAATGAAAATTAGGAGATTATATTTAGAATATTGTATTCTTTGAATTTGAATTTTAATTATTTCCTATAAATAGGTTATTCCCTTAAATAGATTTAGACCATTGTATTTATAAATAAAATTGTAGATCCCAAAATTCATTCAATAATTAAAATAAAAAAATTCATCTTTGTCTTCATGGTATCAAAGCCGCACTAACCCTTAGGATGGACTTTTGAGTGTTTTTGGCTAACCACTCAAAAAAATTCACAGTTTATCTGGTCTTCCACCAGATTGTTTTAATGTTTCTAAATCTAGTCTACATTCTAGATTTCTTGTTTTTTTTCCTCAATCTAGTTCGTGTACCAAATCTGAAGAAGCAATATTTTTTATAGGAAACGACAAAGGAATATATTGATAGAAAAAAGAAGTACAAGAGAAGGACGAGGAATCCTCCCACCAAAGAAAACTAAACTACAAGAATACAAAAACAAGAAAAAACAATATAATAACGAACAAACTCTCTAGACTTGACCAACCCAAAGGAATTACACGCTGCTAGCCAATCAAGTTGTAACACATTAAGGGGAGTCCCCTTAAAAACCTTGGAACAAAAAGCCCAAAGAGAAGCAAGGAAATGAATAGAATCCTAAAGATTCTTTGAATTCCTTACTTTATCCTAAAAAATCATCGCATATCTTTCACGCCACACAACCCAAATTATAGTAATACATGCAACTTGTCACAAAACTATCTCTCTCTTAGATAAACTAAAACCATTGTAATTGATGGACAACATGTTGGAAATGCTTCTCGGGGGAACCCAATTTGTCTTGGCTCACTGAAATAATCTATGCCACAACTTTATCGTCAAAGAACAATGTAGGAAAAGATGATCTGCTAATTCTCCATGCCTCATACACAACTTACAAATATCAGGACTAAGAGCTTTGTAGGGTCTTCTCAATTATAGCAAGTCATTAGTATTTACCTTCTTGTGTGCCACCAACCAGACAAAGGACTTGACTTTGAAAGGGACTTGAGAATTTCAAATGAACTTAGAAGAGAAAACTGGAGAAGAACCGGAACATTGGGATAAGGCAAGAAAGAAAGATTTGACTGTAAAAAGCCTTGCAGAAGATAAAGACCAGGATCTCACATCTGAAACCGAAGATGACAAATGCAAACAATCAAGTGACCGCATGAGACCCTCTAAAACTTCTATCTCAGAATCGGATAGGTTGCGGCAAAAATTAAAGTTCCAAGAGAAGGGACAAGTAGAATCGAGAATTGAAGAAATAGGAATATTTTTATCCATGACTACTTTAAATAGTCTTGGATATTGGGATCCCAAAGGTTGGTCCCCCCACCACAAGTCTTCCCAGAACCGAATTCTTTCCCCATCTCCTATCACAAACTGAGTAAATTGGAAAACTTCTGAAAGGCTTGTGCAATAGCCTTCTAAAGACAACGATATGACCATCTGACTATAGAGTTCGCATCCCAACCATTAGAGTGTGATCCGTAAATGCTTAAAATAACTTAATGCCATAGAGTTGAACCCTCCCTAGGGTACCTCCACAACCATTTCCCTAAGAGAGTGACATTCGTTAGAGCAATCTTCCCAAATCCCTAACCCTCTTTTGCCTTTGGCTTACACACTACATCCCAACTGACAAGATGATCTCTTTTATCTTCCACAACCCCTAACCATAAAAAATCCCTTTGCAATCTCTCAATTTTTGCAGCCACTAAAGCGGGTATCTTAAATAAAGAAAGAAAGTAGCAAGGCATGTGGGTGAGGCAAGATTGGATAAGAGTTATCCTACCTCCAAAAGATAAATAAGTCTTTTGGCACCCATCTAATCTTCTTGAGATCCTTTCAATCACTCGATCCCAAAAGCCACAAGCCTTGGGATTTCCTCCCAAAGGAAGACCCAGGTAGGGTATATGCCAACCAAAAGCCTTGCAATCAAGCAACTCGGCCAACCTAGAAAGATGATTCTGTTCAAGATTGATGCCATAAATATTACTCTTGTCAAGGTTAACCTTAAGCCCAGAAATATGCCCAAACACTAGCAACAAACTCTTGAGAGTTTGCAATTCTTCCTCACTAGTGTTAGAAAAGAAAATGGTATTATCTACAAATTGCAAATGGGACACCCTTGTATTGTTCCTACCCACCTTGAAACCCTCCAACGAATTTCTTTCCTCTACTCTCAATAACATCCTGCTCAGTACATCTACGACTAAAGTAAACAAAAAAAAGGATAAAGGGTCACCTTGTCTTAAGCCTTTAGATGCCTTGACCCACCCTTTAGCGTTTCCATTCACTAAGACTACAAAAGATACCGTAGACAAACAGTCTCTCATCCATTTCCTCCATCTAGGACTAAACCCCTTATTCTCCAACACATGATCCAAAAAATCCCAACTCACATGGTCATAAGCCTTTTCAAAGTCGATTTTGAAAACGACACCTTCCTCCCCTGAACGTCTTTTCTCATCCACTATCTCATTGGCTATGAGAACTACATCCAATATTTGTCTCCCTTGAACAAAAACGCCTTGAGTAGAATGGATAGTTTCGTGTAGTACCCCTCTTAGACGCCCTGATAACACTTTGGCTATTATCTTGTAAAGACTAGTGATCAGGCTAATAGGTCGAAAGTCTGAGATTTTCTTTGTCATGTTTTTTTTTTTGGGCAACAGCACTATGAAGAAGGCATTAGTGCTTTGATTGATAATCCCGCTTCTGTGAAACTCTGCAAACACTCTCACTAAAGCACTCCTTGATCACATCCCAACAATCTTGAAACACTGCAATGATAAAGCCATTAGGACTCGGCACCTTATCCCTATCCAATTGAAAAATGGCCTTAGAAATCTCTTCTTCAGTAAAAGGGGAGTCCAACCTAGATGCACTCTCTTCAGATATAGGAGACCAATCTAAGCCTTCAACTCTCCAAGACTCTCTAATAGGACCCGAGTAGAGCTTTTCAAAGTAAAGTAAAATCTCCTCTGTGATGCTCTCTGAAGTATTCAACACTAATCCTCCTTCATTCTCCAACACCTTGATAAATTTCCTATTTCGCCTGCCATTAGCCACTTTATGAAAAAACTTTGAGTTACATTCCCCTTCCTTAACCCATTTCACCCTACCTTTTTGTCTCCAATGAATTTCTTCCCTCAAAATTAATTCCTCTAGCTCCCCTTTTCTTAAAGCTCTTTAAACTAAAAGTTCAGAAGTGAGACCCCCTACTTGCTCAATGGCATCAAAGTTAGCTATTTCATTCAGGATGTTTTTTTTCCTTTCGTTTAGCACTCCAAAAGAAACCTTATTCCACTCTTTCAAATTGGCCTTAACAAATTGTAATTTCCTCATGAACTTGTGACCTTCCCACCCAGTTCCTTGAAAACCTCTCCACCAACTTCTAAAGCACTCCTTGAAACTAGGATGTTGCAACCACATATTCTCAAACCTAAAAGGTGTTGGGCCCCACTTGAACGGGTTGGTATCCAAAACTATCGGCCAATGATCCGATGTCCTTCTAGGAAGAACTTCTTGAAGGCTTTAAGGAAAGGAATGCTCCCACTCATTTGAGTAAAAAAATCGGTCCAATCTTTTACACACGGGAGACTCTTGCATGTTTGACCAAGTGAATGGTGTGTTCCGTAAAGGTGGGTCAAGCAATTCACATTCTCTTATAAAACCATCAAAGTCCTTCATGCTTGAAGTTAGACTAGAACCTCCCAATTTTTCGGAACTTCTCCTTATGACATTAAAATCACCGCCCACACACCATAATGGAAAACATAGACCAAAAATGTCTAACAGCTCCACCCAAAAATCCTTCCTAAGTAAGGGACTATTTGGGCTATAAACTGCGGACAGCCATAGAGGTCCGCATCCATCCAAAGTAAACTTGATTGAGACCGAAAATGATCCTATTACCACCTTCTCACTGTGCAATTTTTTAGAGTCCCAAATAATCAAAATCCCACCTGAAGCCCCGCACGCTGGAAAAGCAGCCCATTCCTTATTTCTGACTATCCAAACACTACCCAAAAACCTTCTATTACACTCCATCTTTTTTGTTTCCTGGATCATCACTACATCCGGATTCTCTAACCTTAGAAAATCTTTAACCACCCTTCGCTTTTTCCTTGATCCCAAACCTCTGGTATTCCAACTAATTATTTTCATGGAAAAACCTCACAAACCCTAAACCTCCAAACTAGTTCCAACAGGTCTCACAAACCTGTAGAACATCTGTTCTTCCTCCTGGAATATACCTTAATATCCAGAGAGTTTAAAAACTCACGCACTTTAGCCATTTTCCTGGGAGACAAGCCTTTAATTTGGAACTCGCCCGATGGGAAAACCATAGCATCACCCTGGCTAACTATAACCAGGTTGGAAACCTCAATAGGCAAAATGGGTTTAGACTTAATGGGGTTGAAACTCTCAGGCAACTGGTTTGAATAAGCAGACTAGGACTCCACCACAACAAGGTTAGGATTGCCAACAGAATTTTGACATAAAGTACCATCATCGTCTTTTTTGGAAAAAAATTCAGAAATTACTCGATTTTCCACAGGAAATTGAGATTGAATGACTGAACTAGGGAGATAGGGAACAGAAGGACTCAGAAATGGAAGTGCCAAACCAGAAGAAGTGGGAAAAGAAGACCAGGGTGACAGAGAAGGTGAGGACGAGTTTACCTCCAAGTTTTTCGCTACCGACATTCCACAATTCCCCATAAAGTTGAGCCCTTTACCTCTGATTTCTGGATTAGAAGGTGTTAGATAGTGTACAGTTATTTCAATTATTTACTTTTCCTTTTCTCTCTTTTCTCTCTTTTCTCTCTTTTCACATGGTATCAGAGCTGTCTCAACAAAATGTCGATTCTTACGTTCAGTTTTCTTGTGCTCCTAACAAAAATTAGGGATTCTCCATTTTCTCTCTTTTTACAGAAGGCAAAAACGTGACTGAAGAACCACGAAGATCGGACCCCACTAAGCTCAAAAATCCTTTTCTCTCTTCTTCAAAAAAGGGTTTGCGCACAGCCTCTTCGCCTCTAGACGATGAAGCCCCTTCCCCCAAACACCGCTTTCGAATCCTTGGCGATCGGCAAAAGATGATAGGACTCGCACTGAATCCTCGTTCCCACTGAGCTCCCGTCCCGAAAGCCTCCTCCTTTGGAAGCTCTTCGCTATCTGACAATGGCTTCCTGAGAAAAAGAGGCTTGCTGCGACTTCAAAATCCTTGTCGTCAATCAAAACTTGGAGGAAATAGGGTAGTCCACAGCTTCTTTGAACCAAACTTCACTTCCTTCTTCGCGGAGCCTCTCGTTTGAACAACAGGATCAACTGATACTCCTTCCCCTTTCCCACTGCAGAAACTTCTTCACTTCATAACGAACCCTGCTTTTCAGAGGACTTCTTTTCTCCTGTTCCTTGGCCCAACCTCAACGGGCCTTTTAAGTTACAACCCACTTTTGCAACAGTTAGTGGGCTAGATTTGGGAAAAGACTAAGCCTTTCTCTCAAAGGCCCGACCATTCTCATCTGAGAAGGCCTCGTCCCCGCTGGCCATAGCTACGCCCGCCATCTCTGTCCCAACTAGCCCAAAGTTCAGTTTTTTTGAATTCAAACTGAACCAGTTGTTCCCTACAACCTGACCATTCTTACCACGTGTCCCCACTGGAAGAACTTCAGCCAAACTCCTTTCTCATCCCTTCTTCTTTCTGTCAGCTTCCTCAACACGAAAACTACCTCCAACCGTTGATCTATCTCTCTCCTCCTGCCTTCCACCACCTGTCCCCGAGTGAGATTCAAACACCTCCCGAGTCAACTCACCCATTACTCTGCCTCTCCTAACCTCTTCAATTCCGACCACTGCGACAAAAATAGTAAACACCCAATCCCCGTCTATCACCTCGATCAAAGTTGGGAGAACTGACCGATCCTTCATTGCAATTCTTATCCTCGCCTTGCTAAGATCAAACAATTTCAACGTTCACCAATCAACTTTAGTCACCGTCCCCCACTACTCCACTATTTTCTTTAGATGTAACTCAGACCAGAGATGAAATGGCAAACCCCGTAATTCTATCCAACCTCCTCTGAACTTCCCCTCAACTTCCGAATTTTCCTTTGGCGACCACCTTCTCAACTAGACTGTATTCCCTCCCTCAATCTTAAGAATCCTTAAATCCTGGAGAAAAAAAGCTTCCTCTATCGTTTCTACAAAAAAAAGTCCTTTTCCGCCTAAGAAGGGCACACTCGTAGCCACTCCTTTCTTCCCTAACCACTCCTTTCTTCCCTAACCTTCTCGCCACAGCTCGGGCAACCTCAACCCATTTAACACTATCTGCATTGCATTCACACACCACGGCACGCACCCACCTCCCAACAGGAACAAGTCCACCTCTCCTTGGTCCTTCATCTCTGACTACGTTCACAAAAGATCGGTATAGAGGACCCATGTGATTGTGGATAAACCTTTCCACTCTGTATTGTCTTCCTTTTTCATCTACATTTTAGGAGGGGACCATCGGCAATGAAGACAACGCGCTTTTTAGATTCTCCCATCCTCTGCCCTTCTCCCCCTCAAGAATAACCAGAAAAGTTGGTTTTCTGTTGGTAGCGAACTCCGAAATCCTTATGAACCTTCCATGGTTGTTAAAGCATACTTCCATCAAATGGACGCAGAATTTTCCCCTGTACTTTCTTTTGAACCCCAAGTGACTCTTCATTTCGATGGCTTTCGTCAAATGTTCGATCAACCACCCGACTTCTTCCTTTTCAAAACCTAAGACATAAACAGAGCCTCTCCTGTGCTCTGTAATCGAGCACCAATTTCCTTCGTGCTTGCCTTCCAACCTAACCAAGAAGGTCTTCCTCTCCACAAAGACCTTCAACGTCCTTACCATATTCTCTGGAAAAGATGATATGAGAAGTCTAATCTGTAGAAGCAATATATTAGAGGAATCCCCCAAGGTTTCATCAGAAGATGCTTTAGATATTGTACAGAGAAGAATTAAAGATGAATATATTGTAGAAGCAATATATTCATCTTTAATTCTTCTCTGTACAATATCTAGAGCATCTTCTGATGAAACCTTGGGGGTCTCCTCTAACATTCAGACTTCTCAGAATGGTCAGATTTCGTCATCTGGGGCTGCTGAAAGTCCAATCCTGCATCTCACAACTCATCAATTAAATGGACAGAATTTCTTATGATGGTCACAATTCGTGAAGCTGTTCATCAGAGGAAAGGGTAAGATTAGCTATTTGATTAGAAGAAAAAAGGCCCCAAAATCAGAGGATCCTGCATACCATGTCTAAGATGCTAGGAATTCTATGATTTTTATCAAGGCTCATAAACTCGATGGAATCAGAGTGCAGCCAAACATATATGAATCTCAGCACTACCAAACAACTATAGGATGCAGTGAGTGAGACATACCTTGACTTGGGCAATTCCTCAAAAGTTTATGAGTTGAAAATGAAGATAAAAATACAATACACGGGAATACGTATGTAACAAGATATTACAATATGTTGAAAAGTTTGTAGCAGGAACTTGACCTATTCTATGACCTTGAATGGTTGTGTGTTGAAGACAGTGCTCAATATCAAGAAATAAGCCATCCCTCTCAATCAGTATTGCATTCTTTGAGGTTAGAAAAGAAGAAAGTCGTAGCGGAGTGATGAATGATGATGGGAAAAAATATATCCAACAGTGAGAATTCAACACTTAATGTTACTGCACTAACCAATAAAACCGCTGCAGCAGCATACAATCAAAGAACTATAGCCCAAATATCGAAGAATCCTAATGAAAAGCCCAAGGTCTGGTGTGATTATTGCAACAGGCCATGTGTCACAGGCACAAAAACTCCCGTATAATTTTTTGTGTCCATGCGGTACTTAGATTCCCCTCTAAGCCAACCTTCCAATACCCACACGAGATTAAATCAAGGAACCCAAACAAGCACACACCAAATAACATGACACCAACCCCAACTTTTATTTTATTGATACACTAAATAAGAATACAAGACACAAATTAGCAAGACTCCCACTATAGCACTGGCAAGTTCATGCTCTCACTAGATCTCTCTCCTAGATCCCTCTGATTGTGTGAATGTATGTATCAAGGAGGCTCTCCCATCCCCCTTTTCTAAAGTGGTTGCCACCCACTCTTTGTTGGACTAGGACTCCTCATCCTAGTTCTACTAGGGCTCTTTCTCATAGGTTGTGGCACTAACCACTTCCACCAGGATTGTAAGTCCTACTCAAACTAAAATTATAATTACAATAGAAGTAAGACTACTACTCAATCTCGAGTTCGCATGCCTCAGAACTCTATCTCCTCATGCATCAAGACTCTACTTCCCATCCTAATTAGGAGTCTCGTGCATCAGGAGTCTCTCCCCTCATGTTACTGCCCATGCATCTATATATAGCTCGTGTGCCTTCCAAGTTCTCCTTTGGTCCACACATCAAAGTTGCATCTATGCCAAGGCTTTAGCAACTCCTATGCATGCCAAGCCCTCTTCTTGGTCTAGACCTCCAAGTCTCATCCAAGCCAAGGCAACCATCTGTCTCCATGCCCACACCCTATGTCATTGCACCCATGAATGTGTGCTTTAGCAAGGGTCACTACCACCCCTTGCTCATGTTTGAAGCTCACGCCTCATCTTCTTGTTGTTATGGCACCATGCCACGTCTCATCCTTTCTTGGTGCAACACCGAGTCATGGCATTGCGCCCTCACGTGTAGCATCCCACATCGTGTCTTTAGCTGGCTTTGTTGCTGCTGCATCCAAGCAACAGGCCATGGCGTTACACCCATTGCTCTTTAAGCCGCCTTGCATAAGGCATTGCGCCCTTGGCTCTTTAAGCTGCCACACACAAGGCATTGTGCCCTCGTGCCACTGTTGGGAGGGGAGTCCACACCACACACCATTGCATTGCGGCCATGGGTTGCACACCACCACATTGTTGGAAGATAATTTGAACAAAATCAAATCATTCTAATTATAGGCAAATTTTGTTTTAAGCCAATAGTCAAATAATCAACTATTATTTGAAGCTTATTTAACATTTTTAATTTTGAATAAATGTTGTTGACTAATAGCAACAAAATCTTAGGAGATATGATTTCATTATTTCTAGAATTAAGGCCTATTTCACATTCTGCTTTGTACAAATTAAGGCTTGTACCTCTGTTTTATTTTCAATAAGAATTCAGTGAATGCTGGTTTTTTCTCCTGATCTGTGACATGGTATCAAAGTCGGCCGACTTTTAGTTCAGAAAAAACAATGGCTAAAATAGCCATAGCTGGACATTTTCTATGTTAGATCCCTTTACCGCTCCTTCACAAGGGCTTATAGTGACCCTTTTCCTTGGGGTCTTATTTGGAGGTCTTAGGCTCCTATGAGGGTGAGTTTTTTTGTTTGGGAAACGTCTAGGAACAAAATTTTGACCATCAACCAACTCAAAAAGAGGGGATGGAATATGCCAAATAGGTGCTACTTGAGTAAAGAGAAAGAGGAAGCTAGTGATCATTTATTCTTGTTTTTTAAAAAGGCTACAATGCTTTGGAGTTTGATTTTCTCCCTTTTTGGTGTGCAACGGGTTTTGCATTGTTCAATTAAAAGGAATTTGCTTGGTTGGCATGATGCCTTTGTGGATAAGACGAGGGAGAAGGCTTGGAGGGCTACCCATTTATGCTTATTGTGGACCTTATGGAAGGAAAGAAATGAAAGAGCTTTCAATGATATCAAACGGTTGAACCAAGCTTTAAAACATTCCTTTTTGTATACTCTTGTAAATTGGGCTAGGGTGTTTATAGAGGATCATACTTTGTCTATGATTGACTTTATAGAATGGCTATATGTTTAGCTAGGGGAAAGGCTTTTTTGTTTTCTTTGCCTAGCTTTTTTGGTGTTTTGATTGTATACTTCGTTTGTATTATTTTCGTCGCTTCTAGGCGCTTCTAATACAAGCTCTATTTACCTATCAAAAAAAAAAATAGCCATCGCTGGAGCAAGCAGGGGTAGTCTCTCAGAAGAGTTGTCCGACACTTCTCAGACACCTCCTACAATTGCTCCCACTGTCTTAACCTCAGAAAATGCTCCGCTACAAATTACAACAAAAAAATTGAATGGGAAATTTTTTTTGCCATGGTCAAGTGTAGTGCATGGTGGTTCAAGGCTGTGGCAAGCTAAGGTACCTGAATGGCACCATTACTGAACCAGCGAAAACAAACCCAACTTACCCAACATGGGACGCTAATAACTCGATTGTGATGTCTTGGTTGGTAAACTCCATGACTGAAGTACAAAGCAATTATCTCTATTATCCTACTGTAAAAAAAGATTTAAGACTCTCTAAATCTTGTATATTCTGACTTAGAAAATTCAGCTCAAGTTTTTGGGTTGCAGTATATGGCCAGAAATTTAAATCATGGAGATTCAAACATGTTTGTGTATTTCACATCACTCAATAAAATATGGCAAGAGTTGGACTTAGAGGATGACTACAAATGGAGCTGCACTGCAAACTGTGAAAGATACAAATCTCAAATTTATAAGGAAAGGATCTATGACTTCTTAGCGAGGCTCAATAAGGAAATGGATGAGGTTCAAGGTTGACTTCTTAGAACAAAACCACTTCTAGTGATTGAAGAAATCTTTGCAGAGGTGAGGAGAGAGGAGACACACAAACATGTGATGCTTGGTAGGGTAAAAACTCCTACTATTCCTGGCAATACTACTGCTAATAACTCAGCCCTGGTAGCCCGTAAAGATGATAGTCCCCTTGGATATACTCGCAACAATAGAAGAAACGAAAACCTTTGGTGTGATCACTATCAGAGATTCAATCACAGTCGTGAAAACTGTTGAAAGCTAAATGGCAGACCACCGAATTTCAGAGACAACCTATAATATCTAGTAGTAATGAACTAAACAAACAATAATGATTATCTTAATACTTAACCTTAAACGTGCTTAATTAAAAGCTAAAACTAGTTTAAAGTTAATCTTGTTTAATTATGAATTAAACTTTGATTAAGGTGAAGTATGATTAATTAACAACTTAAACACTTGTATTAGCTTCATGGGGGTTATTTATAATCAAGAGGACTTAAGGGACTGGTGGGAAACTGTAAAAGCATAGGAACCTATAAATAGAGGGCCTAAAGTGCAAATTTTGGAACTTGGTTAGTGGCAGCCTTAGAGATTGCCACCTCGTGACTGCTTGTGGACCACTTTAAAAGGGCTTCTAGTCCTCATTTTCAGCCCATTCTCCGCAGCAATCTAATGGGCTAGAGAGAGAAGTTAAAGAGAGAAAGTCAAAAAATCTAGGTGACCAAGAAGAGAAGATTAGTAATTTTGGTAGATTTGGATTCCAAATAGTCTTTTGAAGCAAATTCATAGTAAAGTTTGTTTGAAAAGTGAGTTTAATTAATTATAATCATGTTTTAATTATAAATAAAAGGCAACTAGGTTTTTAAGTATTTTAATTTAAGTATCTTTTGACTGAAGAATTTGCATGCTTCTTTGTTTTGTTTGCTTTAATTGAAGAATAGATTGATGAATTCGGTGATTATTTAAGCTTATTTGTGCATTTGGAGCTTGCTAATAGATTGAGATTAAGGAGAATCAGAATAATTAGTGTATGCTAATTAATTGGGAAACATTTGTATGCATAGAAAAGATTGTTTAATTCACCTTAAATTTGATTTGAAAACTTGTAGGTTTGTAGATTAAAGAATATGGTAATGAAGGTTAGCAATAGTAAATTGTTAAAATTAGTAATAAGAGAAAAATGTCATAAGCCTTAATTGTGTAATTTTTATGGTTGGGAAACCTAAATTGTATTTTTTTTTCAATTCCTTGTACTAGCTAAGGCTTGTCTACATAGAAGAATTTCAAAGAAAAAGTTAGTGTAAGGTAGGGAATTTTATATCATTCTATTGTGTGTCCTTGTTTTCTATTCCTGAAGTGTTTATTGGAAATTCATATCTTTAATATGATTTTTATAAAGTATCTCAACATGCCATAGTGTTCTTAGTTCATTGTTTTAAAATGTGGCAATGATGTTTGGATATGTATTGGTATGAGGATTCATAAGTTCAGTATTGTGTAAATGTTTTATGGTATGGTTACATTGCAAGAATTATAGGGAACAATGAAAAAATTATAGGGAACAATGATAGATAATATCCAAAGAATAGATTGGTATGTGGGAAGTATCTATGAGAAGTAGCAGACATTATCTTTTGATATATTGTTTATATGGGATTGTGGATCCTTGGGTGAATATCCCTAAAGCCCTCGAGGAAGACACTCTAATGTGCATGTATGGGGTTGGTCCAACCCTTGCGTTTTAGTCCCTAAAGACATGGGGTTCGTCTTGCCCTTGGGTTGTAGTCCCAAAAGGCACGATGTTGGTCTTGTCTTTGGGTATAAGCCCCAAAAAATCGGGTTATGATTTATCCTTAGGTGGTAGTCCTAGAATAGTCATTATTTATGGTCACGCATCTTTTGGAGCATTGATGGTTTATATGTACATTGGTGGGGATTAGTAGTTTATCATGTGTGAGAATGGATGAAGCAAAGTAGAAATGAAACCATCAACAACATACATGCATATTTGACATTATTGCATATTTGTTAATGGTTATAAAATGTTTAGTATGCATTCTACAATATGTTTAATTCAAGATTTTTTAAGGATATGCATAGGATGATTATAAACTTTCTTATTGAGTTGTGAATTCACTCTATCCTTTCCACTTTTAGATGTGGGTCATAAGACACTTGTTGGGGTTAATGCTTGAGCTTTGCATGTGTTGTTGATTGGATACTATGTTGCTCATGTTGAGAGAGTTTTGAGGCTTTGCCTTTGTATTATAGGAAGATTAAATCATTTCAAAGAAATTATGTAATTAATGTTTGTTTTTGAACACTTGTAGTATGGGCTACCCTTAGTGAACCATGGGGTTTTGGTATGTACAAAGAGTATTATTTTATAGGTTATCTTTATGTGAAATAAATTATATTTTGTTAATTAATGGCCTCAAGGGTTTATCACAGGAATAACAGGTTTCCACATCCTCCTTTCGAACTAAATTCTACCTGAAACTCAGCATTTTTTTTAAAGTTTTTTGTATTTGAGTATTTAATTTGTAAGTCTAAAATCTATAAGGTGTGACATAACCGAGGCACTAGGAGGGAACCTAAGGGATATTAGACCGCTTCAGCTACTAAACAACAGCCAGGAGAGAATTCTGTCAATATTTCCTTAAACAAGGAGCAGTTAAGCAGCTTTACAAATTGTTAACACCATCCTCAGCCTCAGTACCAGCATAATCAGGCACTAATACATTCCAAAGCCTCATTAACTCATCATTCCTAGCCCAGAAAGGTACATTTCAGTTTGATTTGAGTGAAACAATAGAAAAATTCAACCCTTAGATCTTAGATTCAGGGGCAACAAACCATATGATAGGTTGAGCAAGCCTTTTTTCTACATATACTCCAGGTTCTAGACACATTAAAGTCAAAATTGCAGATGGATCCCTTGCTGTGTTGCAGGGATTAGTACTATAATTTCAGGGCCTCATATAACCCTTATCAATATTCTCCATGTCCCAAAATTATCATGTAACTTGTCTATTAGCAAACTTACCAAAGATTTGAATTGTGTTGCCTATTTCTTGCCTAATCATGGTGAATTTCAGGATGTGAGTTTGGGTAAGAGGATTGGCAGTGCTGAGGAATATGGAGGGCTCTAATACCTCAAGGAATACAATACCAAGGATGGACAAGCTCTAACAGTTGGTTGTGAATCTTCCTCTAAGACTAAGCAACAAGAAATAATGTTATGGCATTTTAGGTTAGGCCATCCTAATTTTCAACATTTTCAACATTTGTTTCCTCCTCTTTTCAATAATAAAGATGTTTTTCAGTGTGATATTTGTCAATTTGCTAAACATCAACACTCCAATTATCCTTCTCAACCTTACAAAGCATCCAAACCTTTTGCAATGATACATAGTGGCATATGGGGTCCCTCACATCAACAAAGTCTAATTGGAAAAAGGTGGTTTATCAAGTTTATTGATGATCACACACAAACTATATGGCTATATCTCTTGAAAGAAAAAAAATGAGGCAGAACCAACATTCAAATTTTTTTATCAAATGATTCAAAATTAGTTTAATGCTAAAATCCAAGTCTTATGAACGGATAATGGGGGAGAGTATTTTAACACCATTCTTGGGAATTATTTGTTGGAAAAAGGGATTATGCATCAAAGTTGTGTGTAGGTACACCTCAAAAAAATGAAGTGGTCAGGTGAAAGAACAGACATTTTTATTGGAAGTATCCCAATCCATTATGTTTACCACAAACATACCAAAATAATTTTGGGGGATTTCTTTCTTACAGCCTGTTACCTTATAAATCGTATGCCTACCTGAGTTCTCAATTACCAAACACCGTTAAAAAGCTTCCTTCAATTCTATCCACAAACTCGGTCCATTAACCAACCTCCTTAAGGTTTTCGGTTGTAAAGCCTTTGTTCATGTTCCTGACCAAAATCAAACCAAACTGGATCCTAGACCATTAGCCTGTGTCTTCCTTGGTTATTCAGCCACACAAAAGGGTATCGTTGTTACTTTCTTCAAAAATGAAAATGATTTGTCACTATGGATGTTACATATTTTGAGAACCAACGCTATTTCTCTAAAAAGTCACTTCAGGGGAAGAATGTAGGTAAAGAGAATTTTTGGGAATTATCATTGCTAAGCCTACTACTAGAAAAACCACCAAACTGGCTGCCTAACCTAGCTGCATCACTAGAACAGCTATTGAACCAGTCTTCTTACCCACTTGAACGACGACCAAACTTGTTGCATAACCCAATTGTATCACTAGATCAGCTATTAAACCAACATTCTCACTCACTTAAACAGCCAAAACACCTCCTTAACCAGCCAATGTTTGAAACTGACAAACTAGAACAACCTAACCCAGCCGAACCTGGGGTGTCAACAATAAAAACAGATTCAAGGCTAGGCAGAGATTCACTACAACAACCACAATTTTGTGTCTATTCAAGGAGGTGTAACCCGAGAATAGTAGAGACCAAAATGGACCAATAGTGTTACCAAGAATAAGAACCAACTGTTCTTCCTGAGGTAAGTGACCTTGATTTGCCTATAGCCATCATAAAACGAGTTCAGTCATGTACTCAACACCCAATATCCAAGTTTGTGTTATAAAATCATCTCTCACCTCGATTTCAAGCTTTTATTTCCAGACTTTCAGGAGAAGAAGTTTCGAAACATATTAATGAGGCTCTACAAGATCCTTGATGGAGAGAAGTTGTGATGGAGGAAATGAAAGCTCTGGAAAAAAACCGAATCTTGGATTTAGTGGACAAGCCCAAAGGAAAGATGCTGCAAATGAGTGTTTGCTGTAAAATATAAGTCACCATTGAAAGGTACAAGGCGGGGCTAGTAGCTAAGGGATTCACACAAACTTATGGTATTGACTATCAAGAAATATTTGCCCTAGTTGCCAAACTTAATACCGTAAGAGTTCTTTTATCCCTTGCTCCAATCTAGATTGGTGACTTCAACAACTAGACATCAAAAATGTTTTTCTAAATGGAGACCTAGAAGAAGAAGTGTACATGAAATTGCCTCTTGGATTCGATAAAGGAAAGAAGGAAAAGAAAGTCTGCAAGCTTAGAAATATCTCTATGGGCAAAAACAGTCTCCCCATGCATGGTTTGAGAGATTTACCAAGGCCATCATGATGCATGGATATACACAGGCTCAATCTGATCATACCTTGTTTTATCATCATAATGATGGTAAGGTCACTATTCTCATTGTCTACATGGATGACATTAGAGCGACCAGGAATGATCCAATGGGGATGGAATAATTAAAATGGAAGTTGGCCACTGAGTTCGAAACTAAAGATCCAAGACCTCTACATTACATTCTAGGGATGGAAGTGGTAAGGAACAAAGCGGAATATCAGTTTCCCAAAGAAAATATATTCTAGACCTCTTAAAGGAAACCGGGATGCTAGGATGTAAACCTGTGGACACTCCAATGGATGTGGTAAAGAAGATTGAAGAACAAAAAGAAAGCACTAGAAGATATGAACGTCTAGTAAGGAAGCTAATTTATCTTTCCCACACTAGACCAAACATCCCTTTTGCAGTAAGCGTTGTGAGCCAATACATGCATGCTCCTTGCGAAGAGCATATGGAAGCCGTGTATAGAATTCTATAGGATCTTAAAGAATCTCCAGGTAAAGGATTATTATTCAGGAAAAATGAAACAAGAAGCATTAAAGGGTTCACAAATGTTGACTAGGCAGGTTCCATAGATGACTCAAGATCAACTTCAGGCTATTGCACCTTTGTGTAGGGCAACTTGGTGACTTGGAGGAGCAAGAAGCAAACAGTAGTAGCTAGAAGTAGCACAAAAGTGGAATTTCATGCTATTGCTCATGGTATGTGCAAACTACTATGGCTTAAACAACTTCAAAGAGAAATTAGTATGAAAGAGGAGATGCCAATGAAGATGTATTGTGACAATAAGGCAACCATTAACATATCACACAACCCAGTTCATCATGACTAGACTAAACATGCAGAAGTTGACAAACACTTTATAAAGGGGAAGGTTGAAGACAGTACAATTTGCATGGTTTATGTACCAACAAATAAACAAGTAGCAGATGTACTAACCAAAGCACTATCAAGAATATCATTCAAGCAGCTAATAGACAAGCTGAGCATGTTCAATTTGTAGAGCCTAACTTGAGGGGGAGTATTAGAAGATAATTCAAATAAAATCAAATCACTCTAATTATGGGCAGATTATGTTTTAAACCAGTAGCCAAATAATCAACTATTATTTGAAAGTTATTTAACTTTTTTAATTTTGAATAAATGTTGTTGATTAATAGCAACAAAATCTTAGGAGATTTTATTATTTCTAGAATTAAGACCTATTTCACGTTTTGCTTTGTATAAATTAGTTTTTGTACCTCTATTTTATTTTCAATAAGAATTTGATGAATGCTGGTTTTTTCTCCTGATCGGTGACACACATGTCGTGGAGCCCACATGTGGGTGCCAACAAGGCTTACCCCAAGTGCCTTGCTTGTGTTAAAGGCCTTGCACTGAGACCCCTTGGTATGGCCACGCCCAATCCACCATGCCTCACCTTGAATCACCTACACTCCCCCTTTACCCTTAAAAAGCATTTCGAGCCATTTTAGAAGTGTTTGGAGGAGATATCACCCATGCTTGAAGAGGAATAATGGATTTATTTTAATAATTCCAAAAATCCATAATTTTCCCAAAAAGCCTCTTGCCACAATGAGTGCGTCCCATGCGTGCATGTAGCCTGTGAGTATGCAACCTGCCGTGCAAGCTGCCATGCGTGCGCACCTGCGCATGCATGACCTAATGTGTGCACAACCATGTTTACAGCACATACATGTGGCCATGTCTACGCCTTGTGCGAGCAACCCATGCCTACACCCTAGGCGTGCGGCCTGTGCGTGTGACCTATGTGTATGGCTCCATGCACCTGCCCAAGTGCTGCAACCCTTTTGCCTAACTGATGCCACAAACTCTCTATCACCATGCATCTTCCCTCGAGGCATTCCTCATGGGTGCAAGGTACCCACCCATGAAACCCTTAGTCAGCTTAATGTAGGTGAGGGCATGAGCGCTGACACCTTGGCACACCAAAGAGAAGTGCTGGAAATAATATTTGCCAACAAATTGGAAGGAAAGAAAACCTAGAGAAAAAATGGCAGTGGAATGCAAGATACAATAGAAACCAAGATTCCTTTTAGCAAAAAACAGATTGACCATCTTTACAAAATGACAAATCAAGTCCAACTTTCATGTGTACCTTCTAGCTCTTAGGCTCTTATAGATAGTGCATTCACTAATTTCCTAAATTTAGGTGACCTAGGTGACTTAAAGAGTATCCTCCTTGGCTATTTTCCTACTCAAAAAGGGTATGAATATTTTGATCCTCCAACTAAGAAGGTTTTTGTTGTTATAGATGTCACTTTTTTGGGTCACCAATCCTATTTTACTCAAACTTCTCTTTAAAGGGAGAGTAAGGGTGTGGAAGATCAATTTTAGGATGGTGATGTGTCACCAAGACCTACTACCGATCTTGTGCCTACATTATAACCACCTTCCATCTTGGCTATAGTTGAAATCAATCATGAAAAAAATTTCCGCTATTGACCAACTGGTTATAGGGGAAAAGGAAATTGCAACTAAAAAGCCTAGTAAGCTACAAGTGTATTCTCAAAGAGATTAAAATTAATAAAAATTGTCAATCTCTTGATCCAAATATAATGCCTCTAGAAAACATAAGGGATAACTCTGAACCTTTTCCTATGCTATCTATTATTTCTTATGAATCATGCTCTGTTGATCCCACTGTTATATTCTTATATCTTGACTTGCCTATTGCTCTTAAGAAAGGTATTAGCTAATGTTTGACTTATTTTTTGCACCATCCTAGCTAAGAAAATCCTCCTATTTTCTCATGTCCCAGCCACATTGAGATCTAGATCAGGAATGCAAAAGAACATTATCACACAAGACAATGCCTTTAATTTTCCAACTTCCCAGATCCATGAGTATTCGCATGCATGCACCTCAAACATTGAAGCTTTATTAGTATGGCTACGTCAAAAACAGAAATATCATTACTTAAAAGAAATGCAGAAATGGGTGAGAGATCCTTCTTAAAAATTATGAATGATTGTTTTCATCCAATGCAAAAACATTTAAGATTAGAAACATACATTTTTCATGTTGAGTAACAAGCAATTATGGAACATATATCCAATTTAGATCCGCAATGAAAGTGTCAAAGTTGATGTGTGTGTGTGTGTTATTTTCCACATGCACAAACATGTATATTAGAACAAAAGGAAGCAAAACGTAGAAAAATTGAAATCAAACCATGTATGATACACTAAAAGATCCCATTCAAGAATTAGGTTTCCAAGTGAACTTAATACCTGGTATTAACAAGATAGTTATTGCGATCCCAGAAACAAAAGCAAATTTGACTTGTGTATACAACAAGTATAGTGCTAGTCCAATTTGTAAAGGCAAGCTGAAATATTGGCATGAGAATTAAAAAATATGAAGAAAAATATGAAGAAAAAAATGGTCCATGGAAAGATAATTATAAGCTTTTGTTCAAAAAAATATTGTTAACAAAGAATCAACTATTTAATAACAAATGTTACCAACTCCACTTTATTAATAACTAATATTGCATGTCTTTATAACAAAATAGAATATAATAACCACTTTATATGAAGAAATTTGAGAAAGAGAAAAACCTTCTTTTTATTTTTCTCGCTCTATTTAAACTAATTATTGCATTGATATTTATACATGCATGGCTGAGGTCATCTTGCCATAAAAGAAATCTAATCCTTGATTTTAGGAGAAAGTCTGTCACAAAATCAGGAAATAAAATTAGAATAGGAAACAACTATATGCGGTACAATTGGACGTACAGCTGGAGGTACAGCTAACAGTACATGTATATGGTACAACTAGCAGTACAGGTATATGGTACAGCTGTATGCATAGTTGTAACTTCCGGATTTTCACACTCCCCCTCAAGCTGGGTTGTAAATGTTGATCATTCCCAACTTAGATCTCAAGTCCTCAAAGCTGGTTCTAGAAAACACCTTGGTAAGAATGTCTACTGTTTGGAGAATTGTTGGAGTGTAAACCAATGAAATCGTCCCTTCTTCTATCTTCTCCTTAATAAAATGACAATTTATTTCCACAAGCTTTGTCAACAAAGGGAAATTCAAATACGTTATTGGGACAACAAGACCACCACTTGAAAGTTATCCTCAGTATGAGATTTGAGAGGCAGAAAACTCAATGGTAATGTCTTGGCTACTACACTCCATGCAACCTAAGATCAGTAAGACATATCTTCTTCCTCCCACAGCTAAAGACATTTGGGAGGCTGTTAATAAAACCTATTCAAAGGTTGGTTTCGCCTTCCAAGTTTTTTAGATCAAGTGACAAATTATGAATACCAAGCAAGGGACTTCAAGTGTCACGGAATACTATAACTCTCTCAAAGGGTTATTGATAGAGTTAAATCTCTACCAAAACATGGAAATGGAATCTATTGCTGATTCAAAGAAGATGGACATGTTGGAAATGGAATGAGTCTTTCAGTTTTTGTTGGGACTTAATCCTGAATTTGATTAAGCATGTAAAAGAACACTAGGGTAAGACCTTTTTCCTGATCTTGATGAAGCTTTTCCACACATCCGTGGGGAGGAAAGTCACAAAGAATTAATGGGTGAAAAAACTGAAAATTGTGGAAGTCTTATAACAGAAAATTCTGCTCTAGCAGTGGCCAAACAAAATCAAAATGCAAGCGACAACAGGAAACCAGTGAACAAGGATAAAATGTGGTATGACTATTGCAACAAACCAAGACACACAAGAGCCATGTGTTGGAAGCTACATGGACAGCCTCAAAACCTAAAACAAATTGGCAACAAAGGGGGAAATCAGCCTACTAGATTGGGACAAGCCAATCACATGGCTATTGTTGAAGAAAAATCAGCACAGTTGGGATTCAATAAATCTGATATTGAGAAGTTAAAACAATTGTTGAACCAGTTGGAGGATTCTAATGCAAACCCTTTGTCAAATTCAGATTCATGTTCCATGGCTCAATCAGGTACAAAGGCTTCAATTTCCTTCTAAAATAACTCCAATACCTGGAACATTGATTCAGGTGTTTCAGACCATATGACCAGCATGTAGCTTTTTTCCCGCAACTTAACATGTTCAGGAAAATAGAAAATCAAGGTAGTTAATGGATCATTCTCCTCAGTTGTTGGTCAAGGACCTGTACACATTTCACCCATGTTGGCCTTACACTTAGTCCTTCATGAGCCAAATTTAAACTATAATCTATTGTCTATTGGAAAAATCACAAAAGATTTGAATTGTTCCATTGAATTCACCCTTACAGATTGTTATTTTCAGGATCATTTGGAGAAGATGATTGGGCATGGTAAGCTGAAAAATGGACTTTACAACTTGGAGACTGATTGGAGAAGTGGAGGCAAAGTGTATCAATGCCTAGTTTCAACCCACAAAACTGGTTTGGACCGAATCCTTCTTTGGCATAACCCCCCCACACCCTGCCTTTGTTAAAAAGGTTGTTCCCTCTCTTGTTGAGAAAATAAACATTAGCAAGTTCCATTGTGAGCCATGTACTCTTGCTAAACATCATTGTGTGAGCTTTCCAATAAAAGAAATTCAATATGTTTCCCCATTCAATTTAATTCATTCACATGTTTGGGGCCCATCCCATGTTACCAATATTTCTAGTGCTCATTGGTTTGTTACTTTTATAGATGATTGCACTAGGACCACTTGGATTTATCTCATGAAGTCCAAGTCTGAAGTGCCCTTAATTTTTTCTGCATTTCACAAATTTGTTAACACTTTGTTTGGAGCTAAAATTCAAAAACTGAGATCTGACAATGGCAAAGAATATCTCAATCAAAAATTGATGAATTACTTGAGCAATGAAGGTATTCTACATTAGTCAACATGCGTTAGTACCCCACAACAGAATGGAGTGGCTGAAAGAAAAAATAGGTATCTTTTGAAGGTAGCTCATCCTCTCTTATTCCAAATGAAAGTGTCGAAACGCTACTAGGGTGATGTTATACTAACTGTAGCATACCTTCTCAACAGAATGCCAACAGAAGTCCTAGAAAACCAAGCACCAGTGAAGAAACTCATGACACTATTTCCCAACTTTCAAGGAGTAAGGCGCTTTACCACCAAAGGTCTTTGGACGTGTATCCTATGTTCATATCCATGACCAATTACATGGAAAGTTGGATCCTAGAGCTGTGAAGATTGTGTTCTTAGGGTACTCCCCCACAAAGACAGGCTACAAGTGCTATCACCCTCCTATGAAGAAGCATTATCTCACTATGGATGTGACTTTTGTAGAGAATCAACAATACTTTGATAACACCTATCTTCAGGGGGAGAATATATCAAGATTGGAAGATAGGCGGGATTAGGATGTGGAAAAAGAATTGAAAGAAGGAATAAACATCATTGCTGCTGAAGAGAATGATGTAATTGCTGCTGAAATTACTGCTAAACTAAATGATGCAGCCGCTCAAACTGTGGATAAAGCTTATGGGAATAGAATGGTTGTTTATACAAGTCAAAGAGAAAATCCTAGAAATCCTTCCTACAATCAATCAAATAGTGTTTCGCCAACAATACCTGATGCAATGGCTGAAACCATGGATAAAGCTGATGGGAATAGAATGGTTGTTCATCCAAAGTTTGAGAGAGAATCCTATACATCCTTCCTACAATCAATCAGAGAGTGTTTCACCAACAATACTTGATGAAAACCCTGTTGAAACATCTCCTAATCCTCTCACAAATAATGAAACAATGGCGGAGAGACCTAAGACCCCAATTCTCAATGTGTACTCCAAGAAGAAAAGATCTATCATCACTTCTCCAGCTCCAATTGTCAACCTTGAAACAGGTAATGAAAATAACAATTAAGTCCACCCTATACTTTAGAGATCTCTCCTCTTAGTAATCTTGATTTGCCTATTGCTTTTAGAAAAGGGCTTCGAGCTTGCACTTGTTACTCATGTCTCATTTTGTGTCTATGCAGAAACTCACCTCCATACCAAGCCTTCCTCTCACAAGTTTTGTCTCAAAAAATACCAACCACTGTTCAAGAAGCCTTAAACTCAAAGCCATGGAATGATGCCATGAATGAGAAGATGATGGCATTGAAAAAAAAAAACCAGACTTGGGAGATTGTTGATTTACCAGAAGGAAAGTCGCTCATGGGTTGCAAATGGATCTTCACTGTGAAGTACACATTTGATGGACCATTGGAAAGATACAAGGCAAGACTTGTTGCCAAAAGGTACACTAAAACTTATGGTATAGACTACCATGAGACATTTGCACCAGTGGCAAAGATGAATACCATCAGAATTCTTTTGTCTTTGGTTTCCATCAAGGATTGGTCTCTACATCAATTTGATGTGAAGAATGTGTTCCTTCATGGAGATTTAGAAGAAAAGGTTCATATGGACATACCACCAGAATACAAGGAGAGAGGACAAAAAAGCAAGGTATGTAGATTGAAAAAATCCCTCTATGGACTAAAACAATTACCTTGAGCATGGTTTAGGAGATTTGCCAAGTCGATGCTTGATAGAGGATATTCCCAAAGTCAAGGTGATTATACCTTATTCATAAAACTATCCTCAATTGGGAGAGTTACTACCTTAATTGTGTATGTGGATGATGATATTATTGTGATTGGTGATGACAATAAGGAGGTGTTAGGATTGAAGGTCTATTTTGCAAAAGAATTTGAAATTAAAGACCTTGGAAGTCTAATATACCTTCTAGGAATTAAAGTGGTCTGATCTCAGCACGGAATTTTTATCTCCCAGGAAAAGTACACTTAAGATCTGCTTTAAGAAACAGGCATGGTTGGTTGCAAACCTATTGACACTCCAATAGAGGCTAACTACCGGCTAGGAAAAAAACAAGAGAATGAAGAACCAGTAAATCGAGGTATTTATTAGAGAATAGTTGGGAAGCTTATCTACCTATCACACACAAGACCAGATATAGCTTATGTCGTAAGTGTGGTAAGTCAATTTATGCATGCTACTCTTAAGCCTGATCTCGAAGTTGTTTATAGAATTGTTGAATACTTGAAAGGAAGGAAAGGAATCTTGTTTCAGAAAAGTGGCGAGTTTAAGTTAGAAGCGTATACAGATAGCTGGCTCTATGATAGACAGAAGATCAACTATGGGGTATTGCACCTTCTTAGGAGGGAATTTGGTCATTTGGAGAAGCAAGAAACAACCAATGGTGGCTTGTTCTAGTGCAAAGGCAAAGTTCAGAGCAATGGCACAGGGGATATGCAAACTACTTTGGTTGAAGATAATACTCTCAGATTTACAAGTGACAATGAAGAGTCCAACGATGCTTTATTGCAATAGAACAGCTATAAAAATAGAACACAACCCATTTCAACATGATCGGACCAAGCATGTGAAAATTGATAGACATTTTATAAAAGAAAAACTTGACTCTAGGTAAGTTTATACTTCCTATGTTTCATCCTCCAACCAGCTTGCAGATGTGCTCACAAAAGGATTATCCAATGCAGACTTCCAATAAATAATTAGCAAGCTCGGGATGCAAAATATCTTTGCATCAGCTTGAGGGGGAGTGTTAGACTAGGCAATAATTTGTTGAAATAGGCATTTTTTTTGTAAATTAGTTGTATATTTTGCAGCAGTATTATTCCCATTGATGTGTTCTGCTATGCATAAAGGATTTTCTTCCTAGTTTAGAGCTCTTTAGGTGAACTAGTGTATTCTATATATCTTGTAATATTTTTTTACAAAGTAATAGATCAGTTTTTTATCACTCTTTCACAAGTCTACACAAACATTCTTTCTCGTTCAATCTTATCCTTTAGTTTGTTTGTGTCATTCAGGTGTTCCATTTCCACATTTTGATAGACCTAATTCTTGCCAAAGTCCCTTTGAAATATTATAATACTTAGTGACAGATTTGGTGCTTTGTTTGGTGAAAACAATCCTTACCTTCAAGTCATAGAGCTGATCTACCATGCCTTTCTTAGTGTAGGTCAGATAGACTACTTCCCAAATATCCTTCATGATTAAAACAACAGATACATCTTACTAATTTCTGGTCGCATGGAGTGTAACAACCAAGGCATCACCATTGAATTCTAAACATCCCAAACTTCTAATTTAGGAAGTTTTTGATTGATTCAGATCATTTCATGAAGTTGGATCCATTCATCTTTGAAGTTGCAATCTGTAGAGTGGGATTTTCTGAAGAAAAAGATCAAAATCGGCAGTAAGAGTGATATTGGCAGCAAAGGCAATTTCAGAGGTGTCTAACCTTTTTCAAGAAGGATATGGACAAGATTGTGGAAGAAATTCGAGTGACTAAGGCTAGAATGAAAAGCAGAATCGGAGAAAAGTTTCAAACCTCAACCCAATATAATACTATATGGACATAATTGGTAGAATGGCTTGATTTGTTCTTCATTAATACTATTTCTAAGATACATTAGGAAACTTATGCAGTTAAGAAATACAACTAGTCTATTCTGATTCATATTCGGATTCCAAGGAATACAGAAATATCTCATTACTACAGTACAAAACGTAAGATGAAACAAATAAAACCTTGATTCTCTCATGTATGTCAACACCTGGTTTTATTTTTCCTGATTGTAATACACATAAGGATCTTTGGCATTTTTATAAATCTGAGATTTAGTTTCATGATCAAATTTGAGAGATATGAGAAAGTTTCAATTTTTTCACAAGATCATATTTTGTTTCTAAGAGCAACCTTTCCGCTGCACCTTTCTCAGTTTCCTTCTCTTCACATCTTTCTTTACTTAATACAATTACAAGGTATAGCGTCTTTACCAAAAGAAGGGAAAAAAAAAAGTAAGAAAAAGAAAAATAAGCAAATAATACAATAGAAGATCAAAGTTAGCAATTCTAAGTATGCAGAGTAAGTTGCTAAATATGTAGTGAATATACAACAAAGTTAAGCCAATACCTCCACATATCATGGAAACTATTACACAAGTTGACAATTCGATCAGCATCTATAGACATGAATGTCTGAATTTCCCCTTCAGAAAACTTTGATCGCTCAGCCAGGTTAACACATAAGCACTGGAAAGTAAGTCTTAATGAGAGACCGATGATAAAGCAATGAACATTTCACTAAAAGTCTTAAGGAGTAAGGCAACATCAAGTATAGAATACCATGCTGATAATATTTATTAGTGTAGAAATATAATTGTGAGACTAAAAGAAGAGGACTAAAGGTTGCATTTAGTAAGAGATCCAAAATATTTATGAAATGAGAACTAAAAGATTCACAAATCTACAAAATGCAAAATAGAAAATATGATCACCATATTGATGTAAACTGACCAGTGAAAGTCTATCACAATTTAGTGTTACGCTTATGTAGATAGTAAATATCTTCTTACACTTTTTGCTAGAAGTCAATGGTTTTTTCAATCCCAAAGGATTTGGAGCACATTCTGCAATTTGAATTAGGCATATTTACATGTATTATGTTTCTTTCCTTTGTTGTAAAATTATACACTGATTTCAAAGGATCATTCTGCTCGATCACTATTTCCTTTACGACAGAGGAACTACATTTTCCCACATGGTATAAGACACCTAGGGTTGTTTTGATGTTCTTTTTCTTCGGTCTTTGGCCTTCATAGCCAATAATTATTCTGTGATTGCACAGCTTTTTCTAGCAATACAATTTCTCCTTTTTCACTGATCATAAGAACTTCATGGGCATTAACCTCCAATTTTTGAGCTGTTTCATTCCATAGAATCCAGAATTCTTTCTATGCTTCCTAAATATCTCAGAAACATCAGAAGCTACCCCTGCAACCCCAGGCTCAAACGAGAACACTCCATTTTTATATATATATATATCAGAAACAAAATATATGTACTAATAGAGAAAAGGGACATGAGAAGGACGAGAAATCCTCCACATGAAGTACAAGCCTGATCAAAAGAACTAAGTGAACCTCCACTAACCAAGGAGGGCCATACAAGAGGTACAAAAGGCCACGTGATCAAAAGAACTAAGTAAACCTCCACTAACCCAAGGATGGCTATACAAAAGAAACAAAATGCCTATACAAGTAAAAGAATCTTGACCCTCTAAACCCAACCCTAGGGTGTACATAACAGAAGCTAACTAAGTTGGATTACACTCAAAAGATAGGGTTTAAAAATGTCTATACAGTAAGCCCAGAAAGAAACATAAAAATGAAGCTAATCCCACATCATCTCCAACGTCTTCCAAATGTCCTAAAAAATCCTAGCATTTCTCTCTCCACACAATCCACAAGAGAGAAAGAGACGCGATCCTCCAAAGAGTCTTGCCTCTAATAGAATTCCCAAAACACTTGAAGGAGATCACCAACATATCGCAAATACTGCTAGGTTGAACCCACTCCATCCCAGCTTGTGAAAAAATTTTGTGCCACAATCCCAAAGTAATCAAACAATGCAAGAAGAGATGATCAATCGTCTCTTTGCTCCTCCAACATAGGATGCACCAATCAGGGTTAAGGGCTTTGAAAGGTCTTCTCAACTGCAACATATCATTGATATTTACCTTCTTATGAGCCACTAACCAAGCAAAGGCCCTGACCTTAGAGGGGACTTTTGAGTTTCACAAAAAATTAGCTGGGTGGAAAGGAATAGAATTTGAGTCACCGGCTAAGGCTGAAAAAAAAAAATAACTGAGAAAATTCCAGAAGATGATGGAATCCAAGCTTTCGCATCTAGAACAAAAGAGGTCAAATGAACAAGGGAGAGTAAGGATTTTAGTCTTTCAAGATCCATAATCTCCGCAGCAGTTAGGTTTCGTCTGAAGACTAGATCCCAAGACAAAGAAGTATTATTGCCCAGAATATATGAAATAAGACAAGTTTTAATGGTGGTGATTTTGAATAGTCTTGGAAATTGTAAACAAAGAGATTGGTCCCCCCATAACCTACCACAAAACGAATGTGTGTTGAAAAAATTTGAAGAAAATGAGCAATGGCCTTCCAAGAGCAATGATGTGACCATCTAATTATATTGTTGGCGTCCCATCCATTAGGATGTGTCTCATAGATACTCAAGATAAGTTGATGCCAAAGGGCAGAACCTTCCTTAAGGTACCTCCAAAGCCACTTTCCTAATAAAGCTTGGTTCCTCAGAGAGATTTTCCCAAACCCCAACCCACCAAACTTCTTAAGCTTACAGACTATGTCCCAATTGACCAAATGATCCCTTTTACCCTCCCTAGAACTTGACCATAGAAAATCCCTTTGTAATTTCTTGATCCTCAAAGCTATTGAAGCTGGAACCTTGAAAATAGAAAGAAAATAGCTTAGGATGAGTGACAAACAAGACTAAATAAGGGCGATTCTTCCTCCTAAGGACAAAAAGGCTTTTTTTCCATCCATCCAATCTCCTAGAGACTCTATCCAACACTGGATCCCAAAAGGAGAGCTAATTTGGATTCCCCCCTAAAAGAAGATCCAAATATGATAAAGGCCAATCAGAGATTGCACACTCAAGCAACGAAGCCAACCTTACAGTTTGGTCTTGAGTAATGTTGATTCCCGAGAGAGTGCTCTTATTCAGATTGCTCCTTAGCCCTAATAACCGCCCAAACACCAACAAAATTAACTTGAGAGAATGAAACTCTTCAACGGATGCTCTAGAAAAAAAGATGGTGTCATCCGCAAATTGTAAATAAGACACCCGGATCCTATTTTGTACCCACTAGGAACCCCTCGAATAAACCTCTCTCCTCCGTCCTCACAATCAATCTACTTAAAATATCAGCCACCACGGTGAAAAGAAAGGGGGAAAGGGGATCTCCTTGTCTTAGGCCTTTGCATGCCTTAACCCACCCCTTAGCGTTTCCATTTACTAAGATTGCAAACTGTTGAAAGAGAGAGAGAGAAAACCTTAATTCTCATTCATATATTTAACTTCTTACAATAGAGAAATATATATACAAGACTAGGTTGAACTAATTACCATATATGTGACCTATATTAAGAAAGGAAAGAAAGATATTGTACACTATAAATACATTATATTCAACACTCCCCCTCAAGCTGGAGCATATATGTCATATGCACCAAGCTTGTTACAAATGTATTTAATCCTAGGACCTTTGAGAGATTTAGTGAATATGTCTGCTAGTTGATCATTTGAATTAACAAAACTTGTAGCAACACACCCTGATGCGATCTTCTCTCTAATGAAGTGACAGTCAACTTCAATATACTTGGTCCTTTCATGAAAGACTGGATTTCATGCAATATGTAATCCGGCCTGATTGTCACAGACTAGCTTTATCTGTTCATCTTTTCCAAATCTCAATTCCTGAAGGAGTTGCCTGAACCATATGAGTTCACATGTTGCCAAAGCCATAGCTCGATACTCAGCTTCGGCGCTTGATCTAGCCACTACATCTTGTTTCTTACTCTTTCAGGATATTAAGTTACCTCCAATAAAAACACAATACCCTGAGGTGGAACATCTATCTAAGGGTGAACCAGCCCAGTCTGCATCTGTGTAACCAACAATTTGGGTATGGCCCCTGTCTTCATACAACATACCTTGGCCTAGTGTTCCTTTAATATATCGAAGAATGCGGATCACAGCATCCCAATGGTTGTCACATGGTGATTGTAGAAATTAACTAACCACACTCACAGGAAAAGAGATGTCTGGCCGAGTGATGGTGAGGTAATTCAGTTTGCCTACAAGTCGTTGATATCTCCCAGGATCTCTTAGAGGCTTCCCCTATCCTGTTACAAGTTTAACATTTGGATCCATAGGAGTGTCAACAGGTTTACATTCTAACATACCTGTCTCTTCCAAGATGTCTAAGGCATACTTCCTTTGTAACATAACCACACCTGAACTGGATTGAGCTATTTCAAGTCACAAAAAGTACTTGAGTTTGCCCAAGTCTTTGGTTTGAAAGTGGTTGAAAAGGTGTTGCTTTAGTCTTTGGATACCCTCTTGATCATTGCCTGTAATGACAATGTCATCCACATAAACTACCAAATAGATGCACTGGCTCGAAGAGTTATGATGATAGAAAACTGAATGATCTGCTTCACTCCGAAGCATTCCAAACTCTTGAACAACTGAACTAAAACGCCCAAACCATGCCCGAGGAGACTGTTTCAAGCCATATAGAGAGCGGTGTAACTTGCACACTAAACCAAACTCCCCCTGAGCAACAAAACCAGGTGGTTGCTCCATATACACTTCCTCGAGAAGTTCGCCATGAAGGAAAGCATTCTTAATATCCAACTGATAAAGAAGTCAATGACACATAACTGCCATGGAAAGAAATAAGCGAATAGAAGCAATCTTGACAACAGGAGAGAAGGTGTCACCATAGTCACAACCATAAATATGAGTATAACCTTTAGCAACCAAGCGGGTCTTAAGGCGATCAACCTGACCATCAGGACCAACTTTAACAGTGTAGATCCAACGACATCCAACTGTAGATTTACCAGGAGGTAAAGAAACAAGATACCATGTGTCATTGGAGTGCAGAGCAGCCATTTCATCAACCATTGCTTGTCACCACCCAGGATGAGAAAGTGTCGCATTAGTGCTCTTAGGAAGAGAAACAGAGGATAAAGTAGAGACAAAGGTAGAATAGGATGAAGATAATCGATAGTAGCTCAAAAAATTATAAATAGGATGAGGATTACGAGTAGATCGATTACCTTTCCAAAGAGCAATAGGCAAATGGTCAGCAGATGACAGGGTGGGGGTAAGAGAAATCGGTGGGACAGGAGGTGAGTCATCAGGTACCTCAGCTGAAGAGAGAAGAGGAGCAACAGCACAATGTCGACGATGATAAACCTGAAGAGGACGAGAGAGCACATCTGAAGGGGGGGATATATAGGGAAGTGGCAATACTTCATAAATGGAAAGAGATTCAGAGGATGAGAAGAATGGAGAGTCCTCAAGAAGGTGACATTAGCGGAGAGAAAATAACGATGAGTGTCAGGGGAATAACAACGATAGCCCTTCTGAAGTCGAAAGTATCCCAAGAAGATGCATTTCGTAGCCTTGGCGAAGAGCTTGTCCTGTCCAGGTGTGAGAGTATGAACAAAACAAGTACAACCAAAGACACGAGGAGGAAGGAAATAAAAAGGTTGAGTAGGAAAAATGAGGGAATGAGGGATTTGGTCATGTAATATAGATGAGGGCATACGATTAATCAAGTGACAGGCTGTAAGAACAGCATCCCCCCAAAAACGAAAAGAAACATGACTATGGAGAAGGAGGGTACGAGCTATCTTAACAAGTTGTCGATTTTTATGTTCAGCAACCCCATTTTGTTGAGGAGTATGAGCACAAGATGACTAATGGAGGATCCCATGATGGGACATAAAAGAAGTAAAGGGTGTAGAAAAATATTCCCGAGCATTGTCACTGCGTAACACTCGAATAGAAACACTGAATTGTGTTCGGATTTCAACATTAAATTTCTTGGAAAATAGAGAATAACTCAGCTCGATTTTTCATTAAAAATAACCAAGTACATCTTGAATAGTCATCAATGAAAGTGACAAAATACTAAAATCCTAAAGTAAACGCGGTCCAACACGGACCCCAAACATCAGTGTGGACAAGTTCAAAAGGAGACTTTGCCCGATTATTCAAACGCTTTGGGAACAAGACATGAGTATGTTTCCTAAGCTGACACGACTCACACGCAAGCGACGACAAAGTGGAAAAACGAGGGACCATCTTCTAGAACTTGGAGAGACTAGGATGACTCAGACGACTGTGAATGAGAAGAGGAGCATTGGTGGAAATGCAAGCTGCAGGAGATGAAGGTGATGTGAGGTGATAGAGGCCTTGAGACTCACGCCCTATGCCAATCGTCTTCCCCGTACTCCGGTCCTGCAAGATCACAGATTTATCAGAAAAAGTGATAGAACAGTTAAAAGTGCGAGTTATTTTGCTGATGGAAATAAGATTAAAACGACACTCAGGGGTATAAAGGACAAAATGGAGAGGTAGGGAAGGGAGAGAATGAGCCAAACCAATACCTTTAGCCATAGTTTGGGAACCATTAGCTAAAGTAACAGTAGGTAAGGCAAAGGTAGTAGTAATAAAGGAGAAAAGGTGTTTATTACCAGAGATATGATCAGATGCTCCAGAATCTAGAATCCATGGGCCAAGAGAAGGAGACTAAGTAAAGCAAACAGAGACATTACCGGTCTGGGCAACAGAAGCAATAGAAGCTGATGTGGCTGCCTGATATCAAAGATAGGCATCATAATCACTACCAGTAAGGGTGATACTCTTAGATGTGGAGCTCGCAGCGGAGTCAGGTCGAGATAGCAGAGGATCATATGACTGAGTAATGTGGGCAGTGCGAGGAGGCCGTCCATGTAACTGATAGCAACGATCTCGAGTGTGACTAAGCTTATTACAATAGGTGCACTAAGGACGTTGTCCTCGACCCCGATTGCCATTACGTCCTCCTCGAGAGTTAGTCTGAGAGGCTAACACAGATGAATCTGAAGGACCATCAGTCGACAAGGTCTGAGTAAAGGAGAGGCGTTAGAGACAAGCGAACACATCATCCAATGATGGTACTGATGGACTAGCAAGAATCCGATCTTGGACAAACTCAAGATCTGGACGGAGGCCAATGAGGGTTAACACCATAAAGAACTTGTCAGTCTGTATTTGTTGAGCTTCAACACCATTAGTGAAGGGCATCAAAGTTAAGAACTCCTCCTTAAGAGACGCAATCCGGTCAATATAAGTAGACAGATCCATGTCCTGTTGTCTCACATGAACAATATCAGAAACCACCTTATAAAATCGTTGAATATCATTCGTGTATAATCCTTTAGCCTGAGTCCAAAATTTAAAGCAGGTTTTGTAGGCAAGAAGATGATGTAAAATTTTGGGATCAACAGATTGCCATAATACGCTGCATAATTGTGCATCGATTTTATTCCATTGCATTTTGCCAACATCAGGTATAGCATCCTCAGGTGTAACAAGGTGATCCTCATAACCATGTCCCATAAACCAAAGTTCCACGGACGCTGACCAGGAGAGATAATTCTCACTACCTATCAATTTTTTCGATGTGATAGTAGGAGATCCAGAGATGACGGATGTAAAAATAGGATTTTTAGTCGCCATATCCACTTCACCTGAGATTGAATCACGTTTGGATCGAAGAGAGCCCTAAAGGGAGGTTGGATCACAGCTGTGGAAGAAGAACCTGGTATGTCGGGACCCAAACAAAGGAGAAAAGTGACTGGAGATGAAGAAAAGGCCTTCCCAAGGCACACACAAGTCTCGGCCAAGGAAGGGAGCTGCCGTGGGAGGCCGGAGGAGGCTGAAAGAAGACCCGCGTAAGCTAAAATGCCAAAAAAAATGGAGAAGCAGGGTTCAAAGAGGACTGACGGAGGCTTAGAAGTGCAAGATGGTGCTTGATGGACGAGACCATCTATTCGCTAGGAAGCTCGACACCAGAAAGTGGGCCACGCGCCCTCACGCGCCGGCGCGTGGGATTCGGGCCGCCGAAGAAAAATGGCACGTGGGAAAAGAACAACTAGATCTCTTGTATAAGATTATGGGAAAATCCAAGTTTCCTATTCCTCCACTTCTTGTGCTTTTGCACAATCAAGTACTAATAATACAGCCCTTAGTACTTCTACTATTCTTCATTCTAAAACTTGGATTATTGATTTACAAGCAACTAATTACATGACTAAAGAGTCTAATGTTTTTCTACCTTACATTCCAAGTTCTAGTAACCAAAAAGTACAGGTTGCTAATGGATCTTTGACTCCTATTAGTGGTAAAGGCAATGTTTCAGTCACTCCCAATATCACTCTTTCATCTGTTTTGCATGTCCCAAATATGTCTTGTAACTTATTGTCCATCAGTCAATTAACAAAATCTCAAAATTGTTCTATAACTTTCTTTCCCCTACTCATTGTGTGTTTCAAGACCTAACTACGGGGAAGGTGATTGGTAGTGCTAAAGAGAGAGAGGGTCTCTATTACTTGGTTACTAAGGAGCAAGGAAAGATTCAAGCTCATCAAATAAAATGAAATATAGAAAAATAAGGAGAACTCTGGTTAATGCATGAAAGATTAAGGCATCCAAGTTTTTTCTCTTTGAAAACTTTGTATTCTAAATCGTGTGTCAACCTAGATCCTTCTTAATTCCAATGCGAAATTTGTGAGTCATCAAAAAACCACCGTATTTCTTATCCTTTGGGTAGTAAAAGAAGTGAAATTCCTTTTTCTCTCATCCACACTGATGTTTGGGGTCCTTCACAAGTTCCTTGTTGTTCAAGAGCAAAATGGTTCATAAGTTCTATTGATGGTTGTACTCAAACCACATGGATCTATCTCCTAAAAGAAAATTTTCATACTATCCTCACCCTTAAACATTTCCATCAAATGATCCGAACCCAGTTTAAGGCAAAATTGCAAGTTATGAGGTCGAATAATGGAGGGGAGTATTAAACCAAACCCCTGAAAATGATTTCTTGGAGAATGGGATTGTTCATCAAACCTCTTGTGTAGGTACTCCTCGACAAAATGGGGCAGCCGAAAGGAAGAATAGACATTTGTTGGAGGTAGCTAGAGCCTTAATGTTTGCTAGAAATGTTCCTAAGTTTTTTTTTAAAACCAACCCTATTACTAGAAATCTGATCTTCAAGGGGAGAAAATACTGCAAGAAGATCAGTCTTAGATGCTTTTGTTTCCCATTTTGGAGTCATGCTACTAAACATGGTGATGTAGAGGAGGTAAACAACATACAACCAGTAACACAAAAAGAAGCCGACATCATAAAACCAACAGTAGCAGAAGATGCTATTGAACATGGTGATGTAGAGAAGGTAGACATCATACAACTAGCAACAAGAAAAGAATCCGACATCATAAAACCAACAATAGTAGAAAATGTTGATTCAGACTTGATGGTTTACTCTAGGAGACCAAGGCTTTCAATGCAAGAGCAAGACCCAATCTCTCTTGCACACGACTAGTCATCAACCCCAGAATTAGGTGGCAAGATAAAAAAGGGGAATTTATGTTACTCAAAGGAAGAATATCCTTGATTTGCTAAATGAAACCAAGATGCTAGGATATAAACCTGTGGGTACACCTATTGAACAAAATCATCAATTAGGCATCATCACTAAAGGAATACCAGCAGACAAAGGGAGATATCAAAGACTTGTTTGGAGATTGATTTATTTATCGCACACAAGACCAGATATAGCATATGTTGTTAGCATGGTAATTCAATTTATGCACTCTCCCTCAAAATGTCATATGGATGCAATCTTGAGAATCTTGAGGTACCTAAAGTCAACTTTAGGAAAAGGTTTATTGTTCTCAAAGAACAATCACCTTAGAGTTGAGGCTTACACAAATGCAGATTGGGTAGGTTCTATTATTGACAAGAGATCTACTTCAGGATACTATACTTTTGTGGGCAGCAACTTGGTTGCTTGGCGAAGCAAAAAGCAACATGTAGTTGCTCGGTCTAGTGCTGAAGTGGAGTTAAGAGCCAAGACCCTTGGCATTTGTGAACTCATGTGACTAAAGGGTTGATTGAGGGAACTACAAATTAATCTTGAGAATCCCACAAGACTATATTGTGATAAAAAGACTACAATCAACATTGCTCACAACCCAGTACAACATGACATGACTAAACATGTTGAGATTAATAGACATTTCATTAAAGAAAAGATTGATAGTGGATTGATTTGCACTCTGTTTGTTGCATCCAAACTACAACTAGTTGTTGTCTTGACAAAGGGAGTTCAGAATCCTACATTCAACTCTGCGGTTAGCAAGTTGGGGATGGAAGATATCTTTAAACCAACTTGAGGGGAAGTGTTGGAATCCAATAATTGTTCCTAATTTCATGGAGTTTATTTGATTTATTCTTGATTTTGTGTATATTTTCTGCATATTTAGATTAGTTCACTATGTAAATTAGGGAAGTTGTAATTTAGAGGATTTCCAGGAGGATCTTTAGGAATAGGTGAGTTGTCTTATTCTATTTCCATTTATTGTACAAGTTTGAAAGTTGTATATATATTTGTACTAATTTTTCAAAGAAGAAAGAAGATTTTATTTTCCAAAAGCTTTTATTTTCCAGCATGTATGCTCCAACCTTCCAATACTTCACTTGCTATAATTTGAGAGCGCATGCCCTCTACCTTTGCATCTTTCCTTTGAGCTTCAGTAACTTTGTGCAACATTGTTAGCTGACCTACTAAAGTATAAAAACATGCATTAGAATCTTTTACATCAAAACAAGGGTTAAACTCACTAATGTAATCATACATTTTCCACTCAGAAACCATCAACCCAGATAACACACAATGAGTTTTTCTACTCTGGGCATCAATAACTACATTGGCTTTTCCTAGATGATATTGCAATGTAAAGTTAAAATCTTCAAGGGTTTCCATCCATCTCCTTTGCCTTGTACATCTTTTGAGAGAAAATGTGCTTCAAACTTTTGTGATCAGAAAACACCTCAAAATTTTCACCATATAAATAATGTCTCCATAACTTCAAAGCAAAGACTATGGTTGCTAGTTCAAGATCATGTGTGGGATAGTTTTGCTCATGGTTCTTCAACTGCGTAGAAGCATAAGCAACCACTCTCCCCTGTTGCATCAAAACACATCCCAAACCATTTCTTGAAGCATCACAATAAACTATGTATCTTTCCCTAGTAACAAGAGTAATTAGCACAGCCGCTATTGATAGCCTTCCTTTTAGCTCTTGAAAAGATTCTTCACACTTGTCATTCCAATCAAAGTTCACTCCCTTGCGCATCAATTTAGTCATTAGGCATGCAATTCGAGAGAAGTTTTCATCAAACCTTTTGTAGTACCCAACTAATCCAAGAAAATCGCATACTTCAAAAACATTCTTAGGTCTTTCCCACTTTGTCACAACTTTTACTTTTTTTGGATCCACTGAGATACCCTCTTTAGGAACCATATGTCTCAAAAATTGAATTTCCTACAACCAGAAATCACATTTCTCCAACTTGGCATATGTTGAAATAATGCCAAAGTTAGGATTTTAATTTAGGAAAGTATTTTAGGAATAAAAAAGGAGAGATCATTTAGGATATTTCCTTATGATTCAGTTTCCAAATTTTAGGAGAGAATTAAGCTAGATTGATTTTTTTTTCTTATTCAGTCATTTGTGTATATATATGTGTATGGTGTGTACCGAAGATCATCAATAAAGGAATTCAGAAATTCTTCATGGTATCAGAGCCAGTTTTCTGAAACCCTAATCCCTTCTGGCCACCTCTTATTCGAGGCCATCATTCATTCCGCCAAATCTCTCTGGCCATCTCTCAATCCGACCATCTCTCTCTCTGGCCATCTCTCATTCCGGGCCATCAGTCCCTGTTCTCAGAGCCAAGGGAGAAAACGTTTTCCGGTCGGTCGAATCGTCATCAGAAAACATTCACCGCCGGCAACTTTTCCGGCAAACTTTCCGGCGACGGTTTTTTCTACACCGCAAGGAGCGCCTGGAGGAGATCTCCAATTTTTCCCAAAGCACCGGAGCCAGAAACCCATCCACACACCGGCCACGCACGTTTTTTCGGCCGGCGCGTGAGGGCGCGTGAGCCACTTTCCGGCGACGCGCTTCCTCCTCCAGGCTCGCCTGACGCCGACCAGCCACCCTTCTTACCTGTTTCTATCATCCGAGCCCTGCCCGTGCCTCTTTTGGGGTTCTTTTGCTTCCGCGGGCCCTCCGATCAGTTTTTCCGACGTCCTCCGGCTATTTTTCCTCAACTCCAATCCCTGCACATGCCTTGGGAAGTGTTCTTCTACCTTTCCGGTCCATGACAAAATACGGAATGGCATCATCACAAGTATCCAGCGTCACGTCATCAGAATCAGGGGGCAGATATGAAATTCCAAACCTTGGTGGCAATGATTCCTCTCCTATTCTCATCACAGGACACAAATTAAATGGCCATAACTATTTACAGTGGTCACAATCTGTGTTGTTGTTCATTTGCGGTAAAGGAAAGGATGAGTACCTCACTGGAGAAGCCGCCATGCCAGAAACTACAAAACCAGGTTTCAGGAAGTGGAAGATTGAAAACAGCATGATCATGTCATGGCTTATCAATTCCATGAACAATGACATAGGCGAAAATTTCTTGCTGTTTGGGACTGCAAAGGACATATGGGATGCAGCCAAAGAAACTTACTCAAGTTCTGAAAATACTTCAGAACTTTTTCAGGTTGAATCAGCCCTACATGACTTCCGCCAAGGAGAGCAGTCAGTTACTCAGTATTACAACACACTCACAAGGTATTGGCAACAACTTGACTTATTCGAGACTCACTCATGGAAATGTTCGGATGATGCAGCAACATACAGGCAAATTGTGGAACAAAAGAGACTGCTCAAGTTCTTCCTAGGACTAAACAGGGAATTGGATGATGTTAGAGGCCGAATCATGGGCATCAAGCCCCTGCCAAGTCTGAGGGAGGCTTTTTCAGAGGTTAGGCGTGAAGAAAGTAGAAAGAAAGTGATGATGGGATCAAAAGAGCAACCTGCCTCAACATTGGATGCCTCTGCCCTTGCTGCTCGGTCATTTAATAGTAGTGGTGGAGATCGTCAGAAACGGGATAGGCCTTGGTGTGATTATTGTAAGAAACCAGGCCATTATAAGGAGACTTGCTGGAAGCTTCATGGCAAACCGGCTGATTGGAAACCAAAGCCACGGTTTGACAGAGATGGCAGAGCACACGTGGCTGCCAACTCTGAGAGCACATCTGTTCCCGAGCCGAGTCCATTCAACAAAGAGCAGATGGAGATGCTACAGAAACTATTAAGCCAAGTTGGCAAAGTGGCAAGACTACCGGTGTAGCCTTCATCGCTAATCGAGGAGGAATGAAGCCGTGGATAGTGGACACAAGTGCTTCGATCACATGACAGAGATGCCGCCATTCTTCAAAATTACAAGCCAAGTAATGGTCATTCATCCGTCCATATTGCTGATGGTTCAAAGTCAAAAATTGTCGGGGACAGTTCTATAAAACTTACTAAAGACTTGTATCTTGACTCTGTCCTCCATGTTCCAAACTTGGATTGTAATCTTTTGTCCATTAGCAAATTGGCCCGTGATCTCCAATGTGTTACTAAATTCTATCCAAACTCGTGTGTTTTTCAGGACTTGAAATCGGGGAAGATGATTGGCGATCTTTGAACTGTGTTCCGGCTCTACCTCCTCTCATGTGGCCAATTCTCAAACCAAGTCTCTCAAGCAAGTTGCGTACAGTCTCAGAGTATGTTAGAGTCTTTCAATTCTGTGTCAAATTCTAAGGTCAATAAAGATAGTGAGATTATAATGTTACACTATCGCCTTGGTCATCCTAGCTTTGTTTACCTTGCAAAATTGTTTCCCAAATTATTTATCAATAAAAATCCAGCATCTTATCACCGTGAAATTTGTCGGTTTGCAAAGCATACTCGAACAAAGATATCCTCAAATCCCATACAAGCCTTCGACTGTTTTCTCTCTAGTACATAGTGATGTGTGGGTCCCTCCGGATAAAAAATATTTACGGCACTCGATGGTTTGTGACATTTGTTGATGATCATACTCGGGTAACATGGGTTTTCCTTATGAAAGAAAAGTCAGAGGTCGGGCACATTTTTCAAACCTTCAATCTTATGGTTCAAAATCAATTCAATTCCAAAATTCAAGTCCTCAAGTCGGATAATGCAAAGGAATACTTTATTAGTAGTCTCAAGACTTATCTTCAAAATCACGGCATTATCCACATAAGTTCTTGCGTTGACACCCCACAACAAAATGGGGTGGCTGAACGCAAGAATAGACATCTCTTGGAGGTTGCCCGGTGCCTTATGTTTTCCTCTAATGTTCCAAACTATTTCTGCGGGGAAGCTATTCTCACAGCTACCTAATTGATTAACCGTATGCCATCCAGAGTGCTTACCTTTCAATCCCCACGTCAACTTTTCTTAAAACAATTTCCTCACACCCGTGCCGCCTCTTCTGATTTACCACTCAAAGTATTTGGTTGCACGGCATTCGTTCATGTGTATCCTCAAAATCGTAGCAAATTTGCTCCTCGAGCAAATAAGTGCATTTTCCTAGGGTATTCTCCAACCCAAAAAGGGTACAAATGCTATTCTCCAACCAACAAAAAGATTTTACACCACCATGGACGTCTCTTTCTTTGAACATGTCTTCTTCTATCCCAAATCTCATGTTCAGGGGGAGAGCATGAATGAACATCAAGTTTGGGAGTCTCTTCTTGAGGGTGTACCTTCTTTTCACTCAGAGTCACCAAATCCTTCCCAATTCGCGCCCACTGAGTTGTCCACACCCATGCCGTCATCAGTCCAGCCAGCCCAGCACACAAATGTTCCTTCTCCCGTGACCATCCAGTCTCCCATGCCTATTCAACCTATAGCCCCACAACTTGCTAATGAGAACTTACAAGTTTACATCAGGAGGAGGAAAAGACAGGAATTAGAGCACGGATCACAGTCAACATGTGGCCAATATATTGACTCCAATTCAAGTCTTCCTGAAGAGAACATAGGTGAGGATAGGGCTGGAGAGGTGTTAATTCCCAGCATTGATGATTCTACTCTGCCGATTGCATTGAGGAAGGGTGTTAGGAGATGTACAGATCATCCAATTGGGAATTATGTTACGTATGAAGGGCTATCACCATCTTACAGAGCATTTGCTACTTCTCTTGATGATACTCAGGTTCCCAACACAATACAAGAGGCATTAAAAATTTCAGAATGGAAGAAGGCAGTACAAGATGAGATTGATGCACTTGAGAAGAATGGGACGTGGACTATCACAGATTTGCCGGTTGGGAAGAGGCCCGTGGGGTGCAAGTGGATTTTCACCATAAAATACAAAGCAGATGGATCAGTCGAGAGATTCAAGGCTCGTTTGGTAGCTAGAGGGTTTACACAATCCTATGGGATAGACTATCAGGAGACTTTTGCTCCTGTTGCAAAACTGAACAATATCAGGATTCTTCTCTCATTGGCTGTCAATCAAGATTGGTGCGTGCAACAACTGGACATAAAAAATGCGTTTCTAAATGGTGACCTAGAAGAGGAAGTCTACATGGAAATACCACCTGGTTTCGGAAGAAAGTATGGCAAAGAATCAGGTTTGCAAACTCCAAAAATCCTTGTACGGCCTTAAACAATCTCCCCGAGCCTGGTTTGATAGATTCACAAAAGTTGTCCTGAAGCCGGGCTACAAACAAGGTCAGGCTGATTATACTCTATTTGTCAAGAAGTCTCATGCCGGGAAAATGGCCATATTGATAGTCTATGTCGATGATATTATTCTATCTGGGGAATGATATGGAGGAATTACAGAATTTGAAGAAGTATTTGTCAGAAGAGTTTGAAGTTAAAGACCTTGGAAATTTGAAATATTTCCTTGGTATGGAAGTGGCTAGATCAAGGAAGGGAATTGTAGTCTCTCAAAGAAAATACATACTCGATCTTCTTAAGGAGACCGGTATGCTTGGATGCAAACCAATTGATACTCCTATGGATAGTCAGAAGAAACTTGGTATCGAGAAAGAAAGTACACCGGTAGACAGGGGGAGATATCAGCGGCTTGTCGGGCGCTTGATTTATCTCTCACACACTCGGCCAGATATTGGCTTTGCAGTGAGTGCTGTAAGTCAATTCATGCACAATCCCACTGAGGAACACATGGAAGCAGTCTACAGGATTCTTAGATATTTAAAAATGACACCAGGGAAAGGTCTATTCTTCAGAAAGACAGAGAATCGTGACAATCAAGTATACTCGAGATGCGGATTGGGCAGAAACATCATTGACAAAGGGCGGTCCCTTACTGGATATTTTTCTTTTGTGCTGGGAAATCTTGTTACTGGAGGAGTAAGAAACAATCAATTGTAGCTAGAAGTAGTGCGGAAGTTTGAGTACAGAGCTCTTGCACAGGGGAATCTGTGAAGGGATTTGGATAAAAAGGGTTCTTAGTGAACTGGGACAAACGATTTCATCTCCAATTCGATGATGTGTGATAATCGAGGCAGCTATAAGCATAGCAAAGAACCCCGTGCATCATGACAGGACCAAGCATGTTGAGATTGACAGACACTTCATCACAGAGAAGGTGACTAGTGAGACGGTTAAATTGAACTATGTTCCTACCAAGCACCAAACCGCAGACATCCTCACCAAAGCTTTACCTAGGCCTAACTTCGAAGACTTAACTTGCAAGCTGGGATTATATGATATATATTCTCCAGCTTGAGGGGGAGTGTTGAAATAATGCCAAAGTTAGGATTTTAATTTAGGAAAGTATTTTAGGAATAAAAAAGGAGAGATCATTTAGGATATTTCCTTATGATTCAGTTTCCTAATTTTAGGAGAGAATTAAGCTAGATTGATTTTTTTTCTTATTCAGTCATTTGTGTATATATATGTGTATGGTGTGTACCGAAGATCATCAATAAAGGAATTCAGAAATTCTTCAGCATATAACTGTGTTCTCTAAGTGTTTGAAGTGCCAAACGCAAATGATGTCCATGCTCTTCTTAACACTTAGAATATACCAAAATATCATCCACAAACACCACCACAAAATGATCCAAGTAAAGCCAATAAATACAATTCATCATATCCATGAATGCAGCTGGAGCATTAGTTAATCCAAATGGCATGACAACAAACTCATAACGCCCATACCTTGTACGAAATGCGGTCTTCGAAAAATCTAATTCTCGTATCCTCAACTAATGGTAGCCAAATCTTAAATCAATCTTGGAAAAATAGCAAGCCCCACATAACCAATCAAATAAATCATCAATCCGAGGTAATGGATAGTTGTTTTCACTGTTACTCTATTCAATTTTTTGTAATCCACACATAGCCGCAACACCCCGGATTTCAAACTTACTAATCAATACTTAAATATGAAATTAGAGCCCCAAAAACCTGGGAGACAAAATAGGTGCTGAGTTTCGGGTAGATTTTGTGAAAAAATGAGGATGTGGAAACCTGGTATAAAGAAGTATGTATCCTCTGATATTTTATGTTTTGTAGCTGCCCATCGGTTCCTTATGATTTCTTAATTTTGATTAACCCCTAAGAAGCTAATACACATGCTTAAGCCATTAACTAAATGCACTTAACTTTAATAAAAGTCTAATTCATAATTAAACAAGATTAGTGTTAAACTAGTTTTAACCTCTAATTAAGCACGTTTAAGGTTAAGCACTAAGATAATCATTATTGTTTATTTAATTCATTACTACTAGGTATTACACCTCTACTACTAATGGATCTGTATAACTGATGAGAATCTGCCTTTTACGAAGGAACAACTTGATCTTTTGTATAAGATCATGGGAAAGTTAAAGGTTACTCCCACTTCCACTTCTTATGCTTTTGCACAATCAGGTACACTCCATAAAGCTCTTACAACCACTGTCGTATCTAATTCTAACTCCTAGATCATTGATTCAGGAGCTAGTGATCACATGACCAAGGAATCCAATTTTTTCTTGTCATATATACTGTGTTATGGCAAACAAAAGGTGCAGGTTGTTGATGGAACTTTTACTCCAATTAGTGGTAAAGAAAATGTGTCTCTTTCGCCAAAGATTTCCCTTACTTTTGTACTGCATGTTCCAAAAATGTCTTGTAACCTTTTGTCAATTAGCAAACTTACAAAAACTTGCCAACTGTTCAATAACTTTTTTCCCAAATTATTGTGTTTTCCAAGACCTTACTTATGGGAAGATGTTTGACAGTGCTAAGGAGAGAAATGGTCTATACTACCTAGACACCGAGGAAGGAGGAAAAGTTCAAGCTTATCAAATAAAAGGGACTATTGAAGGATTTTTTGAAAGCAATTGGCTAATGCATGAGAGACTAGGACATCCAAGTTTTGCTTACCTGCAACATTATATCCTAAACTTTGTATCAACCTAAATAACTTTAAGCTCAACTATGAAATGGAAAAAAACCATCGAGTTCCCTATCCTTTAAGTAATAAAAGAAGCGAAGTTCCTTTCTCTATTATACATACATATGTGTGAGGACCTTCACGGGTAACTTGTCTTTCCAGAGCTAGGTGGTTTATTACCTTCATTGACAATTGCAACAGGACTACTTTGGTGTATCTATTAAAGGGGAAATCTGAAACTATTCCCATCTTACAAAACTTCTACAAAATGATACAAACATAATTTGGTGTCCAAGTACGAGTGATTAGATTTGATGATGGAATTGAGTACTTCAATGAAAATCTAAGTACATTCTTTACTCAAAATGGCATTATCCACCAATCTACATGTGTAGACACCCCTCAATAAAATAGGGTGGCTAAATGAAAGAATAGACATCTCCTTGAAGTAGCTAGGGCACTTACGTTTGCAAGGAATGTTTCAATGAATTTTTGGGGAGATATTATCCTTACAACAACCTATTTAATAAACTGTATGCCTTCAAAAGCCCTTGACTTCAAAACTCCCATTGAAACCTTGAAATTTTTTTTTCCATATAACATGGCTTGAGACTCTCCGAAAGTTTTTGGATGCGCTATTTTTGTTCATATCCCAAGTAAAGATAGATTTACACTTGACCCTAGAGCTACGAAATGTATCTTCTTGGGCTATTATCCCACTCAAAAGGATTATAAATGTTACCATCCACTTTCTCAAAAGAAATTTGTTACAATGGATATTAACTTCTTTGAGGACCAATCTTATTATCAAAAGACTAATCTTCAGGAGAAGAAATTGGAAGTGGAAGATCAATCCCAAGATTGGTCCCTACCTTTGCCAATGCCTACTTGGGAGGGTGAGAGACATGGAATTATGGGGGAGCCTAAAAAATCAGAGCTACAAAATCAAGGGAAGCCTCAGGATTCGGAGTTGTTTGTTTACTCAAGAAGACCTCAGGAAACTAGGTCGGAACAAGGTCAAAATCCTCCAAAGCACAATCAATCATTGACCTTAGAAGAAGGTATGTCTCCTAATCCTCTTGATTCCACAATTTTAAATCCTCCCAATATTGTCCTAGTGGTTGATATTAATCTGGACATTCCTATACCCATCAGAAAAGGCATTTGGAATTGTACCAAACATCATTTTCGAATTTCTGTCTTATCACAAGATGAACAATAGCTATAAGGCTTGTGCCACAAACTGAAGTTCAAATCCAATCCTAAAAAATATACAAGAAGCACTTGTTGACCCTAAATGGAAAGAGGCAATAGGTGAAGAAATGAAGGCCTTGTACAAGAATGACACACGTGATATAGTTTATCTGCCTAAAGGAAAACATCGGATCAGATGTAACTGGGTGTTCACCATCAACTACAAAGCTGATGGCTCTATAAAGAGATATAAAACAAGATTGGTTGTCAAGGGGTACACTCAAACCTATGGGATCGACTACCAAGAGACCTTTGCACCTATTGCAAAGATGAACTCCATCAGAATCCTACTATCTCTTGCTACAAATCACAATTAGTCATTTCAACAATTTGATGTGAAAAAAGTTTTTCTTTATGGGAACTTGGAAGAAGTCTTCATGGATGTACCTTCTGGATTCAAAGGGCAATTTAAGAATGGGAATATGTGTAAGTTGAACAAATCTTTATACGGCTTGAAACAGTCCCCAAGGACTTGGTTTGAAAGATTTGCTTAGTCCTTTTTGGGGTTTAGATATCAACAAAGTCAAGAAAACCACACATTGTTCATCAAATGTTCACCAAGGAAAAAGGTAACTATGCTTATTATCTATGTGGATGACATTATAGTCACTGGGGATGATCATGAGGAGATACAGAACTTGAAAAGCAAATTAACCAAGGAATTCAAAATTAAAGACTTGGGAAGTCTTCGATATTTCCTTGGCATTGAAGTTGCATGATCAAAAGAGGGACTATATGTGTCTCAAAGAAAGTACATTCTTGATCTTCTAGAACACATCGGAATGTTAAGTTGTAAGCCTTTAGATACACCTATAGATCATAATAATAAGCTAAGGATAAACTTAGATGGAGTATTGGTTGATGAAAGAAGATATCAGAGGCTTGTTGGCAAGTTGATAGAGACTTGTCTCATACAAGGCCAAACATTGCATATACTATCGGTGTCATGAGTTAATTCATGTATGCTCCCTTAGAAGTCACTTAGAATCTATCATGAGGATATTGAGATATTTGAAGGCCACTCCGGGCATTGGTTTGTCATTCTCTAAAAACGATCACATGCAAGTAGAAGTTTACACTGATGCTAATTATGTTGGATCAATAGCTGACAAGAGATCTACTTCAGGGTATCGCACCTTTGTAGGGCAACTTGGTGAGTTGGAGGAGTAAAAAACAACCAATAGTTGCTAGATCAAGTGTTAAGGTTGAATACCAAGCTATGGCCCTAGGTATTTGTGAACTCATGTAGATCAAAACTCTACTAAAAAACCTTACAAGTAGACAACGAAGAACCTATTAGGCTATATTGCAACAATAAGGCAACCATAAACATTGCACATAACCCAGTTCAACACAACCGCACTAAACATGTTGAAGTGGATAGACGCTTCATCAAAGAAAAGATTGATAACAATCTCATTTGCACTCCTTTTGTTTAATCTAAATTGTAGTTGGTTGATATATTCACTAAAGGAATGTCTAATCCAAGTTTCAACTCAATGACATGAAATCTAGGAATGAAGAATATCTTTGAACCAAATTGAGGAGTAGTGTGGGAAATCAACAAAATCCCCTGATCTTAGGGCCTGATTAGCTCTAAAGAACCTATATATGGTATAAATTAGCTATTAATATTAGCTAGTAGAATTAATCAATCAATGTACAAATTAGGATACTGTAACAACCAACTATTGACTAGGGTAGCTATAAATTAGTGATTAGAACATTTGTAAATTGGGTGTTTGCCTCTTAAACACTATTATATATTAGTATTATTGTTTAATAAAAAATTAGAGTTCTTTTTCAACCAATACAATCCCTCATCGACTTCAAATAATACCCAAAATGGGTATTTAAACATCAAGTGCCGATGGCTTTTAACAAGCACACAACATGCTAGGTTAGGTAATGCTAGTAGACGAGAAGGATGAGCTCTCTGATGAATTGAGCCTTGAGCCCATTTCAAAATTTCGGAATTCAAAAATATAAAATGGCTAACTTGGAGCCAATTAACTAGCACGTCACCCCAAATATCGGGAAAAAGTTGCTATATCAGTGATAAATTGGCAATAAATTGCCAATCTCATGTAAATATCGGCCTATCGAAATTTCTCCCCCCACTTATCATGTTAGAGGCTGCTAATAGACAATATTACAAAATTTATCATCATAATATCCAGACACTTTCAACCTGGTTTGAAGCATGATTTTTTTTTTTTTTTCTAAAATTAATATTTAGCAACACAATTCTTTATGCATTTCCTTTTATCTAGTCTTATACATTTAGGTAAATCATTATTGTTGAGAGAGAGAGAAAGAAGAAAGACCTTAATTCTCATTCATGTAATATCTACTTACAATTGCGAAAATATATATATATACAAGGCTAGGAGTCCTAACTACCATACATGTGACCTATATTAACAAGGAAAGATTATACACTATAAATACATTATATTCAACACTCCCCCTCAAGCTGGAGCATATACGTCATATGCACCAAGCTTGTTACAAATATATTTAATCCTAAGACCTCTGAGAGATTTAGTGAAGATGTCTGCTAGTTGATCATTTGAATTAACAAAACTTGTAGCAACACATCCTGATGCGGTCTTCTCTCTAATGAAATGACAGTCAACTTCAATATGTTTGGTCCTTTCATGAAAGACTGGATTGGATGCAATATGTAATGCGGTCTGGTTATCACAGATGAGTTTCATCTATTCATCCTTTCCAAATCTCAACTCTCGAAGAAGATGTCTCAACCATATGAGTTCACATGTTGCCCAAGCCATGGCTCGATACTCGGCTTCAGCGCTAGATCTGGCCACTACATCTTGTTTCTTACTTTTCCAAGATATTAGACATATCAAATTATAACTTAAGATTATGTTATTTTCACCTTCTTTTACTAAAAGAATTAATCACAGAGGAAACATAATGTTCACTCAAACACCGTAGCATATTTTAAATTTTATGGCATGCACTTCCAGTAACATCTTGCTTTACATGCATAGAAAATATTTATTTACTGGAGGTCAGCATATATAAAACTAAAAAATAAATAAAAAAAAGGCAAACATTCTTGTTACAGGCATTCAATGTTGTAAAAGGTGGATGAACTGTGCATAACAATGCCAAACTAAAAACTTAAAAAATGTTTCATACTAGAAACTTAAAAGGAAAAATGAAAGAAGATATACCTTATGATATATAACAGTCATAATACTAGATCTCAGCTTTAACTTTAGCTTGGAAAGATGAAATGTGTACTGTGTATCAAGAAATGATCTGCACCAGTGGGCCAAACATTTACCAATTTAGTCTATGGCATAAAGAACATTACAATAAAGTGTATACACACACACACACACATATATAGCATAGAGAAAATTGCAAAAACAGTATAATGTTGTGCACTGCACACAAAGTGTCATTGTACAAGCAGGAAAAAGTAGACATATAATAAGTACTACAGTTGAAAAAAAAAACATATGCTTTTATTCTTGTTAGGTTTTATTGCTCCAAAACCAATCATTTGACACCATTATTTAACAACTAAGATTTTTTGTAGGGCTTCATATTTTGTGCGTCATATGTCATGTTCATGGAATGGGTAAGGATCCATAAGTTACAGTGAGGAGACTAGGGTGCGTGGAATGACTAGTACCTTGTAGTTTAAATACTTCTTTACAGTCAGAAATAAAGTTTGGAGTTTTATCCAAAAGATTGTACTATGTCGATTTCTAGGTAATAGAATAATATAGCTCAATCATCAAATTGGTGACATCATGTTGGTATATTAGCGCATTCAGAATGTGTTGAACAGGATCCCCATGAGAGATATCTATACAATTAATATAAATTGAATAAGCTCTCAATCCTTGGGAAGATAGTGAACTCAAGTTACCTATCAGGTTTGCTTTGATTTGCCAAAGAGTGAGATGATACATGATCAATATCTCATGATCTTGGTTAATCTACATAGGATGATCAAAAGATTTTGTCCTCAAAGATCTATTTCTGAAACTTGGTCTATCAAAAGATTTTGTATGGTAATCAAGCTTTTCAATTAGGTACTCAAGAAACATAAATATGAGTGTGGAATAGATTTAAAATGAACATTTCAAAAAATTCTCAAGTAATTTCAGAGCCCAATCTCTCATAGTGAACAGTCAAATAGGAATAGGGAGGAAGATCTTGAGGCTAACGAGATAACAACTAGTTCCCAATCAAGCTTCAACCAAAGCTCTAATTGGAAGTATTTCCTTTCTCTTATTTTGAATCATGTAAATGAAGAGGTAAACATCTAAAACAATTTTGTATTCTAGTTTATCATCATCATTTTTATCTGTCCATTATTATTATTTTCTTTTTTGTGATAGGCAAAATGAGAGAACATATTATAAGCATCTGACCAAAGTACATACAATGTATACAAAAACCGCCAAAAGGAAAAAAAAAAAAGGAGAAAGAAAACAAAAAACAACCTTTCTCTCCTTAACCAATCTACAAGGCCTATCATAGTCATGGGATAATCATCCATATGCACTCTAGCTCAATCCAAAAAAATGCACAAAAAGGAAGATTTGACTGTTTGATTCAACAGTTCTCCATCTTTGAAAGATCTCCTATTTCTTTCCTTCCATAACATCTATAACATACACAAAGAAACAGTTCTCCAAGCTTTCTTCCACTTCTTTGTGTCCCCATCCTCTATATCTATATCCTCAAACAATCATTCCTCATTCACTTTAGCTTTGGACAATAAGTATCTTCTTCTCTACACGTTAGCTATTTTATGAAATAATTTAGGGTTTATCCCCCTTTCTTGACCAAATTTCTGTTGAATTCTACCTCCACATAGTTTCTTCTTTTAAGGCCTTGTTACTGAACTCGACTACTGCTAACCTTTTGGCCTCAAATTCTATAACAAAAAAGGCTACTTCTCTCTCCTTGAAGTCTCAAAAAGCAATCTAGTTTAGGCCGTCAAATCTCTTAGTAGTAGCATTCCCAAAGACGTCTTTACTCCATATTTTTAAATTCTGTTTGAGAGCCTTCAGCTTTTGCTGCCAATATCAGGCTAAATGAGCCACTCGCATTATAACTCATCCACCCGCTCCTCACCTTATCTTTGAAGCTACATATTTTCAAATCTAAAAAGAGATTTGCCCCTCCTCATCCCACCACCATCTAAAATATTGGGAGAGTAATCAAAAATCAGTTTAGGTAAAACACTCTGAATTAAATCATAAAAATGATCCTCTTAATCATCCAACACTAGGAAGTGGTCAAGCCTCAAAGAAGACTGAAAATTCTGACCGCTGCACCAGGTGAATGGCCCGCCATCTACTGTAAGATCTCTCAAGTTTAGGTCCTCTATGATATGTGAAAAGTGCCTCATGTTGGAAGATATTCTAGGACAGTTTCTCGTTTTCTAAAGGAATCTAACCATATTAAAATCCACTCCTAAGCATGTTATCTCAAAGACCTCTTACTGCTGCCAACTCTACCTAGAAACCCTCTTTCTCCACCTTTTGTGCTGACTCATAAACCCCTAAGAATATCCAAACAAAACCATCTTCACAGTTTTTAAAACAAGAAGAAATGTAGAACACTCCAACTTCTGTACCTATCAATTCCAATGTAATGACCTCAGTTTTCTTTATGAATAATATTTTTGATGTGTTCCTTTTTAATCGCCTTCTTATCTATCCTTAGCATGCAACTAAGCATGAGATGTCAAAGTAGGTAACCAAGTATGAGATATTGAAGTATGCAACCAACTATCAGAAGCATGCAACCATGCATGAGTTGTCCAAGACATGCAACCAAGCATGAGATGTCAACGTAGATAACCAAGTATGAGATATTGAAGCATGCAACCAAGCATAAGGTGTCCAAGACATGCAACCAAGAATAAGGTGTCTAAGGCATGCAACTAAGCATGAGGGGTCCAAAGCATGTAACCAAGCATGAGGTGTCAAAGAAGTATGAAGTGTCCAAGGCATGCAACCAAGCATGAGGTGTCTAAGGCATACAACCAAGCATGAGGTGTCCAATGTATGCAACTGAGCATGAGGTGTCTAAGGCAGGAAACCAAGCATGAGGTGTCCAAGGCAGGCAACCAAGTACGAGATGTCTAAGGCAAGCAACCAAGCATGAGGTGCTGAAATGACATGTCAAAATACTACAAACAAAGGGACACTAAGTCGTCGTGAACAATTGGTACCTAATTAAGTATGTTAATTCATGAATTTACTTTATTGGCCAAGTAGCTACAAGGATTAAGGAGGTGATAACATGTCATCGCCATAGAATAAGGAAGACACTAATCTACTTCCTTTGGATGACACCTAGCTACAGCCATGCATTGAGTCACCTATGAGCTCTTGCTTGCTTTAGATTCCTATAAATAAGAGCATTTACCTACCAAAAAAGGGAAGAAGAAAATTGTTAAGAAGCTCGTATAAGCTTATTATCATGAAGTAGGATCTTACATCAATGTAACGAAAGCGTTGCTACAATTCATGTTTGGAATTCTTATTGTGAGTGTTAGATAGTGTATAGTTATTTAGGTTATTCACTTATTGTATTGTGGGTCCCACTAACATGTATATATATACCCAAGTCCAATGTGTATTCTTTACAGTTTTACAATAACAATAATTAGGGATTCTCTCTTTTTTTTCTCTCTCTTCACATGGTATCAGAGCCAAGGGAGAAAAAAACCCTAATTATTTCCGGTTTATCCATGAATCCATTCTGGGAAATCTTTCAGTGACCGTGTTTCATTCCATTCACCCCATCTCCTAAAGCTTTCCGATCAACCATATCACTGTCAGAAAACCCTCACCGTCGGCGACTTTTCCGACAACCTTTTTCCGGGACATCCTTTTCCGACACCGACCATACCATCAAGTGCGCAAGGAGGAGATCTTCAAGTTTTCTCAAAGCACCGGAGGGAGAATCTCAGCCACGTGTCGGCCACGCGCGTTTCTTCTCCGGTGGCCTGAATCTCACGCGCCGACGCGTGAGGGCGAGTGGAGCAGTTTCCGGCCACGCGCTTCCACCTCCAGCCTCGCCTGACGCCATCTAGCCACCCTCCATCTGTGCTTGTGCCATCCGAGCCCTGAAAGTGCATTTTTTTAGGTTTTTTGTCTCCGCCAGCCCTCTAAACAGCCCTTCCGGAGACCTCCGGTGACTTCTTCTCCACCCCAAGCCCTGCACGTGTCTTAGGAAGTCCGCGATAAGCCGTATTAGGGCTCTCTTCGATCCAAACGTATTTCGTTCACCAAATAAGTAGATATGACTACTAAAAGTCCCACTTTTTCCTTGGTCATATCTGGATCTCCTATGATTACTTCGGAGAAATTGATTGGCAGTGAAAACTATTTGTCCTAGTCTGCCTCTGTGGAGCTTTGGTTTATGGGGCAAGGTTATGAGGATCACCTTGTTACATAGGAGGCGGATATCCCTAAGGTTGATAGAGTACAATGGAGGAAGATAGATGCACAGTTATGTAGTGTGTTATGGCAACCAGTTGATCCTAAGATTCTGCTTCATCTTCGAGCCTACAAAACATGCTTTAAATTTTGGAATCAGGTGAAAGGTCTATACACGAATGATATCCAACGTCTTTATAAGGTGGCTTCTTCTATTGTCAATGTCAGACAACAAGACATGGATTTATCTACTTATATTGGCCAGATTGCCTCTCTTAAGGAGGAATTCTTGATCGTGATGCCTCTTACTACTGATGTTGGGGATCAACGAACACAGATTGACAAGTTGTTCATGGTTCTTACGCTTATTGGCCTCCGTCCAGATCTCGAGACCGTCCGCGATCAGATTCTTGGCAGTTCCTCCGTTCCATCCTTGGATGACGTGTTTGCTCGCCTCCTCCATATCTCCTCCACTCAGCCTTTGCCATTTGATAACACTCCAGATTCTTCTGTGTTAGTTTCTCAAACTAACTCTCGCGGAGGACGCAAGGGTAACCGAGGTAGAGGCCAACGTCCTCATTGCACCTATTGAAATAAGCTTGGCCACACTCGTGATCGGTGTTATCAGTTACATGGGCGGCCTCCCCGCACTCCCACGTGGCCCAGTCATCTAATCCTCAGTCGCCTCAGCCTCCCAGTTCCTCCACATCTGAGGGTATTTCCCTCACTGACAGTGAGTATGATGACTATCTCCGCTATCAGGCCACCAAGTCAAACACATTTGCTTCGTTGCCCAGACTAGTAATGCTTCTGCTTGTCTTACCTACACATCTTCTCTTGGACCTTGGATTCTAGATTCTGGCGCTTCTGATCACATATCTGGTAATAAGGATCTTTTCTCTTCTATTGCTACTACCTCTGCCTTACCTACTATTACTTTAGCTAATGGTTCCCAAACTATGGCTAAAGGTTTTGGTTTCGCTCATCCTCTCCATTCCCTACCTCTCCATTCTGTCATTTATGCCCCTGAGTGTCCTTTTAATCTTATTTCCATCAGCAAAATAACTCGCACTCTTAACTGTTTTATCACTTTCTCTGATAAATTTGTGACCTTGCAGGACCGGAGTACAAGGAAGACGATTGGCATAGGACGTGAGTCTCAAGGCCTTATCACCTCACCTTGGATTCAACTCCTGCAGTTTGCATTTCCACTGATGTTCCCCTCCTCATCCACAGTCGCCTGGGCCACCCTAGTCTATCCAAGTTCCAGAAAATGGTCCCTAGTTTTTCATCTTTGTCGTTGCTTGCGTGTGAGTCCTGTCAACTTGGGAAACATACTCGTGTCTCGTTCCCAAAGCGTTTGAATAATCGGGCAAAGTCTCCTTTTGAACTTGTCCACACTGATGCTTGGGGTCCTTGTCGGACCGCGTCTACTTTAGGATTTTAGTATTTTGTCACTTTCATTGATGACTATTCTCGATGTACTTGGTTATTTTTAATGAAAAATCGTGCTGAGTTATTCTCTATTTTCCATAAATTTTATGCTGAAATCCAAACCCAGTTCAATATTTCTATTCGTGTGTTGCGCAGTGACAATGCCAGGGAATATTTTTCTCCACCATTTACTTCATTTATGTCCCAACATGGGATCATTCATCACTCTTCTTGTGCTCATACTCCTCAACAAAATGGGGTAGCTGAACGTAAGAATCGACATCTTGTTGAGACAGCTTGTACTCTCCTTCTCCATAGTCATGTTCCTTTTCGGTTTTGGGGGGACGTTGTTCTTACAGCATGTTATTTGATTAATCGTATGCCCTCATTTGTATTGCACGATCAGATTCCTCATTCCCTTCTTTTCCCTGACCAACCACTTTATTTCCTTCCTCCTCGTGTTTTTGGTTGCACTTGCATTGTTCATATTCTCACTCCTGGACAGGACAAACTTTCTACCACAACCACAAAATGCATCTTCTTGGGATATTCCAGACTTTAAAAGGGTTATCGTTGTTATTCCTCTGAGACTCATCGCTACTTTCTCTCCGCTGATGTCACTTTCTTTGAGGACTCACCGTTCTTCTCCACCTCTGAGTCTCTTCCTGTTTCTGAAGTCTTACCCCTTCCCATTATCTCCCCACCTGATGCAGTGCCTTCTCGCCCACTTCAGGTTTATCATCGCCGTCATTGTGTCGTTGTTCCTCCTTCTTTGGCCGAGGTACCTGCCGACTCACTTCCTATCCCTTCGGCTTCTCCTGCCCCGACTCTGCCTCCTTCTGCTAACTTACCCATTGCTCTTCGGAAAGGTAATCGATCTACTCGTAATCCTCATCCCATTTACAATTTTTTGAGTTACCATCGATTATCTTCACCCTATTCTGCATTTGTTTCTGCTATATCTACTGTTTCTCTTCCCAAGAGCACCCCTGAGGCTCTTTCCCATCCAAGCTGGTGATAGGCAATGGTAGATGAAATGGTTGCTTTACACTCCAATGGCACTTGAGATCTTGTTGTTTTACCCTCTAGTAAATCTACAGTTGGTTGTCGTTGGGTCTACACAATTAAGGTTGGCCCTGATGGTCAGGTTGATCGCCTTAAGGCCCGCTTAGTTGCTAAAGGCTATACTCGGGTTTATGGTTCTGATTATGGTGACACTTTCTCTCCTGTTGCCAAGATAGCTTATGTTCATCTATTGCTCTCCATGGCTGCTATGCGTTCTTGGCCTCTTTATTAGTTAGATATTAAAAATGTTTTCATTCATGGGGATCTTATTGAGGAAGTTTATATGGAGCAACCACCTGGACGACATCGTCATTACAGGTAGTGATCAGAATGGTATTCAGAAACTAAAGAAACACCTTTTCACCTACTTTCAGACTAAAAACTTGGGGAAACTCAAGTATTTCTTAGGGATTGAGATAGCTCAATCCAGTTCCGGTATGGTTCTTTCCCAAAGGAAGTATGCTTTAGACATCTTGGAAGAAACCGGTATGTTAGAATGTAAACCGGTAGACACTCCTATGGATCCAAATGTCAAACTTATTCCAGGACAGGGGGAGCCTTTAGGAGATCCTGGGAGATATCGCCAACTTGTAGGTAAACTGAACTACCTCACCATTACTCGTCCAGACATTTCTTTTCCTGTAAGTGTTGTTAGTCAATTCCTATAGTCACCATGTGATAGCCATTGGGATGCTGTAATCCGCATTCTTCGATATATCAAAAGCACACCAGGCCAAGGTGTGTTGTACGAGAATAGAGGTCATACCCAAGTTGTTGGTTACACAGATGCAGATTAGGCTGGCTCACCTACAGATAGACGTTCCACTTCCGGGTATTGTGTTTTTATTGGAGGTAACCTAATATCCTGGAAGAGTAAGAAGCAAGATGTAGTGGCCAGATCTAGTGCTGAAGCCGAGTATCGAGCTATGGCTCTGGCAACATGTGAACTCATATGGTTGAAACAACTTCTTCGGGAGTTGAGATTTGGAAAGAATGAACAGATGGAGCTCATCTGTGACAACCAAGCCGCTTTGTATATTGCATCCAATCCAGTCTTCCATGAAAGGACCAAACACATTGAAGTTGCCTGTCACTTCATTAGAGAGAGGATCACATCAAGATGTGTGGCTACTAGTTTTGTCAATTCAAATGATCAACTAGCAAATATTTTTACTAAATCTCTCAGAGGTCCTAGAATTAAATACATTTGTAACAAGCTTAGTGCATATAACAAATATGCTCCAGCTTGAGGGGGAGTGTTAGATAGTATACACTTATTTAGGTTATTTACTTTTCTTTTCCTTTTCTTTCCTTATTGTATTGTGGGTCCCACTAACATGTATATATATACCTAAGTCCAATGTGTATTATCAATAGTTTTTCAATAACAAGAATTAGGGATCCTCCATTTTCTCTCTTTTCACAAAGTCTCCTCAAACCTCTCTTTTTTAGCCACCCATCGCATAACAACAACAAAATCCCCTTCCACCACAAATTGGACAAGCCTAATGCTTTTGCTTGTACAAAACTCACCGAAAGCACTACAACCACTACTTCAATAGCAAAACCATTATCTATAGGTTTAAAGTATGCTTTGATTACTAAACCTCGATGACCTTTAATCACGCACCAATCCCAAGTTACCCTTAAGTGCCTAAGGCACATCCATCAAAGTTCAATTTAACTACTCCTTCAATTGGTGCTACCCATGCTTGTGAGGCCTTTCTAACCAACCTTCTTAACTTGCATATAAGCCTCCAATCTAACAATATAAAGCTCTAAGGGGCCTTTGAAGGCCTTGCTAGTATAGGCAAAAAGAGAGGAAGAAGAGTAAAATAAGTCCTAAATTGCATCCACTGTCCTCCTAGAATCTTTAAATATTCTCACATTCCTTTCTAACCAAATTGACTAAATCATACAAAGGCTTGCAATTCCCCACAAAACCTCTCCTTTTGCATGATTTTCAAAGCCTTAGAAGGAAATAGTCATCATCTCCACCATCAAACATGGCGGTACCCAATCTATCCCCGAAAGGCTAAATAGTCTATGCCATAAGTTCAACTATTGAACAATGAAGAAAAATATGATCAATTAATTCTCTAATCTCCTTGCACATACTGCACCACTCTAGATTAAGAGCCTTGAAAGGCCTTCGTTCTGAAGCATATCATTGGTATTAACCCTCTTACTAGCTAGTAGCCACAAGCCACGCAGAATTCTTTACTTTGGAGGGGGCTTTAGATTTCCAAATGAACAAAGTTGGATCGAAAGGAATGGAGGAGTACAAATGTGAGAAAGCTAAGAAGAAGGAATTAACTGAAAACAAGCCTGATGTGGTCAAAAGACGAAACCCTCACATGTGGGTAGGAAGGTGATAGATGCATATGGGCTGCAAAATACATCAATCGAGCTATTTTTTGCTATAAGAAGTGGTCTAGGACTAACAAAACAAACAAATTTCCTTTTAAATGTAGCAAGTACCATTTCAAATTGATTGGATTAAAATGTTTATTTAATCCAAAATTTCAATAAAAATGTGAATTTTGAAATATTCTGTAGGAGAAGCAAGGTAATCTATTCTCACCAGAAACATCTACAAAATAACTAACAAAGTAAATTAAAGGGAAGATGTGGTCATAAATGCAAATCCAGTACAACAACAATATAAAGGAAAAAGAAAAAAGAAACCCAGCAACAGTATTATAATCCAATAATAATATTTACTTGAATATAGGTATAAGGCCCATTGCTACTGCAAGAATATAGCCGTCCAAATTCCCAGAACCTGTTAAAAAATAATATTAACAAAAAATATCACATTATATAAGTTCTGAATCAATATTTCACAATGGAGCGATTACGTAAAGCAACATTTGCAAAACACTGATATGGCAATGCCTGTGCTGTAGATATGGATACATCAAATCAACAAGTGAAACAAATTTCAGAACTTTTTTTATCAGAAGAAATTTCATAATTCTCAAGAACCCACCGTACCATTTGCCTGAAGTACATAAAGATAAAATAAATAGAAGATATACCAATGCATTACCATCTGCTGTAGATATCTTTTTATTACTAGGGCAACGATTGTAAGAGACAAAATCATAAGAAGACTTAGTCATATGATATTTGGCCCCAGAATCAGTTATCCAAGATCCTATTGTGGGCATATTCGACACTGAGAGTAAAGGATTGAGATCTATTACCTGAAAAAGCAAAGGAACAAGTACTTGAACCTGTGGGTTTCTCTAAAGTTCCCAAAAAGAATTTCAGCTTTTCAATCTCTTCTCTATTAAACTCATCTTGGTCCAAAAAGGAGTTTTTTCCGTCCCCTAGTTGCATTCTGATTACATGTGATTGTCCTTGTCCCTTTTCTGGTCCATTTTTTGTCATCCAGTTTCTGCTATTTGTTTGGGCATTTTGAAAGTTTGAGGGCTTACCATGAAGTTTCCAACATTTTTCCCTAGTGTGTCATGGTTTTTTGCAATAAGTGCACACCACTGGATCTTTGTTTCCAGCCTTGGACACCTTTGACAAGCCACTTTCATTTGTCACTCCACTAGAATGGGTGCTCAGCTGGTGATCTGCTCCTCCACTTCTTGCATTAGCACCTCTTACCAAAATAGCAAAACTGTCCACTAGTTGAGGTTCTAACATGACCCCCCTTCTACTTTCCTCTCCAATAGTTTCATTCAATGATGGAAGGTCTTCTTTTCCAAGAACTTGGACTCTTAACAGCGTCAAATTCAGCATTTAATCCAGCAAGAAAAGTGTAAATTCTGTCTTTCTCCACAAATCTCTTAAGAATGGCAGCATCTTCACTACATTTCACTCTATACATTGATAATGATCCAATTCTTGCCACAAGTTTTGCAAGATATTGGAGAATTTGATAATAGAGTGATTACCCTGTTTAGTAGTCGAGATTCTGGTATTGTAGATTTGGGCAGCATCACAAACCTTTGAATATGTTTGTCTACACATGCCCCAAATATCCATTGTTGTCTCCAAGAACATGTAGGCATCACTTACTTCAAGCATCATCGAATTCCATAACCATGACATTACCATAGAATTAGCTTCATCCTAGGTGTCGAACTTTGGATCCCTAAGTTTTGAACCCTTGCCAAGGAGATGACTCAATTTGCCCTTCCCTTTTAGAAAGGTTCGGACAAATTGAGACCACTTCAAGTAGTTTTTTTCATTTAACCGATAACTTGGTTGAATATTCTGCAAATCTCCAACTAAAACCATGCTTGGTGTCTCTATCACTTGAATCTCGAACCTATTAGACACCTTAGTTGCATCAAACATGATGATGTGTGAGGGAAAAGGGAAGAAAAATATCTGGATAATGAAGGTCAAAGAATATAAGACAAACAAGAGAGTTTTTGAGCTGAAAGAAAAACTTTGCAATTGGCAATGAAGGCCATAATAGATAGATAATATATTACTTCAAGGTACTCTGTTTTGGATAAAAAAAACTGAGGAAGATTAAGCACTGTAGCAGTTTCAATGAATGAGACGGCAAACACTCGGAGAAAAAAAAATATTCAGCAATGAAGGCTGAAAAGAAAATATCCCAAGGAGCCAAATTTGGCTCTGATACCATATGAAAAGATAGGAATTTTATTGATTAATTTACAAACATACAAGGGAAAATATATAGGCTAACAACAGTCAATTAAATCCCTATAAAACTGGGATACTAATCCCTAGAAAAGATAGAAAACAATCCCTATAAATCAGGGATAAGGCTAACTAATTAAATCAAATATTTACAACTTTCCTAATTAATCTCACCCACCTTATTTACAAGATTCCAGCCTGTCCTAATCAACTTTGACAATCACCTTGGCTTTGTCGGAAGCCAAATTGAATAATTGACCTATTAAATCTTTCAAACCAAGCTCCAGGTAGTTGCTTCAAGCTATAGAAAGATTTCGTAAGTTTTCACACTTTACCAACGCCAAAGTATTTTTCGAAACCAGGAGGAGCATCCATAAACACTTCTTCTAGATTTCCATGGAGGAACGAATTCTTCACATCTAACTACTACAAGAGTTAGTCATTATTAGTTGCTAGTGACAACAAGACTCAAATGGAATTGATTTTTGGGCAACTAGAGTGAATGTTTCCTAATAGTCAATCCCATAACTTTGTATGTATCTCTTCGCGAGTAGACGTGCTTTGTATCTCTCTATAGTGCTATCAGACTTGTATGTGATTGTAAACACTCACTTGCACCCAAGGATTGAAATGTTGGTTTTTTTCGCCCAAATATCGGTGAAATATCATATATCGGTGGGGCCCGAAATGATATTGGGCACCGATTATTGATCGATAGGAATTTCAGGAAAATTTTGGAAAATTTGTCGAAATATCGACAAAATATTGGTTCAAAAGCAATATATTGACGAAAAAATCAAGCGTGGGACGACATGTGGCGGCAATGGATAAGAGGACAAAAAATCGTCGATTTATCGATGATTTTTCAAAAAAATTGGCGATTTTTTGAAAGTTTCTTTTTTTTTTTTTTGTAATATATCCATTTTTAATATATCCATTTTTAATATATCTTTTATTTTTAATTTATATTATCCTTTTATTTTTAACTATTTTTTATATTTATCTCATTAATCCCATTTTTAAAAATTACTATCACTTCACTCTTAATTTTTTTATTTATCCTTTTAATTTTAAATGTTTTTATTGTAAAATATTAAAAATATAATTTTACTCAAAATTTGCTACAATATAAAAAAATTTAATGAACTCCTAATATTTTATAAATTAAAATTAATTTGATAAAATAAAATTAATTATTTAAATAAATTAATATTAATAGAAAAAAATTGTTGCAACATATTTGTGATAAAATTTTAGAAATTAAATCTCAAATAAAATATTATATATAAATCAATTTAATTTTTTATTTAAAATGTAATAAAACATGTTTTAATAAAAGTATTTTTAAAATTTTTTAAATAAATAAATATAAATATATTAAAAGAATTTAAACTAATTTTTTTATAAAAATTTGATAAATATTATCTTTAATCGTACTTATATCAATTACACTTACAAAATAACTTTAACATTATATTTTTGTTTATTTTATCATTTTTTGGAGTTTTTTCAAGCATTCCCATGAATTTTGAATAATTTTTGTTTTATCAATATTTTTGTCAAAATATTCACCGATATTTCTACTATGTCGGTAAAATCCAAGTATTGATATATTCATGTTTACTGATATTTCAAACCTTGCTTACACCCCACAGTATTCTTCCCTTTAGGTAAGTCTACCACTTCTCGAGTGTTGTTCTTCCGCAGCACTTTGATTTCCTCATTGATGGCCTCTTTCCACTTTGGATCTTTCAAAGCTTCTTCAACATTTCTCAGGATAGTCTCTTTTGACAAGCTTGCTACAAAAGTTTTTAAAGCCTTTAATGCATAAGCTTTTTTATTATTCTTTAACTTGTGAAAAAAAAAGGGAAATAAATAGGCTCTTGCTCTAAGTGATCAACAAGGACTTCTCCTAAAACTAGGGATATGGATAACTCTAAAGAATAATCCAAAACAACAAAATAAAAGAGTCCTAATCCTAATTGCAAGCTGACCTTATTTATTTTGAATGCCTAATGGATAAAGTACTAACTAATAGACAAGAGAAAAACTCATAATTATCTAACTAACAGATAAGATAAAAAAACTCATAATTATCTACACTCCTCAAGTTGGGAAAAAATTATTCAGCATGCCCAGCTTGCCAACCATATACTCGAAGCTGCTTCTAGACAGGCCTTTTGTTAAAACATCTGCAACTTGCTCTTTTGTAGGCACGTAAGAAATGTCTAAGACTCCACTCTCGATCTTCTCCTTAATAAAATGTCGATCAACTTCAACATGTTTGGTTCTATTGTGGTGAACCAGATTTCATGAAATTTCTAAAGTTGCCTTGTTGTCACTAAAAAACTGCATTGGCTGGTGTACTTCTATTTTCAGCTCTTCCAACATTCGTTTAATCCACAAACCTTCACAGATTCCGTGAGCAATTGCATGAAACTCGGCTTTAGCACTACTTCTAGCCACCACACTTTGCTTTTTACTTCTCCACATTACTAAATTTCCCCAAACCTAGGAACAGTAGTTGAATGTCGATCACTTTCTGACCCTGCCCAATCAGCATCTGTGTAAATTTTGACTCCTCTTTCTTCATTTTTTTCTAAAAAGCAGCCCCTTACTAGGAGTAGTTTTGAGATGTCTCAGGATCCTGTACACCTCCTCCATATGATCTTTAGTGGGCAAATGCATATGTTGACTAACACGACTGACTGCAAAGGCAATGTCTGGGCGAGTATGAAACAAATAAATCAGCTTACCAACCAGGCGTCGGTACCCCCCACCCTCTCTTGTCGACTGGCATTTTCTCATCTAAATTTCCGTCCCTTTTGTTAACTTCCATAGGTGTATCAATCAGTTTGTAGCCTAGCATCCCGGTTTCTTCAAGAAGATCTAGTGTGTATTTTTGTTGACACACAACAATTCCATGTGTGGTTCTCACCATTTCCATTCCTAAGAAATACCTCAAGAAGCCAAGGTCTTTAACTTCAAACTCATTTGCCAAAACTCCCTTCAACTTCTCCATTCTATGTCATCCCCTATAAGTATAATATCATCTACATACACGATTAGTATAGAAATTTTTCCATCAACTAAATGTTTGTAGAACATAGTGTGATCAGCAGAACCTTCCAAACCAAGCCCTTGGGGACTACTTTAGACCATAAAGAGATTTGTTTAACTTACACACCTTTTTGTCACCTTGGTCATCAAAGAATCTGAGTGGAAGTTCCATATACACTTCCTCAACAAGCTCTCCGTTCAAGAAGGCATTCTTGATATTAAGTTGATAAGTGGCCAATTAGAGTTAATTGCCAAAGAAAGAAGGATCCTTATTGAATTTAGTTTTGCTATTGGAGCAAATGTTTCAAAATAATCAATTCCAAAAGTTTGGGTGAATCCTTTCGCTACAAGCCTAACACAAATCTTTCAACTTTCCATTCCGAGTTATATTTCACTGTAAATACCCATTTTCAGCCCACTGGATGTTTACCACCTGGTAAATCAACAATTTTCCATGTATTATTTTTCTGCAAGGCTTTCATTTCCTCCATAACAGCTTCCCTCCATTTTGGGTTTTTCAAGGCTTCATGTATATTCCTTAGCATTGTTTCTTCAGAGGAAATATGGGTAACAAATGCTTGAAATGAGGTTGACAGCCTGTGGTATGAGACAAAGTTTGAGATTGGGTGTTGGGTACACGATCTTACTCCCTTTCGAAGCGCTATTGGCTTGTTTAAGTTGTCACTTGTTTCCTCACAAGTTTTACCTTGAACATCAAGTTGACTGCTGGTGTCAGATTCTGGTTCTATCTCCAGTTCAGACTTTTGGCAAGTTTCACCTTGAACATCAAGTGGACTGTTGCTGTCAGATTTTGGTTCAATCTCCAGTTCAGACTTTTGGTCAACTCGTGATGTGTTGAGCTCTATTTGTTAAGAAGGCTGCTGTCGAGAATAGACACGGAGCTGTTGTTTTAGTGGTTCTGAAAGTAGTGAATTAGTATCTTCCCCTGTAACAGAATTTTCAAGTATTAATGGCACTCTAGATTCAGTTATGATGGGTGATTCAGGTAGTAATGGTGGCAGTTGCTCAGCTGGTGGGCTATTTGGCAATTGAGCTGATGATGTTTCCCAGAAGCAATCTTTACTCATATTCTCCCCCTAAAGAGTGGTGATGGGAAAGTATGGTTTTTTTTCAAAAAATTTGACATCCATGGTGATAAAAAGCTTACCCGAAATAGGATCAAAACACTTGTACCCATGTTTAGTGGATGAGTAACCTAGGAAAACACATTTAATGGCACAAGGCTCAAGCTTAAACCTACCAGGGGCTGTGTAGTGAACAAATGAGGTACAACCAAAGATTTTTAAGGGTAAGTTCTGATGAAGCCGAGAGTTAGGGTAGGATTGAAGCAGTGTGCCTAAGGGTGTTTTCATTTTAAATATCCTAGAGGGCATTCGGTTGATTAAGAAGGCTGCAGTTAAGATAGTTTCACCCTAAAAACGTTTTGGCATGTGGGTAGTAAACATGAGAGATTGAGCTACTTCTAAGAGGTGGTGGTTTTTTCTTTCAACAATGTTGTTTTGTTGAGGGGTGCCAACACATGAGCTTTGGTGTATGATTCCATGGCCTTTTAGGTAAGGTCCAAGGATGGAATTAAAATACTCTGTTCCATTATCAGTTCTGAGGATTTGAATGTCAGTTTGAAATTGACTTTGGATCATAGAATGAAACTCTTTAAAAGTTTGGGTTGTTTCTGATTTTTCTTTTAACTGGTAGATCCAACAAATTCGTGTGTAATCATCAACAAAAGATATGAACCACTTAGTATTGGTTAAGTTTGGAACTCGCGAGGGACCCCAAATGTTGCTATGTATCAAGGAAAAAGGTAGTGAGGCTTTATACGGTCGTGGTGGGTAGGTATTTTTATGGCTTTTTGCAATTTGGCATATTTCACATTGAAAATCAAAAACATTTTTATTACCAAATAGGGCTGGAAACAAAGATTTTAGGTACAAGAAATTAGGGTGGCCTAACCTAAAGTGCCATAACATTATTTCATCATTACTAGAAAAAGAACCTAACTCACTACTTGCAGCATTAGCTTGTCCATTCTCCATGGCTGAATCCTCATAATAATAGAGTCTGTCACATTCCCGAGCTTTCCCAATCGTCCTCCCTGAAGACAGATTCTGAAACTCACAACAAGAAGGGAAGAACTTAGCAGTGCAATTCAAGTCCTTGGTTAACTTTCTTACTGACAACAAATTGCATGATAAATTTGGTACATAAAGCACAGAATTCAGTTCTAATGAATCTGAAAAAGAAACAATCCCCTTTCTTGCCACTGGGGATAGTGTACCATCTATCTTAATTCTCTGACCATCATTACATGGTATACAGGATGAAAACACTTTAGTGGTTCCTGTCATATGATGTGATGGTCCAAAATCCACAATCCACACCATTCCTTTTGTATGTGCACCATTAAGAGCAGTAAGAAAGGTACCTTTCTGAGCTACTGAACATGATCCTATATTAGAATCCCCATTCGTTCCAGTTAATGAGGATTGATTGAGAAGTTTGTACAACTGCTCAATTTGTTCCTTGTTAAGACGGATGGCAGCACTTTCAGATCCTTCTGATTTGTTGAAGTTAATATTCGGGCCACTAGTTGAGGTTTGGGCTTGGAATCCTCTACCTTCCGATTGTCTCCTTGGTGTCCAGTTTGCTAGCTTTCCGTGAATTTTCCAGCAAGTGTTACGAGTATGCCCAATATGGTTGCAATGGTCGCACCACAGGCGTTTCCGTTGCTCTCCATTGCTTCTGTTCACTGGAACACCGCGTGAGACAAGGGCAGAGCCATCAACCAGCCCTTGATTGTTGTTTTTATCTCCAAGCATGACTCATTTTTTATCCTCCTCTCTTCTTACCTCAGCAAAGGCATCGTCAATTGATGGGAATGGCGATCTGCTCAGTATCCGTTCACGGACTTCATCAAGCTCCCTATTAAAGCCTGCAAGGAACTCAAAGACACGCTCCTTCTCGATCATTCGCTTCATTTTCAGGCAACAATCTTCACATCCCAAATCAGATCCATAAAATAAATCTAACTCCTGCCAAATATTTTGTAATTTAGTGTTATATTGATTAACACTCATTGTTCCCTGCTTCATCTCTTTTATTCTTGTTTTTAAATCAAAAAACTGTGCTACATTGTCCATATCTGAGTATTTTTTTCTTGTCGAGTCCCAGATTGCCTTCATGGATGAGAGAAACATGAAAATCTGACCAATCTTCGACTCCATAGAATTTATCAGTCACACCATTACGATTGAGTTATCTGCTACCCATGACAAATAAGTCAGATCTGTTTTGTTTGGTGCACTCATTTCTCCGATGAGGAAGCCCAACTTTCCTCTGCCACAAATCACCAATTTGACGGAATGGGACCATTGAAGATAATTTTTCCCATTTAATTTGTGCGGTAATCTAAAGGGAGGCGTTATCGTTGACCTGGAACGTTGCTGTTGTCTGCATTTTCGCCTGAATCTGGCTGTCTCTTCGTGCATCTGTTCTGCCACTGCTACCGGTCATGATCGTCTTTACCATTGCCAGGATTCATAAGATTTTCTGCTCTGATACCATAAAGTCTTTAATGCATAGACTTTTTTATTATTCTTAAACTTGTGAAAAAACAAGGGAAATAAATAGGCTCTTGCTCTATCTGATCAGTAAGGACTTCTCCTAAAAACTAGGGATATAAATAACTCTAAAGAATATTCCAAAACAACAAAATAAAAGAGTCCTAATCCTAACTGCAAGCTGACCTTATTTATTTTGAATGCCTAACGGATAAAGTATTAACTAATAGATAAGATAAAAACTCATAATATTTATAGTTTTGCACTCTGAGTCGATTTTCCGATAAGAGAGAATGAGCAATAGGATACTTTGTACAACTTTGCACCGGTTTTTTAACAGTTATGGAAAGATCACAATTAGTCTCAACAAAACAGCTAGGTTTTTCTTGAACATTGCAAGTTTCAGGATGTTGAGAGAGAGAGAAAAAAAACCTTTTTTCATTCTTCTCTTTTTTTGCTACTCTCTTTAATTTTTTCTTTTTTTCATTTTTTTTTTTTTTTTTTACTTTTTTTTTCTCTTCTTTCCTTTCATTTTTTTTTTTTTTTTTCTCTTTCTCGTTCGCTTTTTTTTTTAATTGTTAACGTTTTTTTTTTTTTTTTCCTTTTCTTTGTTTTTCTTCTCCCCTTTTTTTTTTTTTTTTTTTTTTTTTTTTTCTTTTTTTTTGTTTCTTATTTTATTTTTTGTTGTTTTTTCAGCTTCTCTTTGTTTTTCTGTCACCTTCTTTCCCTTCTGTGTTTGTTTTTTAATTTATTTTGCTTCAGTTGGGGGGGGGTTATTGTTTGGAAGTGTGAGTGGGTACTGAGTGTTTTGAGCTTGCGTAGGGAGTTTAAAGTGAATCATGCGTGTTTGTTTTTGTTAATGAGGAGTTAATTGATTTCCACTATTGTTTTTTTTAAACTTTTTTTTAAAAAAGTAAAACGGGCTTTGATTGCTTGGATGTTTGCTCTCCAGTGGTCTTTTTTGGGGTGGGCTTCTCTTCCCATTAAGTTTTTTAATTGGTAGGCATTTTTTGCATTAGTGGGTGAATTTCTTTGGTTAGCTGGGCGTCAGTTCCGTTTTGTGCTCCCCCGGGGAGCTACAAGCCGCTGTGCAGGCGGCGGAACGGCGGCTACCAATCTCTCTCATGGCACCAGACTTGTCATTTTGTTATGGAGATCCCTACCAAAGAGTCAAGTTGTGGCCACCTTATATGTTCTTGTAAACTTTGCAGTCAAAATTTAAACAGTTTTATAGGCAGTAGAAGCGGTCACTAAAGCTCTTTCCGCACTTTCTGGAGTGTCTTATCCTTGCCCATACCAAAGTTGGGCGTTTCCCATTTCTGGGGTGGGTTTTTTGGTGGTATTTGTTTTGTGGGAAGTGGGTTTTGGGCAGAAGGGACCGTGGTTGGAAGTGGTGGGTGGGGGCGGACGGGGGGCGTGGTTGGTTTGCCTCGTGTGGCAGAAGTGGTTGCTGTTCCGCGTTGTGTGTTGTTTGAAATTGTTTTCCTTTGCTTGTTAAACTTATTTTCATTATCATCTCACTTTAAAGCACTCACACCTATACAAGACTATCAATTATATTCAACACAGGACTTACCTCAAGTTCAGAAGATTGACTATGCTTTGGAGAGAGAAAGTATGTTCCCTCATTCATCGCCTGCTTGTTCTTCCTAGAGTGAACTTGATGAAGGCGGTCTGCAGGTGTAGAAGCTGTTGGTTCTTGACTTTGAAACTAGTCTGAGACCTTCGAAGGAACTTGTTTGGATTCATTTTCAATGGTAGGAAGCACAAGAGGGGTTTCTATCTTCTCTACACTCTCCCCCTGACCCGAAGCTCCACCCTACGTGTCAACATTTACGATATCTTCCCACTTTGGAAGTGGAAAAATATTTTGTGACTGGTCTTTACTACTTCTGGTCTCCCCTTGAAGATCAGGGCCAGCAAAATAACCCCGTGTCTCGAAAAAGGTAACATTTAGGGAGACATACTTTTTCTTGGTCGGAGGATGGTAGCAAATATAGCCCTTTTTATGAGGTGACTAGCCTACAAGTAAACACTTTAGGGCTCTCGGTTCCAGTTTTGAATGACTCCTAGCTGGAATGTGAACAAATGCAACTAACCCAAAGACTTTTGGCGGTATGGAGCTTGGAAAAGATTCTATAGGAAAGAACCCATTAAGTGATTCAAGGGGTGCCTTGTAAGCAAGTATTCAGGTAGACATCCGATTTATTAAGCTGCTACTAAAACATCACCCTAATGAATCTTTTGGACATTCCTAGCAAAGAGAAGTGATCGAGCAACTTCTAGAAGATGTCTATTCTTACACTTAACACAGGCTTAATTTCAATAAGAAATGTACAAGAAGATGCCAGTGGAGCTTAGTTAACACCCAAGCAATATGTTATGGAGTGCTCCTATACTAACTGTGAAAAAGAACAGTTTTCTACATTTATGCATGATTAAAGGAAGCTTCCAAAGTGACTTAAGTAACTGACATGTGTTCATGTTTATGCATGACTAAGTGACTTTAAATAACTGACATCTTTTCCAGCAGATTGATGAACTTTTGACCAGCTACAAGGAGTTGGATATTATTTTAAGGTTGATTTAATCTTATGACAAAAAAAAAAAAATAGAAGGATTTGAGGTCAAACTTGAACTTCTAAATTTTTACAGTAAATTATTAGCTTGACACTCTTATAATCTGTTTTAAGCTCTGAAATGCAAGTGGATCCAGGGTTATTTAGGTTGATTTACAAACTCAAAATTTGACTCAATAGATTAGTGTTCTAAAATAGGATATTCCTTTGCATGGAAAGGGTTCAATACATCTCAAAATCCTGATTACTTGCTTTAAAGTCGAAAATGTTGGTGAGTTCAAAGATTTAACTAATGACAACAACCAAACGAGAGATGCAAATTGATTAACATGCAGATTAGCCATTGCACAAGGTGGGTAAACAACCTGCAGCTGCAATTAGTTGACCATCTAATAATTCAACTAATGTCCAGCTTGATGGCAATATCAACTAGCTTACCTCCAACCTTTAATATGATCTGTTCAAGAAGATTTAGTGCATATTGCTTTTGTTCAATGAAAAGCCTCTTTTAAAGAACAACTGATTAAATCTTTAATTTCACAGTCCCTCCCAAGATAACCTTAAAGTTTCTGGATCTCAGTGCTGTTCTCACATTTTATAATCACTACACACACATCAGATCTAGATCTTTAGTTTCATAATCCTTGCCAGTAATTCTTACTGAACAACTGACCTAAATGGAACAAAGTTTTACCCCACATACAAAGTTCCAAAACATAAATGAAGATAAAGTAGAACACAATTAAATAACAGGTTCTTTTTAAGGATTTGTAGAATCAAAATTAGGGAAATTGGACTATCAGTTATTGAAAAACCTTGTTGAAGAAACCGAATCAGATTATTGAGAAGTACCGGCCCCACAAAACCAATACAATCATTAACCACCTGCAAAAGGTTAAAATATTTTTTTCATAAGAAACAAGCAATATCATTTATAAAGAAGAACAAAGGGGAAAAACAGAAGCCAAAACCAACAAAGGAGGATAGGGAATCCCACCACAAAATGAAAAAGACAGAACATTAGAGAATGAACCTCCCACAGAAGGCCATAAAAAAGGAAGAGAGAGAGAGAGAGAGAGAGAACATTGGGAAATCATTTTCCAAGAACTACCATGTGACTAGGAGGATGGATCTCCAAAATCTACTCAAGAAAGAGAAGAAAAGAAATAAATTAATTTTAAATAGATTAGTATTAGTTGGTATTAAATTAGGATTAGTATTTATCGGAGTTAAATTATGAGTAGCTAATTATTAGAGTCATAATAGGTTTAGGAGAATTAGAATTAGAGTCATAATAGGTTATTAGAATTCTAGTAGAAATTGGATTTTTTAGAAAAGCCTACCAATAAGGTTAATTGATGTAAACCAAGGGAGAGCGAATAAATAATATTAGTTTTTCTTTTAATTATTGCAATTCTCAATAATGAGACTCCATTGATTTTCTTCTAAATGAAATTCCAAAAATACTTGTTTTTACATTCTAATATCCCATTTTGTTGTGGGGTATCCACACAAGATGATTGTCAAATCTAATGCTTCTAATGCAAACCCTAAATTGGTTCCTCATCATTCTGTAGAAGATAGGAAAAATGTTGTTCACTTCCAATCTTTGTTTTAAGAGAGAGATCCAATTTACTCTAGTGCAATCATCAATGAATGAAACAAACCATTTAGCACCAAAAATATTAGGAACCTTATGTGGACCCTAAATATCTAAATGAACTAATGCAAACAAAGTAGATGATCTTGTATTATTCAAAGGAAATGAAACCCGATGATGTTTATGAGTTTTCAAAACAGCATCAGGTAAACTATCAATACCAACACTTTTAAACAGCAGAGGAAACATATTCTTAACTAAACTAAAAGGTGGATCTCCAAGACAAAAGTGATGAAGCTAGATTTCATTTTTGTTTGGTGCGGAATTTTGTGATAGATAGAACACAAAAACTTGTCACAACTGCTACTCATTGTTTCAAGAAAATAGAGCCCTTCCTTCTCCTTAGCACAGCCAATTATCCTCCTCTTATCCTAATCCTAACATATACAATACGTAGGGAAGAAAGTTACACTACAATTCAAGTCTTTGGTAATTTGATGAATAGACAAAAGATTGACGAATAGTTTAGGAACATGGAACACATTCTTTAATGAAAGAGGAGTTAGAGTGACTACCCCTTGACTAGCAATAGTTGCTAGAGAACCACCAACAACTTTAATCTACATAGATTCTATGTAACAAATTGATGTGAGGAGTGGGTTATATGATCAGTCGTTCCTAATTCGATGGCCTAGGAACTAGAACATGACATGTTGTAAGCTACTAAGAGCATAACATACAAGAGTGAAAAAACTAAGTCTAGTAGGGTAACACCCAAAGCGGGGTGAATGGATGAATTTTAAAGATTATATTAAAAGGATTGAATAAACTTAGCCCAAAATAAACCTGACAAAAAGAATTAAACTATATTGACCCAAATTAGTCTTGTAGGATGAAAGAATAGGTCAATAAAGACATTCACACGAGACACAAGATTTTATGTGGAAAACCTCCACACCAACTATGGAGATCAAAAACCATAGGGTCTAGAACTTACTATATAAGATTAAGATACACAGAATTACCTAATTGCTTATCCTAAAGACTTATTCTCCAATACCTATATCAAGATCCACGTCCAGGCTGTAACATCTCCAATGCTCTTGTGGATTCACCTCAGCCTTTAAAAGGATGCAAGTCCTTGCAACAACCTGAATGTTGAATCAATGAACACTGAGAGTTTTAGGAATGATGGAGCAAGCTAGGGTTTTTTTTTTTCCTTCAAAAGCATTAAACCATAAAACGGATTTAGAAAATGTATATATACGTTCTTAAACCTAATGGATCATAATCGGATTTTTTTTAATTAAAAATAATCATGAATTTCCAAAAAGAAGCATTGCCAAAATATACCAAAAATGGTACGACCACTTGCGCGGAATTTACCACCACTCGAGCATCAGCACTCGAGCACAAGCGCTTGAGTGGTTCTAGCACTTGAGTGATTCCAATGCTTGAGTGCTTAAACCAATGTTTAAGCGGTCCTATTTTACCAAAAATAATAATAAAAACATTTTTACACCAATTTTAAACAATCAATCCAATCCATAAGCTTTCATACCCTAAATTTGTCTCAAGCACACCTTTTCAAACTTACTTGTGGCAGTCCATTTGAATGATCAGCAACCTCAATTCTCCAATGGAAAGTAAGTCACATCTAAAAAGGTTCCTATGCCAAAATGAAAAGGAACAAAATTGTCAGTACAAAAAATGTCCTAACAAAGAAATTTACCTATCTAGGCTAATGAGCAAGGTCTTGTTGGTTTCTCAAGAGTGATAAGGAGATTTCTTAGGCTTTCAATCTCGTCTTTGTTAGGCCCCCAATTTTTGTACCATTGAGACTTGGTTTCTTATGAGAGTTCTTGTGAGAGTAATCTTCCACATTTGTCATGTGTGCTTGACTTTGTTGCTAGAAACTCTTAAAGCCACCATTCCAACCAATATTCCCATGAAGTTTCCAACTAGTCTCTTTCATACAGCAAGGTTTCTTATGGTATGTACACCACACTCCATCAATGGTTGGATGGTTTGGAAAATTCATTCTTCCCACCTTCTCTATTACTACTCTGTCCCTCACTATTAATTTTGAATCCCTATCATTCAACTTTGTGGAAACCATAGTGGAGCCATCTGCGGATCAAGAGCAAGCACAACAATTCTTCAACCTTTCTCTGCTCAAATTATGGAGAACACTTCATTTAGAATAGGCGAAGACTCCTTTCCCAGAACTGACACTCAAAACTTGATCAAACTCCACAATGAGTCCTATAAGAAATTCAAAAATCATTTCCCTTTCTACGAACTTTTGTAACATTGTAGCATCCTTGCTACACTCTATTTTAAAATTTTGATAATAGTCCAATTCAAGCCATAATCCTTCCATAATGTTGTAATACTTAATAACTAAGAATGTACCTTGTTTAGTGGCTAATATTTTAGTCTTAATTTTCATAAATATGGGCTACATCTTGCACCTTGAAGTAGGTTTGTTGAACTGCCTCCAAAATCTCCTTCATAGTCATAAGAAACATGCAACTTCCACTAATTTTAGGCTTCATGGAAATTCAAAGCCCAGACATGATCATCGAATCTTCCTTATCCCATACACTAAACTTTGGATCATCTAGGTTTTGTCCAGTCCCAATCAGATGACTCAGCTTCCCCATTCCTTTCAGAAAAGACTTCAATAGTTGTGACCATTGCAGGTAGTTCCTACCATTCAATTGATACGTGGCTTGAAGATTTTGGAGTTCTCTCATTAATTGATCCTTGATTCTACCTAGTTTCAGTGATTGGAGTAGGGAGATTGATTTTAGATGTATCATACATATTTGAATGATAAGGCAAAGAAGGTTCGGTATAAAGGCTGTATAGGAATTTCAGCAATGAAGGCTATAGAATAATATGAGGTATATCAGCAATGACGGCTGCAGTATAATTTGATAAATTTTCCAGAGAAAGTATGGCTCTGATACCTTGTGAGAAAATATGATAATTCTTATATTCAAAGAGAATAATTGGTACAACCTTTATGTACAGGTTAAATGGGATAACTTAGGAAACTTCAACTATTTTATCAATCTATATAAATCCCTATCAATCCCCATAAATCAGGGATTATTCTGTTTTGAATGGAAAACTAATCAATTTTAAATTTACAATTGCACACAGATATTCTAAGATTCAGAAAACTTAGATTTTCCAACACTTCTCATGAAAAATTTTATCACCAATCAAAAGAGAATCAAGAATTTGATGGTTTCAAACAAACTCTAAGGCTTAGAGTTACAAATGCTCATGAACCCAATATTCCTTGTATGGAAAAAAGGCCATATAGTAATTTCTAAAGCATCTTTTTTTTTTATTGGAATTTCTAAAGCATCTTTTTGTTGAAATTATTTCAAATTTCTTAGCTTATCAAAAAATGTTCGCATGTCTGTCTACAAGGAACAATCCTTTCTCAATTATTTTCAAAACCCCAAATAAATTTGTTAATATAAAATGCTAAAATCTCCTAGTACATGTTCTTTGTTTCTTTAATCTAAGTACACAACATCCATCAAATATTGCATCTTCCTCCAAAATGCCTACATTTGATAGGCACCATTTGTAAAAAAAATTTTTTTTTCATAGGAAATGACAAAGCGATATATTGATAAAAAAAAGAAATACAAGAGAAGGATGAGGAATCCTCCCACCAAAGAAAAACTTAACTACAAGGAAACAAATACAACAAAATACAAAGTAAAACAAGCAAACTCTCTAGGTAAGACCAACCCATTGGAATTACACACCGCTAACCAATCAATTGTAACATGTTAAGGGGAGTCCCCTTAAAAACCTTGGAACAAAAAGCCCAAAGAGAAGCAAGGAAATGAATAGACTCCCAAAGATACTTTGAATTCCTTGCTTTATCCTAAAAAATTCTTGCATTTCTTTCCCGCCACACAACCCAAATTAAAGCAATACTCGCAGCTTGCCACAAAACAATCCCTCTCTTAGAAAAACCAAAACCGTTAAAATTGGTGGACAGCATGTCGGAGATGCTCCTCGGGGGAACCCAATCCGTCTTGGCTAACTGAAATAATCTGTGCCACAACCCCATCGTCAAAGAGCAATGTAGAAAAAGATGATCTACTAATTCTCCATGCTTCATGCACAGCTTACAAATATCAGGACTAAGAACTTTGTAGGGTCTTCTCAACTGTAGCAAGTCATTAGTATTTACCTTCTTGTGTGCCACTAACCATACAAAGGACTTGACTTTAAAAGGGACTTGAGAATTCCAAACGAACTTAGTAGGGAAAACTAGTGGAAAACAAGAAAATTGGGATAAGGTAAGAAAGAAAGATTTGACTGTAAAAAGTCCTGAAGAAGATAAAGACCAGGATCTCGTATCTGAAACTGATGGTGATAAATGCAAAAGATCAAGTGATCGTATGAGGCCTTCTAAATCTTCTATTCAGGATCGGAAAGGTTATGGCGAAAATTAAAGTTCTAAGAGAAGGGATGAGTAGAACCAAGAATTGAAGAAATAAGGATTATTTATATCCATGACTACTCTAAATATTTTGGAAAAAAATTCAAAGGTTACATTTTCCATAGGAAACTGAGACAGAAAGGCTGAACTAAGAAGATCAGGAACAGAAGGACTCAGAAATGAAGATGCCAAACCACAAGAAGGGGGTAGAGAAGATAAGGGTGACTGAATAGGTGAAGACGAGTTTACCTCCACGTTTTCCGCTACCAACAATCCACAATTCCCCATAAAGCTGAGTCCTTTACCTCTGATTTCTGGCGTAAAAGGCAAAATTGTGACTGCTAAGCCACGAAGATCGGACCCCACTCGGCCCAAAAATCCTTCTCTGTCTTCATCAAAGGAAGGTTTGCACAAAGCCACTTCGCCTCTTTTGGGCTTGCACAAAAAAATGGGAAAATAAATAGAAGGTGAGACTCAAACACATGACCTCCCACTAAATGAGGCTCTAATACCATATTGAAGTACCAATTTTCCTAAAAGCTTTGTGGAAAATATGTGGGAGATTTGATCTAGTACTATAAATGGGATGACGTGATTTGATTTAGTAGAGTAAATTAGGGAATAGAATTAGTTGAGTCAATGTTTGATTACTACTCAAAAAGTGCTATTTCATAGCTTGTAATTAACTCTTATAAACACTTTTGAGTAGTAGTTATCACCTTTTAACCCAATTAACATATTAAGGACCCTTGCAATCAATTCTAATCAAATTGTGTTAAGTTTTGGTGTTTTGATAGCTTTTTGATCACCAAAGCAATCTAAGATTGAGGAGAGTTCTTTGGAATCCGAGATTGAGTTCTGCTTCAGTCTTCCTTACAAAGATGGCTGGACAGGGCGTCCGGACACACCATCGGAGGGCGGCGGAACGTGGGTCTTTTTCATCCGGATAGGATATGCTATCGTCCGAGGGGTGTGATGATCGCGAGTGCCGTGTGCTTCTCCATGAGGGAATCCGGATAGGGGAGCGTGCCACATGTCCTCTTGGGGAATCCGGATGGAGTTGCTCCGCCGACATTCCACCGGGATGTCTCACATCCGGATGGAGTTGCTCCGCCGACTTTCCACCCGGATGTCTCACATCCGGATGGAGCTTCTCCGCCGACATTTCACCCGGATGTCATCACATCCGGAATCTTCTCCGCCGCCATTCCATCCGGATATTTCGCATCCGGCGCTTGACGCCGGATGGGAGAGGAGGACGCTTCAACTTCTCCGGACAGACATGTCCGGATCCTCTGATAGAGCTTACCCGGCCAGACATGCACAGCTGCGGAGTTCTCTTGAAGCTTCCTGATATTTGTGACCGACATTTTGAGATATTTTTCTTCGGTGTTTTCCTGAAGCTTCCTGATAATTCCGACCGACACTTTGAGATATTTTGCTCTAGATATTTGTTGTCTAAATTCCCAAAGTCTCCTTGTAATCCACCAATCATAGGATTCCTTAGTCTTTAAGTAAGAACAAAGGGTGAATAACCCCTTATATATAGTTTGTAAGTTCCTTTACACAAGTTATGGATCATAGATCGATCATATATGTAATAGATATATGATATCATATATATGAAACCGACGAACAGAGCACTTGCTCTATTTTTCATATTTTTGTTTTCTCGTTCTTTTTATTTCTAGCCAATCAAACTCTGAGGATTTTTCCTCAGAGGATGAGAGGCTAGGCTCTTCGTCTCTTGGAATAAAGAAAGCCGAGTGAGTTTCTTCATGCATGAATTGGAAGTTTTGTTGTTTTAGTTTTTAATGAAGAAAAAGTATGACCCGTTAATGGTTTTTATCTTTTTAGTTAACTTAAAACGCTTTTAACTCACCTAGGCCAACACTTGGTAAGGCAAGTGATCTCCATCCATTGAGATGCACTTGTTTATCTCTTACGAGCCTTTGGGAGGTGGTTTGAAGGTAGGATTTTCTAGAATAGCCAACACTTGGTAAGCTTTTGGACTCTAAGGAGACATCCATTAGTTATCTCTTGCGAGCTTGTGAAGGGAAATCCAAGGTTAAAGATCACCTTGAATGGTAAATGCTAGGTGAGAGGCATGAGCCATTGCAAGGTGCATCAGTGAGAGGGATTTAGTGTTTGAACCCATTAAAGGGAAGCATCTGTACCACACCGGTTAGAGAATTAACTATATGTTAATTCTCTAATGCGAGGAAAAGAAACAAGTGACCGGAACTTTCCTTTTTGTACAAGGAATCTAAACCTAGTGATCTAAACTCCAAGAAACACTTTTCTTTGTAATTAAAATCAGTTACTATTTTTGGTTAGTTTAAAACCAAACCTTTTTCATTTAAACATCTTTATGTTTTCTTTTAAAGCTAACCTTGAAATGAAAAGGCACCAATTCATCTTTGAATTATTATCAATTGTGAAATGAAAACTCATCCCAGTGAACAATCCTAGAGCCACTATGCTATAGTAGCTTTGTCTTTGCTACCCTAGTTCATGGTGTAATAGGTTATAAATTTTGTTGATTACTACCTCAATCAAGGAGCACCAGCTGGACATGAATCAGCTGATACACCAAGTGGGCACGAATCAATGTTTCTAATTTAGTTTTTATTTTTTTCTGTTTTCAGGGTAATGATTATTTGCACAGTTGTATCTTTTTATTCTTTTCCTTTTGCATGTACTCAAGAGTAGTCCTATATTGTAATCCTATACTTAGAAGATATAAAGGAACAATTATGTTCTCTAAACTTTCATGGTATCAGAATCAATTTCCTATTAGAAGTGATACATTTATTTTGGTTTTAACAACCAGAATTTTTTTTCCTAGAACTATTTGTTAGATAGTATTTTAGCTTAGTTATTTCATATTATCAATAAGGGTAGAATAGTCTTTTGCTCTTCTTGTTAGCTTATATAAAGCTTTTTATGTAATCTCTTTCTTAAGCCTTTCGTTAATGAAACCTTAGTTTTCCTTTTTCTTCTTCTTCTTCTTCTTTGTTTTCGCAAATCTCACACTATTAGGTTGTTAGTAAGAGTTTCAAGTACCAATTTTTTTTTTTTTTATGGAACTATTAGGCTACTGGTAAGAGGATTTGATGTCAAGAATCAACAAGGAGGAGAATTTTGGAGATTATTCACAGCATGTATCAATGCCTCCATTTCAAGTCTCACCTCATGGCATCGGTGATAATCCTTCACTATACATCACCACTCATAAACTAAATGGATTGAATTTTCTTAGATGGTCTCAGTCTGTTAAATTGTTTATTCGTGGGAAAAGGAAACTAAGATATCTAACCAGTACAACAAAGGCCCCAAAAGAGGATGATCCATGCTTTCAAACATGGGACTCGGAAAACTCCATGATCATGGCCTAGTTAGTTAATTATATGGAGCCAGAAATAGCCCAAACTTACATGTTTTTACCAACAACAAAAGAGCCTTGGGAAGCAATTATGGAAACTTACTCTGATCTTGGGAATTCAGCACAAATCTTTGAGTTGAAATCAAAGATCGATGAAATAAAGCAAGAAGATCAAAGTGTGACTAAATATTACAACATCTTGAAAGTTCTTTGGCAAGAATTTGACTTTTTTTTATGGATTTTATGGATTTGAATGCCAACTAAAATTCTTGGTTTTGAAACTCCTCTTAATCATTTTTTTAAGGTTTATCCTCATAAAAAAATATTTTCCTCAATTCCTTTGAAAATTTTTGGATGTACAACATTTGTTCATATTAATAAAGAACATAGAACTAAGCTTGATCCTCATGCACTAAAGCGTGTTTTTATGGGATATTCACCTACACAAAAGGGGTATAAGTGTTATGATCTTATCCTAGGAAATTTTTTGTTAGCATGAATGTAACCTTCTTTGAAAATCAACCCTACTTTACCAAAAACACTCTTAAAGGGGAGAATATGGTTAAGGAAGATTGTTTTTGGGAAATGTCTTTACTGTTACCAACATTTGACAACAATGTGAGTCTTAGTCTTTCACATTCTTCTGGTCTGGGTCCTATTGGGTTAAAAAACATAGGTTCAAGTTTTATTGTGCCAAACAATGAAAAATTGTTTATAAAAGGAGAATCACTACTAACAAAATCTCAAACTAAGCTTCATGACTACACAAGAAAAAGAAATCATCAAGGTAATCCAGAAAGTCATACTTTGCAAGTATCCAAGAGTCGGAACCGGTCATAGGGACCCAAGAAGGTATGGTTTTACCTATTCTCTCTTCAAATATAGAGTCTAACGCTTCTAATGACTTTGATATTCCCGTTGCCCTTAGGAAAGGAACCAGATCTTACACCATGCATCCTATTTCTAAATTTGTGTCATATCATAGGTTATCTAATTCCTTCAAAGCCTTTACATCTAACATGTCTTTTGTGGAGATCCCAAAATCTATACAGGACGCTTTAGTTGTTCCTAAGAGGAGAGAGACAGTCATGGAAGAAATGAGGGCTCTTGAAATGAATGGAGCTTTGGATTTGGTAAGTTAGCTAACAGGGAAGACACCAATAGGATGCAAGTGGGTATTTACTGTCAAGTATAAGCTTGATGGTTCAGTGGAGAGGTGGAGAGGTATAAAGCTAGGTTGGTAGCCAAAGGTTTTACAAAAACCTACGGTATTGACTATCAAGAGACGTTTATGTCAATCGCCAGGATGAACATAATCCAAATCACATTGTCACTTCCAACCAATCTAAATTGGCCATTACAACAACTAGATGTGAATGCTTTTCTAAATGGAGAATTGGAGGAAGTGTATATGAATTTGCCCCCTGGTTTTTTAGCAATCATTTGGAACTGAAAATATGTAAATTGAAGAGATCTCTCTATGAGCTGAAGTAATCCCCAAGAGCATGGTTTGATCTTTTCACAAAGTCCATTTGAAATCTTGAGTATATGTAAAGTCAAGTTGATCACACCATGTTCTACAAACATTCTAGTGACAATAAGATTGTCACCTTGATAGTATATGTAGATGATTTCATCTTGGCAGCTGATAACATTATGGAATTGCAGAAATTAAAGGGGGTACTTGCTAAAAAATTGAAATTAAAAATCTTAGTTGAGATACTTCCTTGGTATGGAAGTTGCAAGGTCTCAAGGTGGTATATTTGTTTCTCAACAAAAATATACTCTAGGCTTGCTTAAAGAAACAAGAATGTTTGGTTGTAAGCCATCTAATACACCAAATGATCCTAATAGGAAATTAGGGCAAATGGAGTTAAGCTCAAGTGTGGATAAAGGATGTTATCAACATTTGGTGGGTAAACTGATATACTTATAACATACACGTCCTAATATAGCGTTTGCAGTTAGTATGGTTAGCCAGTTTATGCACTCACCTATTGAAGAATGTTTTGAAGTCGTGTATCAAGTTCTAAAGTATCTGAAAGGAAGCCCAAGGAAAGGATTATTGTTCGAGAAAAAGGGGCATATGCAGATTAAGGGGTATCTTGATGCTTATTGAGCAGGAGATAACAAGGATAAAAGATCAACTTCAGGTTATTGCACCATGGTTGGAGGGAACGTGGTAACTTGAAGAAGCAAGAAACAAAATGTTGTTGCTCAAAGTAGTGCAGAATTTGAGTTTCGGGTTGTTGCTGATGGAATTTGTGAACTCATTTGGTTGAAGAGGATATTAGAATAATTGAGGATTCCTCATGGGAAACCTATGAAATTATACTATATCAATAAAGCAATGCTTAACATAGCCCACAATCCGGTTCAACATGATAGAACTAAGCATGTTGAAGTGGATCGTCATTACATTAAAGAAAAACTTGAGGGGGGCCTAGCCTATATGCCATATGTTCCTACAGAAAAACAACTAGCAGATATCCAAACTATCAAAAGCAGTCGTTTGAAGTTCTAGTAAACAAGCTAGCAATGTTACACATCTTCAAACCAACTTGAGGGGAAGTGTGGAAAATCATAAAATATGTGGGAGATTTGATTTAGTACTTATAAATGAGATGTTTTGATTTGATTTAGTGCAGTAAATTAGGGGATAGAATCAAATGAGTCAATGTTTCTAATTCAGTTTTTATTTTTTTCTATTTTCAGGGTAGTGATTATTTGCACAATTGTATCTTTTTATTTTCTTCCTTTTGCATGCACTCAAGAGTCCTATGTTGTAATCCTAAACTTCAAAGATAAAGAGGAACAATTTTTTTTCTCTAAACTTTCAAGCTTGAATTTATAGGATTTGGACCCACAATGCAAATCATGCACTCGACTAGTACATGCTAATCAAGCTAATATTTTTTAACTGAAATGATTCACCCAATAAGTTTCTACACGTACAATTTTTCTAGTTTCAAAAAGTTGGTGATGATGTGTCCTATAACATCAGGACATAAGTAGAGGCAAATATAGCTGATGTATGCCTGCATCACTCAAGTAATACTTGTTGAGGAGTTTAACACAACCAACAATTTCCAGAAATGAGCAAAATACAAAGGGAATACCAATTATGATTAACTAACAAACAAAAAGAATTTTAGGTGTCTAGAATCAATTCACTTCATAAAAATTGAGAAATAAAAAGCATAACATAATAGCAGAATCAAATTAGTATTGTAGCTAAATGATGGAAGCATAAGCTGCAAATTTTTTATTCTTATCTACCAAGAAGAAAGATAAATGACTCATAAAACAAAATACCTTCAATAGACCTAGTCGAAAATATGGCCACCCATATGCACAACAAATTGCTCTAAACAAGGATGGATTAGAGCAATTATGTCTCTGTTGAGCATGCCAACAACTCAGCAAAGTGGCATGACAAGAAGAAGGATCCATATCAATAGGTAGCTGAAGCAAATCTTCAAAGTCAAGCTGCTTTACAACACCATGGTTCATTACAGAAGTGATTGCTTTGAATGTCAAAAGATGCCAGTAGCTCTGAGTCTTTCCCTTTAACTACCAAGTACAATAGAAACCATTATTATGGAGTCATGTAGCCTTGGAAAACAAAAAAATAAGAAGAATAAAGAGCAATAAAGAGGAATAAACCAAAAACCAGAAAAGAACAAAACAAAAAAGAAGCAAACAAAAAAAAGGAGAGAGATGACGGTCAATCTCAATGTGCTTGGATTAGGTATGATATGTTAAAGACACAGATGCCCAAAGTGCATGCAACTAAGGAGGTCAGAGCAAAAATGGTACCATGATGGAAAGGATCATATTTCAATCTCTAGTGAAGGAGTACATAAATAGCCTTACAGACAAAAAAAAGAGAGACAGAGTAGGGGGATGGAGTAATATATTTTTTTTTTTAATATATGGATCCTAAAGAAGAATGAGCTTGAATTTTACTAAGCATATTTCTTTAAAGATAATGGAGATTCAAGATAATGAAGAAGCTCTTTTCACTTCTTTTATTTATGCCATTTCAGTAGGATCCAAAACTGCCCAGAATATTTTATTTCACTTTATATCTTATTTCTTTTATTATGGTTTCCTCATTTTGGGGATTTTGTTTCTTAATTGAAAGATTCATTATCACAAGATTACAAAATTAGCAAGGGGCAAAAAGAACCAGTACTGGAATATCTTCTACTGGTTTTTAGGATGGTGAATATACTCTAGGTTTTGGTGATTAGACTGTATAAAATAAGTAAGAGAAGTTGAGGGAAAAGATAAAGAATTTCTGTTAATCTTAAAAATACATGAGCAAGACTAGGATCAAGGTCAAAATCTAGGAAGAAAATATAGAAAAGTATCTGAGAAAATCCTGTAGATATTGAACAGCTACAGAATAGTCTAAATATAGGGACAAATCAGCCTAATTAATCCCAGAATATTAAGCGGTTCAGCCAGGCTGACTTTTTATCCTTAACAACAGAGTCCTCACGGCTGTATGGCCTGATTTGATTCCCGATTCTCAGCACTCCCTCTCAAGCTGGTTAATAGAAATTGATCACTCCCAGCTTGCCAAGAATTTCCTGGAGTTGTGGCTTCAGTGGACCCTTGGTAAATCTGCTAATTGTTTTTCAGTTGACATGAATGGTGTACAAATCAGCCCATTATCTATCTTTTTGTTAATAAATGTTGACCAACTTCAATGTATTCATTCTATCATGTTGCACCGGATTGTGAGCTATACTTATGGCAACCTTATTGCCCTAGTAAAGTGTCATAGGACTATCATTCTCCATCTTGAATTCTTTTAAGAGAGATTTTAACCATAAGAGTTCACAAATTCCCAAAGCCATTGATGACCTTGCCAGAACTAATTGTTTTTTACTTCTCAATGTCACCAAATTGCATCTAACAAATGTGCAATACCTAGAAGCAGACCACCATCACTAATAGAACCTGCCCAGTCAAAGTATCCATGTTTGCCTCCACCTCTAGATTGTAGGTTTTTGAAAATAGAAGTCCTTTCCTGGGTGCTCCATTGAGATATCTCAAAATTATCACTACTGCATTCACATGTTTTTCATTTTCCATATGCACAAAATTGAATGAATTCCAACAAAAGACAGTATCTGGTCTAGTATGGGACAAATAAATTAACTTGCCCACCAACCTTTGTTAACTCTCTTTATTCATGGCTAGGCTTATTGCCAATGCTCTCACTCTATGATTGACATCAATTAGGGTGTTTACCAGTTTGCATCCAAGCATTCTAGTTTCTTTCAATAAGTTCATAGTATACTTTCTTTATGACAAGAAGATCCATTTCTTTGATGGAGCCACCGTATTGCCGATGAAGTATCTCAAATTCCCAAAGTTTTAATTTTAAATTATTTAGCAAGGGAATCCTTTAGATTACTGATTTCAACCAGGTTATTTCCAATCACAATTTTATCATTCACGTATACAATTAGTATATTCACCTTACCTCTTTCATGTATGTGGAACATTGAGTGATCAATTTGGCTTTGCAAGTATCCTTGACAACAGAGTGACTTACTAAATTTTTCAAACCAAGCATATGAAGAGTGCTTCAATCCATAGAAAGACTTTCTTAATCTACAAACCTTCACCCTCCCAAATTTTTCCTCAAAGCCAAGTGCTAATTCCATGTATACATCTTCCTCGAAACATCCATGAAGAAAAAGCATTCTTTCCAAGTCAATTATGAACTAAGAGGTTAATAACAAGAACACGATTAAAACCAACAAGCAAACAAAGTGCCAGTTAAGCTTAACAGGCCATCCCCCAAAACCCCAATTTTTCCTTTTAAGAGAAACTTCCTTTTCAATGACTTTGATTCTATACTCAAAATACTCCATTAATTTTAACCTCTCTTAGGCATTTTTCCACCTAGCAGTTCGTTAGAATTCCTTTAAACATCATCTTTGGATTGGAGACTTATTTGTTTAGGTAACTAAAGAAAAGAGAAAGTTATTTGTCTTTAGTTTAGCAGTTCAAATTGAATTTTGATGGTCTTGCTTTAGTAAGTCTACTTCAATTCAGCAGGGGTGTGTGTGGGAGCAGGTTTTATGTTAGTGCAAAGGAAAGCTATTATAGGCATCTTAATCTTAGTTAGTGTTGATATGGCTGTTAACATTGAGCTTCAAGCTACCTAGGAAAGTTTTAAAATTACTTCCAACTAGGGTGACAAATTATTGAAGATTTTTCCAACTCATATGAGTTGTGACTATTGTATAGTTGTACATAGAATCTCCTAGGATTTTTTCCTTTCTTAGCACTCTTCACTTATTTTATTTATCTTTGATAGCATAATCATAGGCATTATTTCTTAGGTTATTTTTATTCAATCAATCTGTATATATTCATATGTAATCTTATACAATAAACGCAGTGAAAAGTATTTTCACAAATGCTTCTAGATTTGAGTGAGAACACCTTAAACTAATGCTATTGGTTTTTAAGAAATTATCATGGCTAAAGATCAATTTAGACAAATGCATTCTATCTAGAATTAATGCAAGTTAGGATTTGACTATCAGGTTGGCATCAATGCTTGAATGCAAAGTCTTATAGACCTTTAACTTACTTGGGTCATCCATTAGGGGGGAATCCAAAGGCAGTTGAATTTTAGGATCCAGTGATTGATAGGGTCTTGAGGAGATTTGATGGATGGAAAAAGGTCTTTTCGTTTTTAAGGTAGAATTACTCTAACTCAAACATGCTTGTCCCACATCTTTAACTATTTCTTATCTCTTTTCAAGATTCCAGATTTAGCAACATCTAAGATTGAGAAATTGCAAAAAGATTTTCTTTGGTCAAGAGTTTGGGAAGGGTATAAAAAATCATATCATTAGTTAGGATGTAGTGTGTAAGCCTAATGAGTATAGAGGTCTGGGACTCTCTAAGGAATCATACTCTCTTCAGAAAATGGCTTTGGAGTTTCCTTAAGGAAAGTTCTATCCTTTAGCATCAAGTTGTTTTGAGTACATATGGAACACATCCTGATGGATGAGATGCAAACATTATAGTCAAATCATCACATAGGTGTCCCCGGAATGCCATTGCACAAGTGTTCCAGGTTTTTTCAAGTTACACTCATTATGTGGCGAGTGACAGGATAAGAATTCGCTTTTAGGAGGATTTATGGTGGGGGGATCAACCTTTATGTTCACAATTTTCATGTCCTTATAGAGTTGTCACAATAAAAAATCTTACACTTTCAACTATTCTTAGTCACTCTTCTTCTTCTTGGAATCTTAATTTCCGTCGCAACCTTACGAATTCGAAAATTGAGGATCTTGAAAGACTCATGTCATCCCTCACTTGTGTGCACTTGTCTTCATCCACCCCATATGCAAAAGCATGGTCATTCATCTCTTAAGGATTATTCAAAGTCAAATCATTCTTCATGCTTTGTCTAATACATAAGATTTGGTTCTTTTTAGCCAAATTTATATGGAAATCTAAAGTCTCATCTAAGGTTCAGGCCTTTCCTTGGTTAGTGCCACACAAAAAAATAAATACCAACCACATGCTACAATTGAGAAGGTCTTTCAAATCCCTTTAGGCCTAATTGATGCGTCTTATGTAAGGAGAGTGGAGAGTCCATTGATCATCTTTTTTTGCATTGTCCAATAACTTTAAGGCTTTAGCACTATCTATTAAGACAAGTCAGGATTGATTAGGTTCTACCCAAGAGTATATGCAATATGATGATCATTTCTTATAAAGGTTTGGAGAGCTCTGGTATCAACAAGACCCTTTAGCAAATAGTTTGTCACACATTACTTTGGATTGGGTGGCGAGAGAGGAATGTCAAAAATTTTTAAGATAAGTGGGGAGCGACAAAAGGGTTGTGGGGTTTATTTCACTTCAATTCCTCTTTCTATGCCTCATGCCTTAAGGCTTTTAAGGCATTCCTCTCAATGTTATCCAACTCAAGGTTATTCTCCTACCTATACTTAAGGTTATAATCAACTAGGCTTTTCTTGTACCTGTACTTAAGGTTATTCCTACTAAACCTCTTGAACAATTCTTTCAGTGGCTATTTTAAGTAACATGAAGTTTTTGTTCTCAATTCAAACCTTCTTATTGGATGATGATAACTTAGAAATATATACTTAAATGTTTCCTCTTCTAGATTCCCACAAAAGAAAGCATTCCTAATAGAGAAACCAATCATGATTTGCCATAAGAAAGTAAGAACTCCAAGATAATTGCAAAGGCAAAGTCTTCCTATTCCCTATTATACAAATAAGCTATTAGCCTCATTTAAAATGACATGAATAAAAAAAATTAGAAGATAATAGACATAAATTTATGTACAAGATGCCATTTTAGAAAAATGAATTTTGTTGCCACAAATAGATAGAAGATTCAAAGGAAAAATAAATATATACCAAGGTTAAACTATGGGAGAAAAATACTTACAAAGTCTCCTAAAGTACCTTCCTCAAGGCTCGTATCAATGGAGAGAAGCGGACTATCCATTGAACTACATTTTATACAAGCAAAACACAAATTACTTAGCAATCAGATTGTGAAGAGAGAAAAAGGAGAATCCCTAATTATTGTTATTGAAAAACTGTAAAGAATACACATTGGACTTGGGTATATATATACATGCTAGTGGGACCCATAATACAGTAAGGAAAGAAAAGGAAAAGGAAAAGTAAATAACCTAAATAACTATACATTATCTAACACAGATCTTTAAGGTTAGAAAGATAATGACAGTATTATATACAAATATGTATCACTTATTGACAAATATATGGGTATATGATACTTGCTACTATAACATGACTATTTTCACTATATGGGTGACAAATGGAAAAGGTACAAATACATTTTGAATTTAAAATTTATAGCATAGAAAAATAACAATGTATTTTCAGTTTTCAATTTATAGAAAATGAAAGACAAATGTTGAGCATTAGGTAGTCAAGCAATCGTCATTATGTCATATAATTGAAAAGTATTGCTCATGCCAAGCATTTAGGATTTAGATAGTATGTGCTGCAAACATCAGAGAAAGAGAAGTTAGGTTGGGGGTTGGGAAATCGAATCCTTAACTGTAAAGGTGGGTTGGGGGCTTAGAAAATGGAATCCTTAACTGTAAAGGCAGTGAACCTATGTATCTGCAAGTTTATGAATTGAAAAATCTTGTGGTAAGCGTGTATGCAACTTTGTGAAGCCCAAACTCAAGCTTGGAGACAAAGTACTAAAGCATGAGGAAAGTGAATCAGGTTGAAGACTCCTCCATGCAAGGACACCAACATGGATGGCAAGTTTTCATCAACCTTTGAACTTTCAAGGATGATCTGTTAAAAAGAGAATGCATGTGTGTGTGTTACTTTATTAAATTGAAACTAACTAAAATCTCTATTAAAAAGAGATTCTTCTTTGTACAAAAATGCTAATTCAAGGTTTCAAAGAAGCTTGATCTCACACCAAAATGCTTGACTCAAGAATTGAAGATTTGAAGACTGGAAATGAGCCCTGAAAATTATGAAGAGATGACTTAGTGAAGAATTTCTGAATTCCTTTTATTGATCTTATTCGGTACACACCATACACATATATATACACAAATGACTGAATAAGAAAATATCAATCTAGCTTGATTCTCTCCTAAAAATAGGAAACTGAATCCTAAGGAAATATCTTAAATGATCTCTCCTTTTTTATTCCTAAAATACTTTCCTAAATTAAAATCCTAACTTTGAATGCCAAATTTCAACACTCCCCCTCAAGCTGGAGAATATATATCATATAATCCCAGTTTGCAAGTTAAGTCTTCGAAGTTAGGCCTAGGTAAAGCTTTGGTGAGGATGTCTGCGGTTTGGTGCTTGGTAGGAACGTAGTTCAATTTAACCATATCACTAGTCACCTTCTCTGTGATGAAGTGTTTGTCAATCTCAACGTGATTGGTCCTGTCATGATGCACGGGGTTCTTTGCTATGCTTATAGCTGCCTGATTATCACACATCATCAGAATCGGAGATGAACTCGTTTGTCCCAGTTCACTAAGAACCCTTTTTATCCAAATCCCTTCACAGATTCCCTGTGCTAGAGCTCTATACTTAGCTTTTGCACTACTTCTGGCAACAACTGATTGCTTCTTACTCCTCCAGGTAACAAAGATTTCCCCAGACAAAAGAATAGTATCCAGAAGTGGACCGCCTGTCAATGATGTTTCCTGCCCAATCCGCATCTGAGTATACTTCAGTGTCACGATTCTCTGTCTTTCTGAAGAATAGACCTTTCCCTGGTGTTATTTTTAAATATCTAAGAATCCTGTAAACTGCTTCCATGTGTTCCTCAGTAGGGGATGTGCATGAATTGACTTACAGCACTCACTGCAAAGCCAATATCTGGCCGAGTGTGTGAGAGATAAATCAAGCGCCCGACGAGTCGCTGATATCTCCCCCTATCTACCGGTGTACTCTCTTTCTCGATACCAAGTTTCTTCTAACTATCCATAGGAGTATCAATTGGTTTGCATCCAAGCATACCGGTCTCCTTAAGAAGATCGAGTATGTATTTTCTTTGAGAGACTACAATTCCCTTCCTTGATCTAGCCACTTCCATACCAAGGAAATATTTCAAATTTCCAAGGTCTTTAACTTCAAACTTTTCTGACAAATACTTCTTCAAATTCTGTAATTCCTCCATATCATTCCCGGGATAGAATAATATCATCGACATAGACTATCAATATGGTCATTTTCCCGGCATGAGACTTCTTGACAAATAGAGTATGATCAGTCTGACCTTGTTTGTAGCCCAGCTTCAAGACTGCCTTTGTGAATCTATCAAACCAGGCTCGGGGAGATTGTTTAAGGCCGTACAAGGATTTTTTGGAGTTTGCAAACCTGATTCTTTGCCATACTTCCTTCGAAACCAGGTGGTATTTCCATGTAGACTTCCTCTTCTAGGTCACCATTTAGAAACACATTTTTTATGTCCAGTTGTTGCAAGCACCAATCTTGATTGACAGCCAATGAGAGAAGAATCCTGATAGTGTTCAGTTTTGCAACAGGAGCAAAAGTCTCCTGATAGTCTATCCCATAGGATTGTGTAAACCCTCTAGCTACCAGACGAGCCTTGAATCTCTCGACTGATCCATCTGCTTTGTATTTTATGGTGAAAATCCACTTGCACCCCACGGGCCTCTTCCCAACCGGCAAATCTGTGATAGTCCATGTCCCATTCTTCTCAAGTGCATCAATCTCATCTTCTACTGCCTTCTTCCATTCTAAAATTTTGAATGCCTCTTGTATTGTGTTAGGAACCTGAGTATCATCAAGAGAAGTAGCAAATGCTCTGTAAGATGGTGATAGCCCTTCATACGTAACATAATTCCCAATTGGATGATCTGTACATCTCCTAACACCCTTCCTCAATGCAATCGGCAGAGTAGAATCATCAATGTTGGGAATTAACACCTCTCAAACCCTATCCTCACCTATGTTCTCTTCAGGTAGACTTGAAATGGAGTCAATATATTGGCCACATGTTGGCTGTGATCCGTGCTCTAATTCTTGTCTTTTTCTCCTCCTAATGTAAACTTGTAAGTTCTCATTAGCAAGTTGTGGGGCTATAGGTTGAATAGGCATGGGAGACTGGATGGTCACGGGAGAAGGAACATTTGTGGGCTGGGCTGGCTGGACTGATGACGGCATGGGTGTGGACAACTCAGTGGGCGCGGATTGGGAAGGATTTGGTGACTCTGAGTGAGAAAAAGGTACAGCCTCAAGAAGAGACTCCCAAACTTGATGTTCATTCATGCTCTCCCCATGAACATGAGATTTGGGATAGAAGAAGACATGTTCAAAGAAAGAGACGTCCATGGTGGTGTAAAATCTTTTGTTGGTTGGAGAATAGCATTTGTACCCTTTTTGGGTTGGAGAATACTCTAGGAAAATGCACTTATTGGCTCGATGAGCAAATTTGCTACGATTTTGAGGATACACATGAACGAACGCCGTGCAACCAAATACTTTGTGGGGTGTAAATCAGAAGAGGTTGCACGGGTGTGAGGGAATTTTTTTAAGAGAAGTTGACGTGGGGATTGAAAGGTAAGCACTCTGGATGGCATACGGTTAATCAAATAGGTAGCTGTGAGAATGGCTTCCCCCCAGAAATAGTTTGGAACATTAGAGGAAAACATAAGGCACCGGGCAACCTCTAAGAGATGTCTATTCTTGCGTTCAGCCACCCCATTTTGTTGTGGGGTGTCAACGCAAGAACTTATGTGGATAATGCCGTGATTTTGAAGATAAGTACTGAGACTACTAGTAAAGTATTCCTTTGCATTATCTGACTTGAGGACTTGAATTTTGGAATTGAATTGATTTTGAACCATAAGATTGAAGGTTTGAAAAATGTGCCCGACCTCTGACTTTTCTTTCATAAGGAAAACCCATGTTACCCGTGTATGATCATCAACGAATGTCACAAACCATCGAGTGCCAAAAATATTTTTTATCCGTGAGGGACCCCACACATCACTATGTACTAAAGAGAAAACAGTCGAAGGTTTGTATGGGATTTGAGGATATACTGTTCGAGTATGCTTTGCAAACTGACAAATTTCACAGTGATAAGATGCTGGATTTTTATTGATAAATAATTTGGGAAACAATTTTGCAAGGTAAACAAAGCTAGGATGACCAAGGCGATAGTGTAACATTATAATCTCACTATCTTTATTGACCTTAGAATTTGACACAGAATTGAAAGACTCTAACATACTCTGAGACTATACGCAACTTGCTTGAGAGACTTGGTTTGAGAATTGGCCACATGGGAGGAGGTAGAGCCCGGAACACAGTTCAGCACTGCCAATCATCTTCCCCGATTTCAAGTCCTGAAAAACACACGAGTTTGGATAAAATTTAGTAACACATTGGAGGTCACGGGCCAATTTGCTAATGGACAAAAGATTACAATCCAAGTTTGGAACATGGAGAACAGAGTCAAGATACAAGTCTTTAGTAAGTTTTATGGAACCTGTCCCGGCAATTTTTGACTTTGAACCATCAACAATATGGACGGATGAATGACCATTACTTGGCTTGTAATTTTGAAGAATGCCAGCATCTCCTGTCATGTGATCAGAAGCACCTGTGTCCACTATCCACGGCTTCATTCCTCCTCGATTAGCAGTTAAGGCTATCTCGGTAGTACTGCCACTGCCAACTTGGCTTAATAGTTTCTGTAGCATCTCCATTTGCTCTTTGTTGAATGGACTCGGCTCGGGAACAGATGTGCTCTCAGAGTTGGCAGCCACGTGTGCTCTGCCATCTCTGTCAAACTGTGGCTTTGGTTTCCAATCAGCCGGTTTGCCATGAAGCTTCCACCAAGCCTCCTTATAATGGCCTAGTTTCTTACAATAATCACACCAAGGCCTATCCCGTTTCTGACGATCTCCACCACTACTATTAAATGACCGAGCAGCAAGGGCAGAGGCATCCAATGTTGGGGCAAGTTGCTCTTTGGATCCCATCATCACTTTCTTTCTACTTTCTTCACGCCTAACCTCTGAAAAAGCCTCCCTGAGACTTGGCAGGGGTTTAATGCCCATGATTCGGCCTCTAACATCATCCAATTCCCTGTTTAGTCCTAGGAAAAACTTGAACAGTCTCTTTTGTTCCACAATTTTCCTGTATGTTGCTGCATCATCAGAACATTTCCATGAGTGAGTCTCGAATAAGTCAAGGTGCTGCCAATACCTTGTGAGTGTGTTGTAATACTGAGTAACTGTCTGCTCTCCTTGGCGGAAGTCATGTAGGGCTGATTCAACCTGAAAAAGTTCTGAAGTATTTTCAGAACTTGAGTAAGTTTCTTTGGCTGCATCCCATATGTCCTTTGCAGTCCCAAACAGCAAGAAATTTTCACCTATGTCATTGTTCATGGAATTGATAAGCCATGACATGATCATGCTGTTTTCAATCTTCCACTTCCTGAAACCCGGTTCTGTAGTTTCTGGCATGGCTGCTTCTCCAGTGAGGTACTCATCCTTTCCTTTACCGCAAATGAACAGCAACACAGATTGTGACCACTGTAAATAGTTATGGCCATTTAATTTGTGTCCTGTGATGAGAATAGGAGAGGAATCACTGCCACCAAGGTTTGGAATTTCAAAACTGCCCCCTGATTCTGGTGCCGTGACGCTGGATACTTGTGATGATGTCATTCCGTATTTTGTCATGGAGATGAGGAAGACAACCGAATATGGTTGCTGGAAATTGGGAAGAGAGAAAACCAGAGATACCGGCCTGATGGAAAAGAAAAACAATCGTGACACCACCGGAAAGGTAGAAGAACACTTCCCAAGGCACGTGCAGGGATTGGGGTTGAGAAAAAAATAGCCGGAGGACGCCGGAAAAACTGTTCGGAGGGCCCGCGGAGGCAAAAGAACCCCAAAAGAGGCACGTGCAGGGCTCGGATGGCAAGAAACAGGTATGAAGAGTGGCTAGTCGGCGTCAGGCGAGGCTGGAGGAGGAAACGCGCCGCCGGAAAGTGGCTCACGCGCCGGCGCGTGGGTGGTTTTCTGGCTCTGGTGCTTTGGGAAAAATTGGAGATCTCCTCCAGGCACTCCTTGCGGTGTGGGAAAAAGACGTCACCGGAAAAGTCGCCGGCGGTGAATGCTTTCTGACGATGATTCGACCGACCGGAAAGTCGTTTCCCGGAATTGATGACACGGGGAAACTGGAAAGAATTAGGTTTTCTCCCTTGGCTCGCGAGCGAGGGGACTGATGGCCGGAATGAGAGATGGCGAGAGAGAGATGGCGGAATGAATGATGGCCTGAATAAGAGGCGGCCAGAAGGGATTAGGGTTTCAGAAAACTGGCTCTGATACCATGAAGAATTTCTGAATTCCTTTTATTGATCTTATTCGGTACACACCATACACATATATATACACAAATGACTGAATAAGAAAATATCAATCTAGCTTGATTCTCTCCTAAAAATAGGAAACTGAATCCTAAGGAAATATCCTAAATGATCTCTCCTTTTTTATTCCTAAAATACTTTCCTAAATTAAAATCCTAACTTTGAATGCCAAATTTCAACACTTAGGTTTTCTCTTAACTTGAGCCTTTAACTGGCTTGTCTTAGGTCTTGTTTTGACTTGAATCATGAAGATTTAAGGACTAAAGTGAGCCTATTAGCCAGTATCCATCTAACCCAAGCTTTCCAAGAAACATCCATCAAAGCTAAGTTTGAAGTTGGCACTTCCATTTTAAGGACAAAAAGTTGATTTCCAAATCACACAAGATTATACTAAATACTGCAAACTCCTTGGTAACAGACACCTAAGGAGTCCTTACTAACAAAACTTCCCATAGGTTATGCAATGATCTATAAATGTCCTTAAAGATTTTAGCTTTCCTCTTTGATCATCTGCAAGATAGCTAGGATAGCTCCCCTCCGCAAATCTCTCCCATAAGGCTCCTCCCAAAACCCACAAGGATATAAACAATATAACTAGAATAACTCTAAGGCAACTCATACTAACCCCATAACAAAGCACAACATCTACTAAAGCTCCATAGCAGTAGACTAATTGGAGAAAAGGTTATTGATTGGCTTAACTTCCCACAAATTAGACACAAGATTTACAAGTTGAGGCTGATGGCTCCAATGTCACCCAAGGTGAAGCAAGTCATTAAGATTGAATTTCTTATGCATCAAAAAACAAGTAAAGGCTCTCATTTCTGAGGGATCATTTTCCTCAAGAAATGAACTTCGCTTAAGCAACACAAGGAATGACTCTAATCTTGATAGGCACAAAAGAAACAATTTGAGGTAAAAAGATCATTTGGAACTAAATCCCAACACTCTTGTATGAAATGGAGGGGGAGAGAAAAGCATATTAGAAAACCATTATAAGGGAATAAAGACAGCCAATTTCTTGAAAAGACTAAAGTCCTCAATTCCTACAAAGTGAACCTTTTTTACAAAGTGAGGTAATTGAAAATCGAGACGTAGTGCTTTATCTCCATCCATTTAAAGGATAAACTTCCTAACCTTAATCCTCAACCTTAGTATATTGATACATTTATATGGTTAGGTGAAAACCAAAGAATTTCATGGGTATTTAAATTTTGATCCTCTAAAATTAATCCATACAGATTTAACGATTAAAATGTTCATGTGGATAGAAATATTGGTGGTTTAATTTTACAAAGATATTAATGTCAACAAAAATATCAATAAAAAAAATATAGAAATGAACCAAAAAAAATGGCAATTTTGAATAAAATTTTGGGACAAAACAATCAATAATGCTCACATTAAACTAGTTTTTAAAAAAAAAAAAATAATGTACATACATACATACATACATACATACATACATATGTATATATATATATATACATACATACATATGTATGTATATGTATGTGTATTGTTTTTATTTTTTGTATGTATGTATGTATGTATGTATGTGTATGTGTATATATGAATATATGATCAAATTAGTATCATTGATCAATAATATTAGAGAAAGAAAAAAATCATGAGTACTAATATATACATCTTATACATACTTATCAAAAAATATATACATCTTATACATATTTTTTATAAGTACTAATATATACATGAAAAAAAATTTAAATTAGCCGAAATGTGATATGGAGAAGTAAAGAATGATAATAAGTTTATCTTTTTAAGTTTTATTCTCTACTAAAAGGAGTACCCTCCAAGGGATGTGAAAAGGTTCTAGAGGTTGAAGAAGATGAGTCTCAGGTCTTGTTTGGTGGAAAGGAAATCCTTTCAAGTACATTTTGTTGGAGAGAATGGAGGTTTATGGTTGGTTTTGTCTGAATGAAGTGAAGGAGCTTCTTTTTCATTGGGTTTTGAGAAAAAAGAGATCAAATGGTAGTTGGATCATTCACAGAAGGCTTCAAAGTTGGAAAGGTCACTAGGTTTGAACCGAAAATTCGATGGATGAACTAGAGCTCATTTGTTGGAGGTATTAGTAAATCCTAGTGGAAGATGCTTGCAAATCGCTAAGTTCATGACAAGCCGAAAAACAACATTTGTGGTCATTCCAAAAGGACAGAAGAACAAGGGTTGGATGGCAATGGGAGAAGCAATAGCAGTTGTGATGTTTTTTCCCTCCCAATGTGTGGAGTATAGGGGCTTTAAGAAAGTAGTATTTGAGGAGGATAAGCCTGTTTCGGTCCCTCTAAGACGCAGTTTTGCTAGTGTGGTGGTTGGGGAAGGGTCAAGAAAACAAGGCATTGAACCTTTTAGAAGGTGGGATAAGGTGATGGTCTATGAATTTTTGGAAGCATGTGTGAGCAAAATTGCAATAGGCAAAGCCTAGCCAAATTTGTGGGAATTAAAGGAGTGATTTCCATTACGCCTTTCTTTGAGAACCAAGGGATCTTCTTTGTGGAGTCTACTGATATAGCAAATTATTTACATGAGAAGAGGATTATTCTAGTGAGTGAAAAAATAGAAGTTAAGGTATACAGATGGAATCTAAATGTGAATGCTAGTTTGTCAGGGTTGTTTCGAAAGGGTTGGATTAAGGTGAAGGGTTTACCATTTCATTTGTGGTCCGAGAAGCATCTGTTTTGCTTGGTTCAAGGGTGGGGAAAGGTTCTCAAAATTGATAGGCATACTACCAAGCTAGTAGACTTGGCGAAGATTTGAATTAAGGTTGAGGTGAAGGAAAGGGCAATAATCCCCACGATTGTGATAGTATTAGATGAAGAATAGACCTTCTTAGCTTTAATAACATTCGTCGAAGGGTTCCCCAACATCCAAGCAAGCAACAAGAAGATGATGAATGGTCTTCAGTCTTGGGCAAACGTGTCAATCAAGTGGAGCTTCAAGAAGATCGTAAGGTTGACATGGTACCATGTTTGAGGCCACATGAGGGTCATTGGGAGTAAGGATGAAAATATCGGTTTTGACAAATACATTGGTAACTTGATTTTACGAGTATATTGGGAAATATTGATGAATATTTTGACACAAAATATCAGTAGATAAAAATTGATAAAAAAAATTCATAGAAATGTTGGGAAAAACTCTAAAAATGATAAAAATAAATAAATAAATAAATAAATAATAATAATACAAATATTGAAGTTATTTTAACAAAAAAACTTGATATATATTGAAAGATATAATGTATTTAATTTGGATATATTAAAAAATGTAAAGAAATGTTTATATATATATATATATATATATAGGTATTTTTTATTTAAAAATGTTACTAATTTTATTTATAAATTTATATTTTTCTTGTATTTAATTACTATAACTAAATTTAACTTATTTACAATAATTTTATTCTAATTCATTTATAATTTAAAATTTAAAATACATACATATATATATAGGGATGTGCATTTTAAGGAAACTAAAAGAATCATAGGCCTATTGGCAAGGGCCTTAAATTCCATGTAAAAGACTAGGGTTCAAGTCCTGGTAGTGTACACTTGGGTGTGGTTATTTTCATATCTTTGTGAAAATGAATGCCACATCGGAAATAGGGAACAAAATGAAGCCATATTTTAAAAATGGATGCTCCTTGCTTATTCATACTTGAGGTTTGGGTTGGGCTTCATCTAAATGGGCTGGATGACACATGCTTCTCAAGCCCACATCAAATTCCCAAAATTTTACAACCGAAGGGAATGCTGACGCAGCACCGATTTTTCAGCGATAATGCCAAAATTTAAGTAACATATTGGAATATCGTTCATTTATCGACGAATCAACAATGAAAAATGGAGAAAAAAATCCGAAATATCGGCAATATATTGCAATATTTTTGTCCTTGGCTAGGAAAAAGTGGAAGACAACTGCAATCCTCTCCATGTTAGCCAAATTTCAAAATTGAAATATGGTTACAATGGTAAAAAGGATCAAGGCTTCTCAATGCAACAAGTGGGCCTTTTAATCTTTTGGTCCAGTCTAGTAAGCAAAGTGGGAAGCAAGCCCAAGTGCGTGAAAGAAGGCCAAGTCGTGGAGGATGCTCAAGGCCCACCAAAATTACAGGTAACAGTCCAAGAGCCCATTATCATGTTAAGGCCTAGTGTGGAGGAAGCCCAAATAGATCTTGTGGCCTGGGGCCTTTTTCTTCAAGAGAGGTTAGCAAAGCCCACCTAATAGAAAGGGCCTTTTGTGAGCCTTTCAAGGCATCTCATCAGTCCATAGGGAAAACATCATTTCCATCCAATACAGACCTGATCAATGTTTCTCTCCTTGTTATTCATACCCTTTTATTCTACACATCAAGTTCCAATCGAGCTGACAACATTGAGAGGAATTCCTCCTTTAGAAGGGCAGTTCTTCATGTACTCAACATCACATTTCTTTGTGGCTTATGCATTTTAGACTCTTGCATAAGGTTTGTTTTTGCTAACCACATCTATTTGAGTTCCTCGCATATCTTAAAATCCCTATATTACCTCATTGGAGGAGAACAAGTGAAGCGATGATAGCTCTTGAAGAAAACATATTATAGCCTGAAACAGCCTTTGAGAAAACTACTTGAAAGGTCTATTGGAGCTCTAACTGAAATTGGTTTGCCCACAAAGCAAATATCAGTTTATTTGTCAACCATAAAGCTAGTAAGACTGTAGTTTTGATTTCCTACAATTTTTTGTTGTATATGCTGATGATATTGTTCGCCACCAATGAAGCAACTGACATTTCCCTATTGAAGAAATACAGGACGAGAGTTTGAGATCAAAGATATGTGTCACCTAAGATACTTTCTTCAAATAGAGAATGATCAGTCTGATAGTGGTATCTTCACTTGCAGATAAAAAATATGTTGCATTTTTTCTAAAAGAAACTAGGATGGTAGGACCCACAAATACCCCAATTAGGGTGAATCATTAATGATGTGATGGAGATATATGTTGTTGACAGATTCAGAAGCACATACTTCTGCAGTGTCATAGGTTAAAATATCCACTCAACCACTTCTAATCATCTAGAGGTTGTGCATAAGATATTTAGGTACACCTAAAAACATGCCTTGAGAAGGTATTTTGTACAAGTAACATGGCCACATGAGTGTTTAGGCCTTTACATATGCTGATTGTGCAGGTTCTATTATTGATGGTGATTGACGTAAGCATATCGTACCTTTGTTGTTGACAACCTTGTCAGTTACAAAGCAAGAAACAATCAACAATAGCAATCAAGTGCAGAAGTCAAGTCCAGAACAATGATCTTTACTATTGGTTTGTGGAAGAAAAATATTCTTACAGAAATGGGTATAGAGGCTAACTTATCCATAAGCTCATATCATGGCAATAAAGCTGCACCTAACATAGCTTATAATCCTTCAACATGATAGGATAAACATTGAGGAGCATTAAGGAATGATAAAGTTTGGCCAAATCTATATACCTTTTTACAAGGGAGTGACAAGACATGTGTTTCATCTGGTGTTAGGAAAGTTAGGCCTGTCCTATATATATGCACCAACTTGAGTGGCAATGTTCAGAGGTTTAACTAATTAATAAGTGGAAAATAATGCGATGTGATGACATATTAATATGACTATTTCTCTTACTTATCAAAAAAATATTTTAATGTGACTTAGAAGCTAATGTAAGGAAGGAGTCAATAAAAAACACTGCACTGAATAATTCTCATTAATTAATTAACTAGTACATTATTTGCTAATATACATGAGTACTAAAGAGAGAGAAAACGTAGGAAAAATAAACTAACCAACAAACTCCCTAATAAATAGGCTAACCAGATGCTTGATTCAAAAATAAGCTAACAAACAAAATTGAACTAATTTGGACATATTTGTAACAACTCGTCAACATGACTATTAACTGAAAAGTAAGGGATTAGAAGAGAATGATCAACTAACCAATACTGGCGTTCAAAAGATGAGCGCTTTATTCTATTGATGTTAACAAATATCCCAAATATGATATCCAGAAAAACAATACAGCTCTCTTCAAAGCATCTTAAGCCCTGGGCAAAAGAAGTCTTAGTGAACTTCAAAATAATTTATCAGACAGTTTCAAACACAGATCTGCAGTGCCAAAATGGAAGAACTAACTCATAATCCATAGAGAAACTTCAGCTAAAGAAATGCAAGGAATTTAAAATTGGGCCTACTTTAATAAAAGAAAAAAAGTCTTGAGAACAAAAATTTCAATCACAACCTAGAAGGCCTTCTGGATCACAGGTATCGTCCTGTAAGTTATCTAAAATGCAACTAGTAAATTTTTTAGCCTAATTCCATCTATCATAGATTGGAGCTACAGGATGTTGAAAGTAATTGCCACTTTATGAAAGCATGTTTTCTCCTATTTATTATTTTATTATTTACGAAAATTTTTCAAATTAAGATTTTTCGAACAGTGCCAAATTTCTCACTGGATACCTAAAAACTACTAACAAGGTGGCAGTCAATACTTGTCATCATAACTATTAATGTCTTATTTCTTCTTTTTGACTTACTGCAGCTTAGTAATGAGGTAAAGTTTTAAGTTGTAAACAGTAAAATATGCAGAAAAAACAAGATTAATACTTGAAAGGATCATATGTTGTCTACTTTTTACAGGAAATACAGAAATTTTATTAAGTCAAACAGGAGAAGGAAGGTTGAGTGCAGCTCTTCTAGATGGCCTTGTGCAGGCCAAAGCTTTGGCCTTTTCCAAACCTGTAAGCGAGGGAGACTTGATGTAGTCAGTTCATCGGTGACTAAGAGAAAAAGAGGCTCATGGAAGTTTGTAGGTGATTCTGCCAAATTTTTATATCATTACAGAGTTGGGGTGTTCCTTTTGTTGGGCTCATCACTTAGCCAATCAAGTGGTGGTTCTTTTAGCAAAAGGAAGATTAAAACTTTTGGTGTCTTTCCTAGGGAATTTTTTTGCCTCCCTAAGTTGTACCTAGTGATTGTTTTGGTTCACTTTATGATTTCTTTTTTTTTTTATAACTTTCCCCAACCATGCAAGTTACATTGCATCTTTCCCCTTGCTTTGATCAGATTTTGTATATTGTGGAAGGATATCCTGTCCCTCTTGATCCTAATAATTAATAGAAACAATCTGGTGTGTTTCTAATATTTTTTTTTTTAAATGAAAAGGACAAGGAAATTTGAGGTGTCCTCAAATTAGTTGGAAAAATATGAGGATAAACCCCTATTCTTACCAGGTTAAAAAAAATATCTTACCAGGTTCAAAAAGATCACCTAGAAATGCAAGGAAACAAAGCCTAAATGACTGTAGAAACTCTTACCAGTTCAAACAATAGCATAAGAGATTTACACTTATACTTCATTGCAATTATTTGATATCACACATGTATTCAAAGAAGATATGGAACCCAAGAGTTAATGGAAGAAAAACAAAGGGGTTGATTTTGAATGTGGCTATGAATGTTAGGGCACCATAAATTTTGTTAATATAATTACACAGAATGCTCTACATGATAGAAAATTTTAAAGATAAATGAATAAATAAACCATAATACCTGCAGTGAAGAAAAAGTTATTTGCAGATGAGGAAGCCCCAAGAGTGATTTTGCAATCCACCAGAAACACAAGAACCGGTTGCAAAATATCATGCACCAGCAATCTTTCTTTGAGGAGACTAGGATGATCATCTAAAATTAATACAACAAAAAACCAGAAGGAAAATTTCAGAAATCAAATATGAAGCTATCAAGTTCAAAAGAAACAACTCAAGTTATAAAGGCTTACCCAAACCAAGAACTGAGAACATCTGAACAACCACTCATCATACATAACAATATCTCCATGAAGAACTCTTTGAGAAAGAAAAACCATGTCAAAGAACGACATGCAGGCTTCAAGAGCAGGTAGAAAATGCAAGAAAACCTTCTCTGAAAGGTACATCTGTGTATTTTTTTTTAAGTACAAAATGATCATATGGAACAACACTTCCCAAGAATACCTGAAAACAAAGCTCCACTCTCCCTCCTTTTGCTAAAATTCAATTAAGTAAAAGAAAAAGAGTATGGACAAGAAACTAACAAGAGCTAACAGCAAAAGAACATTATAAACAGAGGGTAATAGAGTCTGTGCTTCTAGATGAAACATATGCAGATTACTACCACATGAAAAGAAAAAGAAATGCTGATAAAAAAAATGAAAAGAAAAAGAAATTAAAGCAGAAGAATAAGAACTTCAATCTAATATTTATGAGTCAAACTATAGGATTATGAATAAGCGTTACTGCAAAAGTATACCAGTTTTTCAGCCAATCAATCAGATTCAACATGTGAAATATACACCAGAAAGGCAGACTGCACAAAAGACTCAAGAAAAAAAATAGCGATCGTATTATGTTTCGACAGACTAGTGCCCCAGATAGCTAGGAAGAGATTTAAAAAGAAAAGGATCCATAAAAATAGTTTAACTTAATCAATATGTACAAGGGAAATGTATGAGAACAATTTGCGGCTTAGATCAGGGTCAATTTGCAGCCATATCTTTATGGACTGATTGCAGATGAACTGGCACTAATTCGAACTGAGATTTTACTTTAGCATATATCATTTACACAAGTAAGAGGAAGGTACCCTATGGAATTGTGGTAAAGTAATGATCCATAGACTGAAGGATAAGTTCGGTCTACTAGTTCCGTTTATACAAGGGAGGTGTACTCCAGTGCTATATGCCTTAGAATTTCAAGTAAGCAAGATGTTTCAAGCCTAGAGGTTTTGACCAGGGAGTTTATAGCTCCTTGAAAGGTTTTGTGGTTCCCTGTATTGGTTTTTGTTCCCTTGCAAAGGCTCTTTTTTTTTTTTTTTTTCCTTGTATGCTTTCAAATGGTTTTTTTTTTTTTTTTATCAGAAACAAACAAATGTATTAAATTAAGGAAAAAGAAATACAAAAGAAGGATGAGGAATCCTCCCAAAATACAATGAACTAATAAGAAAGTATGCTGAAACATCCAAAGTACTAAATAATACAACAATAAAGTACCACATGAGAATATACAAAAACAAACCATAGCTCTAGCAGTTGACTAATTTCCTTCCAAGCAAACTATTTCTCATCCTTACAGTTCTTCTGATTCAGATTGCAACGTAATTTAATATTGCTTCTAATCTCACCTTACCAAACTCTTTATATCTTCTTGTGTGATATCATGATAATAATTTGGATTTTGAATAATCCAATTCAATAAACAATCTCAGTTTTTCCCAATAAAACCTATTATGTAATTAAATTGAATTGTTTGAAGTACAAATCATTGTGAGGATATCACAAGCCAAATCTATTCAATGATACATTCCAACTACTGTCCAAGCATAGCATCAAGTAATGTAAAGCAATCCATGTAGAGAACTCTATACACAATTTCTGCATGTGCGTTTGATATGTCAAATGTGGATTGTTTTAACTCACTTTTTTTTTTCTTTTTTTTTTTTTGATAGGTGTGGATTGTTTTAACTCACTAAACCAAGCACTCCACCCCACAACCAGCACCCCCACCCCCTTCTTCTCTTTCCATCACTAAACTTCTGCAAACAAGAGCATAACAACCAGACATGGAGCAGTAATCTTTCAATATGAATTTGTGAATGTCTTAACTCTTCCATGACCATGATTCACAAAAGCAGATCACTTCATTGAGAAAATTTTAAATATCTGATAAAAACATGAATTTCCTACAAATGAGTAGTCCAAGGTGAGACCATTTAACTTATTAGTAGACTGTATGGGAAAGCCATGTACGACAAGCAACTTTTAGAGTTATCCAATCAGTCTAATAACCCAACTCTTGGATAACAACTTTTTCAGAAAACTCAATGACCAGAAGACCAAAAGGCAAGCCATCCACCCTCTTTCTCTTCAAACAACGTATATCTTAGATCTGGCTGAGGAAAGATTTTGGTCTCTATAAAGCAATACCAATTTCTCTTCTAACCCCTGTTTCCCTTGTATCAAATCCAACAAGTAAAATGCAAATTTGGAAGACAATGAGTCTCCAAAATTCAAGGCTTTAAGTGGAACAGTATCTTAAGTGGACCTCCTTTGGATTGTGCATAAACTGGCTCACTACATTCATGGCATAGGCAATATCCGGTCTTGTGTGTGACAAGTAAATCAATCGTCCCAGTAATCTTTGATACATACCTTGATCCACTCCTTTGTCTTTCAATGCTTCCCCAAGCTCATGATTTGCTTCAATTGGAGTCTATCGGTTTACATCCAAGCTTTCCCATCTCCTTAAGCTAGTCAAGGATATATTTGTGTTGTGATACAAATATACCCTCTTTTGACCATGCCACTTCAATTCCCAAAAAGTACTTTAGTTTGTCCAAATCCTTTATCTCAAACTCCTTTGCAAGACATTGCCGAAGTGCCTCTTTTTCTTTTGAATTATTCCCGGTCACGATTATGCCACCAACATATAATAGTAATATTGTAACTCCCCTTGATCAAAATGTTTAATGAACAAAGTATGATCTCCTTGGCATTGTTTAAACCCTAGAGATAACACAACTTTTGTAAATCTTCAAAACCATGCTCTAGGAGATTGTTTCAATCTATACAATGCCTTCTTCAACCTATACACCTTATTCTTGTCTAAACTTCCCCCAAAACCAAAAGGAACTTCCATATAGATTTCTTCATCAATTTCACCAAGAAGAAAGGCATTCTTTACATCAAATTGTTGTAAATTCCAATCAAAATGAGCTGCCAAAGATAATTAAATTCTCACCGTATTCATCTTTACTACCGGTGAAAAAGTTTCTTGATAGTTTATTCCATTTGTTTGTGTATATCCCTTTGCAACCAACCTTGCTTTATATCATTCAAGGGATCCATCAGCCTTGTATTTAACTATAAATACCCACTACTTTCTTCCCTTTTGGTAACTCCATAATTTCCCAAGCCCCATTCTTCTCCAATGCTTCCATCTCGACTTTCATAGCTTGTTTCCATTTCTCATTACTGAGTGCCTTGGTTAAGGTTTGTGGAATTGGTATGGAATTTATTTGGGTAAGAAAAGCTTTATGAGATGGTGAGAATTTTTCAAATGACACAAAATTGGACAATAGGTGTTGCATGCATTTACGTATCCCTTTCCTAATGGCAATGGGAAGATCAACATCATCATGTAAGTCAAGAGGAGCACTATAATTGTGTACCTCATTTCCGAGAGTTGGTTCAAATGTTTGGACTTGCATGGGTCTAGGTTCAGTCACCCTCCTTGTTGAAAAAACTTGTAGTGGCTTTGTAGCAATAGGTTCTAACTCCTTTTCTGTTGTTCCAACATCTAAAATAGGGCAGGTTTGAGCTATTTTTGGGACTGTTGTAGCTATTTGAGGTGTGCTAGAAATTTCTTGACCTTTTTCATGACTTTCAGACTCTTTTTGCGTTGCATTTGAAGGTTCGGATGGGGAAGATTTAGGAAACTCAAGCAAGAACATGTGTTTATCTTCCATAGATGATGTCTCCACCTGAAGATAAGGAACTGAAAAATATCCCTCTGTTTCTACAAAAGTGACGTCAAAAATTAATTGGAGGATGGAAACATTTATACTCTTTTTGTGTTAATGAATATCCAACAAAAATACACTTTAATGCTCTTGGATCCAACTTCCCTCGATAATGAGCATGAATATGAACAAACATGGGACACCTAAACACTATAGGAGGAAGCTTACTCGATGTATTGAACTGAGGAAAGAATGTTGTGAACATTTCCATAGGACTCTTTAAACCCAAAACTCGAGAAGGAACCCTATTTGTTAAATGAGCAGCTGTAAGAACGCCCTCCTCCCCCCAATAGGCTTTTGGAACATTTTTTTTGGAACAAGAGAGCCCTAGTAACATTTAGTAGGTGACCATTTTTCCTCTTAGCTACTCCATTTTGTTGGGGTGAATCGACACAAAGACTCATGAATGATTCCCTCTTTTTGAAAATAAGATGAATGCGTTTGATTGAAATAATCTTTTGCATTGTCCGATCTAACACGTTTTATTGACACCCCAAATTGATTTTTGACCATATTATGGTAATTTGGAAAAACAATGCTCACATCCGACTTTTGTTTTAAAAGGAAAATCCAAGTAACACGAGTATAATCATCAATAAGCGAAACAAATCAACAAGCTCCTAAAATATTAGGAACTCATGATGGCCCCCAAATATCACTATGAATTAAAGCAAAAGGAAATGATGATCTTTTGCTGCTCAAAGGAAATGAGACACAACGATGTTTTGCAAATTCACGAACATCACAATGAAAAGTGTCTACATCAATATTCTTAAAAAGCAAAGGGAACATGACCTTAAGTACATTAAATGAAGGGTGGCCAAGTCGAAAGTAATAAAGCCAAATTTGGTCTTTATTAGAAGAAGAGGACTCAAACAAAAAAGAAAGAGGTAGTTGATTCCCATTGCCACTACTTGTATCAAGGTAGTAGAGTCCATTCTTTTCCTTAGCATGTCCAATCATCTTCCCCAAAACTCAGTCCTGAAAAACACAATGAATAGGGTAAAAGATAACACTACAATTCATATCTTTTGTGAGTTAATGAATAGACACAAGGTTGGTTGAAAGTTTGGGAACATGTAAAACATTTTTAAGACTCAAAGAAGGGTTTACATTGACTATTCTTTAACCTGCAACAGTAGCTAAAGACCCATCAGCAATAGTTATTTTCTTATTGCTAGGACATGGAATATATGTGCTAAATTTCTCTGATGAAAGTGTCATATGGTCAGTAGCTCCTGAATCAATGATCCAAGAGCTTGAAAGGGACATACCTGAGACACTAAAAGCATGAGAGAAAGGAAACTTAACTGAATGTGCAAGAGAGCAAACACCCATAGGTTTCTCCAATGAACCTAAAATTTTTTTCAGCTTATCAATGTCCTCCTGATTCAATTCTTCAAGTTCCGTGCTGCTGTACTTTGATTGTTCCTCCACAGAATTATTAGCATCAGCTACATACACTTGGTTTCATTGTTGTCCCCGTTTAAAACCACTAGCACAGTTGATACCCTGTGGTTTACCATGAAGTTTCCGGCATGTCTCTTTCGTGTGCCGCGGTTTTTTACAATATGTGCACCAAACATTGTCCTTATTCTTAGAAAAATCATATTTGCTACTGTCATTACTGCCACCTTGTCCCGAGTTTACGCCTTTGAAATTGTTATCTCTTGGCTTTGTTGTAGCAAGGGTTGAACCTTCAGCTGGTTGAGAATCAATCATAACACCTCGTCGTCCTTCCTCTGCTCCAATAATGGAGAACACCTCATTAATGGATGACAAATCTTCCTTTCCCAAGACTTGAACTCGAACTTCATCAAATTCAACATTAAGATCAGCAAGAAACTCGAAAATCTGCTCCCTTTCAATAAACTTTCTTAACATTGCAGCATCTTCACTACATTTCATTTGAAGATTTTGGTAATAATCCATTTCTTGCCAAAGATTTTTCATGAGATTATAATATTCAATCACCGATCTTGTTCCTTATTTAGTGGTTGAAATTTTTTGCTTAATTTTATAGATTTGAGCCGCTTCACGTACCTTAGAATAAGTTTGTCTTACTGTCTCCCAAATCTCTTTAGTCGTGCAACTGATTTTGGGCAACATAGAATTCCATAACCATGACATGATCATGGAATCCTCTTCATCCCACTAGTTGAACTTCGGGATCTTCGGGCTCTGGACCTATGCCGATTAGATGACTTAGTTTGCCTTTCCCTTTCAAAAAGCTTCGCACTTGTTGAGACCATTGGAGATAGTTTTGGCCATTCAACGGATACGCTGAATTGATATTCTATAACTCTCTAATGGTTTGATGAGGCAAAGTTTCAACAAAGACAGCTATGGGTGTGGCAGAAGTCTCAAACATATTAGACATGGTGAAATCCCAAAAATTGTAGGTAGAATGGATGAAAGATGAAAAAAGATAAAAACAAAACACACAGTAATGAAGGCTGAAAAACTTGAACTAAAATCAGCAATGAAGGTTTATGAAGAATGTCAAAGTGGCTCTAATAACATGTGGGAGAAAGTGGTAAAAAAATTTTACAAAGAAATTTAAGGAAAAAAGTAAACTAATAATCCCTATAAATCAAGACAATCCTTATAAATCAGAGATTATTCTTCGTAATCTGATTTACAGCTATACACAGTTTCCTAATCTAATTTACAGCTATATATTACATAAATATATACAAGAGACCTCAAATAGGAAAATTCAAATTTCTAACAAATATCATGTTAGGAAGGAGATTACTTAGCTTTCTTGGGGGTAGGAGGAACATCATGTGCAATAGTAACCATGGTGATATCTTTCAAACTGAACTTCTACAGTTGTTTAATAAAGAGCCCAAGTTAGACGCCTGCTGCAAACAGTTTCAATGGTGGGGGGGGAGAAAGATCCACCACAAAAGCAGAAGATTTTGAACACTTTGGATGGTCTTACAGAAGTGGATGCTTCAGGGCTTAGAAATGTTATTACTAAAGGGATTATAGAAACATTCCTAACTTATAAATAAGATTCTGGGACAAACTTGCAATGGAGGCTTCAAAGTGAGGAGACTTTTATGAAACAAAATTAGGAGGCTGCTTTTTCCACTAGAAGTGGGAGATTGATTATCAACTTCAGGAAACATTGATATACTAGTCAGGATTCAATACTTCTCTTTAATTCCTCTTTTTTTTTTTTTTTTTTTTTTGTAAGAAATCAAAATAGTATTAAAAATAAAGAGAAGGAATGTACAAGGGAAGATGAGGAAACCTTTCAAAAAGAAAAACTACAATGAAGAAAACACAAGAGAGAACCCTTGTGAGGAAAAGACCAACTGGAGAAGAGGCTTACTGTGGAGCTTTTCAATATCTTACTCTGTAATCTGTATATAAACATATTCATTCTATTCATTAGGAAGGATCTCTCACCCTTGACATCAACAAATCTTTTGATCCCTTGCTGAATAAAAGCTTTATTACTTATTAAAAACAACAAAGAAAGAGACAATAAGCACATTATTCTGTTTAATAACGCCTCTACTGGCTTCAACTCTAACTTCCTGTTCCTGGGTAAGTAAACAATTGCTTTACAGTGGACGAGAGCTGAAAGACAACTTCTTCAATTTGTAAAACAAAGTTCTTCCAAGATGTAGCAGAAAACTGCACTGCCAACCTCAATATGGTTATTAGACATCTTAAGATGAGTTCAATCCTAAATTTTAATCCAAGTAAAAGTGAGGTTTCAGAATAAACATGGAGAATAAAAGCATTGGATCTTTTGTGAAATGCAATCTGATTTCAAGCTTAAAGTTTAACCTAAGTAAAAGCAACAGCTAAGATCCATTTATTTTTATGTATTTTTATCCATTTCTCAGCAATTAAGTGGAGAAGACACTTTTGACTGCCACTAAATTAAAGGAAAGGAAGGAAAATTAGAATCTTGTAAGAGGTAAGAAATTAGAATGACAATCACAAGATCACTAATTTCCATTCTTTTTCCACAATTTCTAGGCAATTCTGCAGACTGTAAGGGTTCCTTCACAATTTTCTGATATTTTCCCTGCCTACCCAGCAACCAACCAGAGCATTAATGAATTAAAAAGTACCCACCCTCCCACTTCCTCTGGCATTTCTTGTGGTAACCCCAAGTGCAGCAACCAGGACCAAGGTCACGAAATTCACCCCGAAACCAAAAATTGTAGCCTTTGTCAAGGAAAAACAAATTATACGACCACTACCGGTTTTTGTTGAAGAAAATTTAACAAAACATCAAACCCTGAAAATAAAGGATATATGTTACTGAAACACTCGGAAAATCCATTTCCTTGCCACACCTGAAAACAAGAAAATCAGTCCAAAAATTTAAACCTTGTTCAGTAAATCTGAACATGATGTAATTCAGCGGAAAATACAAGAAAAAAAAAAATTTAAAAGCTTAACTTTCATGTTACTGAAAATTGGAAAGCTAGCTGGACTGAGCTAAATAGTCAAGTTAGGTCAGAAGAGTCAGGAGTTAAGGTTTTGATTTTCTTGGATTCCAAATATGAAAAATCAAAGATCCATACTTTAATTTAACATATTTGTCCTCTATTTCTCAGCAACCAAATAAAGTTTTAATCTCTGTATGGTTCCTAAGAAGTCAGAATTAGAGAAGAAAAACAAAATTAAGATTATTATATTTACTATTGTTTCCATTTCCAAAAGGAATAAAACTCAACTCAACAAAGTGCAATGGTTGTATTTTGTTCTATTGAGCTCACTACCGAAAAGTTATTCAAAATCTGGATTTCTTTTCTTGTCCTTTACTTCTTTGCAAAAAAAAATGAAGCATAACCGAAGTTTATAACCAAGAAACACTACTTAAAATGGGTAGCAGGAAGAACAGTTCAAAAGAATTAACAATGCCAAGGTTCAGAGGATAAACATAACACTCTGTTTGCTTGCTGAATGCTGAGAAAATGTTGAGAAAGAAAATAAAAATAACTATGGAAAATTTCAAACCTAGGGTTCAAAGTATTTCAAGATTTAAGACCCAAGAGGACAAATGCCACCTCTTGACCACGCTCAGTTGAGTGGAGTCTTCCTTTTTCAGAAAACCAAAATAGATTCCAAAACTTGATTTCCTTTTCCCCGTTTTTTTCCTATACTTTCCCTCCGCAACCAAACAGAGCTTAATCAGAGGTGTATAAAAGTAAAAAGCACCTAAAAATGATGAAGGAAGAAAAAATCAAAAGAAAGTCACTATCCAATGTGGAAGCCTCCTCTCAACTCCATCTGCTCGCTGAGAAAGATAAGGACAAAAACGGGAAAAATAACCAAAACGCTGAACTATCCCCAGTTAAGTTGAATATTTGCTCTTCAGAAAACTAGAACATCAATTCAAAAGCTTAATTTTCCTTCTTCCATTTTGCTACATTTTCTCAGCAACCCAACAGAGCTTCATCAAAATTTACAAAAGAGCAAAGTGCATAAAGAGTGAAGAAAGAACGGTTTAAAGGAAGTTAAGGAAGGAGAAACAAAAAAAAAAAAAAAAAAAAGTTGGATTTTTGCAAAATTAAAAGCTTTTTTATTTTTCTCGGTAACCAAATAGAGCTTAACCGAAAATGACAGTAGAAGAAAGAACGTAAAATGTTGAAGGAAGAGCAATTCTAAAGAATCAAAAGGTTATAATTCAATGTACAAGCCAGTAACACTCCGCTACGTCGCTCAGAAAAGGTGAAAAAACAATGAGAATAACTTTGAGTTCGGAAAATACAGACTACAGAAGCCTCCTCTCGACTATACCACTCAGCTGAGTTGCATCCTTCATTTATAGAAAAATCACCTGATCACAAAAACAAGTCTCGAAAATTTTCGTTTTTGGCTCTTCCATTTTTATTTTTATTTTTTCTTTTTTCCAAGTTTTGTCGGCAACCAGACAGAGCCGAAGCAAGGAAATTCCTCTCAACTTTTATTTGTGCTGAGTTGAGTTGCGTTCTAGAGAAAAAAATCATCACAAAACACAAGATTGAAATTCTTTTAATTTTCCTGAGTTTTCTAGGCAACCAAACAGAGGAGAAGGCTAGGCCATGACAGAAATTGAGAAAAAGAAAAATGGAGAATAAAGAACAACGAAAAGAAAAGAAGAAGAAGAGAACGTACAGATGAAGAATTAGGGCAAATGAGGGTGATCAACTCCATCGTTTGGAGGAGCGAAGCGAAGAAGAAAGCAGAGGGCGACAGAAGCAAAGAGGCCTTCTCCTAAAATTCTGAATGTTCAAACTTCACTCACGGTGGCTCGACATATAAAACAATTTGATTTAATTAAATACACTATGTGACGTGAAATTTTACCTTTTTGTAATTTTATATAGACGAGGACAAAATGGTCTGATAATATACATGGCATGAATTTTATGGGCCCCACAATATATCTGGTCAACACTAAATTGAATGATTGAATGGGCCAGAAAGGTACCTTTTGGTTGTCTTAAGTCTTAAACATCGTTCATCATATCATTATTTAGGATTTTTTTTTAAGACTTAAAAACTTTAACGCTAATAGTATTTTCATATTTTATTGTTTAAATTAATTATTTTAATTTAAGCAATTAAAAACACTAGTATCTGTCCCCATCACAATTGATTGTAGAATACTTTCTTTGTTTTTTCTTGATTGATGTTATTGCTCAACAATATCTTTATATAAAGCAAAGAATTAAGGTAAAAAATTGATGTAGCCATTGAGGATCCATTTTGTTTAGGTTTTTTTTTATTTAACCTTTTAACTTCATTTTTGTATAAAAATTTCTTTGTATATTATTATTAATCAAGAAAAACTGAAGAAAATATTATAATAATAAGTAATAAGCTCGATTGCAATTCTTAGTAGTGATAATAATAGGATGGGTCCATCTTGTTTAGTACTCATTCTATGCGTCCACATTCTGATTAGAATGATTTAGAATAAAGATAAGTAAGTTCTAAATGAGTTTAGTTTTGAAAATCCCAAAAAGGATTGAGAATGGGTTTGAGAAGTTTTAGCAAATGAGTTTAGATCTCAAAACCCTGTTTCACTTTAATTGTTATTTAAACAAGTAAAAGTTATGTCTCATTGTTATAAAATTCTTTTATTCTTTATTGCTTATTTTAATAATCAATCACGGATTCATCTTAATCTCATCTCATGTTTGATTAATCAAAAGAAGTTATCCAATCTTTAAGACATGATTAAGAATGATTGTTCCTTAATTGAAAAAAATTATGTATCAAATGTATTCATAAGGTAAATATTATCATTCCAATTCAACAATCATACTATGGGCATCGGAAATGGTGTCAAATGGGTATCGAACTTTGCTGAATTCAACTTCCTTGTATCATATTTTTCTCACACAATGTCAAGAGTTGATACAATTGAGTGTCAAACTACTTAGATAACATCTTCCTCAAACATTTGTTATTGACTCATATTTATTTTGGGATTTCAATACACTAAGGTGATATTTGTTTTTTAATTTAATGTAATTTGCTTTAAGACTTAAACAATTTATTTTTAATTTTTTTCCATTTTTTTTTTTTGCTTATTATTTGTTCTTAAAAACTTCTTATTGAAAGAAGAAATTAAAATATTTGACTTTTTATTGACCATTAAAAATAATTTTTTGAAACAATCAAAACATGATCTTAATATAACTCTCATCCAATTAATATTCAATAATTAAATAATAAAATAATAAAAATCTCAAGATTTAATACTTAAAATACTATTAAATTGTATTTAAAGTTAAATTAAATTATATTTAAAATTAAATTTAAAAAAAAATAAAAAAACAAACACTAAAAAAAAAAACTTATTTTAAAGCCTAGATCCTCAATTTGCAACCTAATTATTCATATTTTTCAACGTGATAAAAAACTCGACCCACTATCATCCTACTTATGGATATAAAAAGTGAAGAATTCTTTTTAAAGCCAAATATAACCTTTTAGTGGTATCTAAATGTTTTGATTAGAGTGGTCAAGACTTTAAAACAGATTTATATAAGGGCAAGGTAATTTCTTCTAGAAGACTTTTTTAGTTTATGCATAAAAACTTCAATTAAAATTTAATAATGCCACATTTCCTCCTTTACTTTTAAAAGAAAAAAATTAAAATTTCGATATATATCCCCTTATAGTTCTAAACTATTCCATCTCTTTTAAATCTATTTATTTTTATATTTATTTATTTTTTCAAATGAGATAATATTGATTCTAATTTTTTTTTTTTTTCTATTTATATTTTTGTAAAAAAACTTATATCATTTGTGATATTTAATTATTATTTATGGGTGATATTTAATTATTAATTATTTATGTTGGTTTATAAATCAATATAGTTTGTGATGGTTAATTTATTTTTATATTATTATTTAGTATAATTAAATCATAAAATATGAATGTGTGAATTTTAGATAGGATAAATTTATTATTATTATTATTATTTAAATAAAATTTATATTCAAAACATTCAAGAAATTTTTTAAACACGATAAAATGGTTGTTACAAAGTAACAAAATACTTAATAAATATTTTTTGCAAAACAATTGAAAGACACTTTCGATAGTAGAAAAATCTCTTTCAAAACTTAATTCCCAAAAATGATTTATAAGTCATACAAAAAGAAATTATGGGTTAGCATAGAACTCGTTTGGCCATGATTTCAAAAACTTATTTTTAAAATTTTTTTAATTTAAAAAAAGATTTTAAAAATAATTTTCAGAAAATATGTCAAAACAAGTTCATGTTTTTTTTTTATTTTAAAAATCTAGTGAAAACAATTTTTATTTATTTTTTAAAAATTGTTCTCTATTTTACTTTATTTTTAAAAAACAATGACCAAACAATATTAAAATTTTTTAAAAATAGTTTTCTATTTTTAAAAACAAAAATTATTTTTAAATCACATAATCAAACAAGCTTTTAATTTCATTCACCTTTTTTAAAGTTTTGACTAAATACAATAAGTCTTCATAAATTTAAAATTTCATTAAATATATCTTCTTATTATTTTCATTTCTTATTTTCACTCATCTCCCATTTCACTCAAAATAAGGAAAACATATGATAAAATTTTAAACCTACGTGAACTAGATGTATTAAACCTATGCTTTGATTCGTCATCTAATAGAAAATGCCAATAGGAAGTTGTTCCGATAGAGTCCTAGATTCCTAGCCATAGATCTCAAGTTAACAGATGGGCAAGCATTGGTTTCAGGGTATGAAAGAGTAATTTATTAAATTAATCAAACCATGACTATAATTATGAATAATATCAGGGGTTGTTTGAATAATTTCCCCTCAAATGTATTCACATTCATTGGAGGAAAAGGAAATGGAAATGGAGGTGGGGTTCCGCAGCCACCGCAGCTTTTGATACACAAAAAGCCAAAGCAATAAAATGAGTTGGGCAGTAATCCTAGTCAAGATTCTTAGGGTCACATGATGCTGTGAGTTGAGAGTTATGGGTGGCATAAAGAAAGAAGTGGGAAGATTCCCATCTCAATATGCTTTTGGCCTTTTTCCAAGCACAAGTGAGTTACACATCACAAAACCACTTGCTAGGAATAGGATTCTGGATAACCCCTGCTCAGCAGCCCCTTTTACTTTTGTCCGCTTTCCCACTATATTTGAAAAGCGCTAAAAGCCTTGCGCGCATGAGCCCTCACCGGTCACCGTACTCTGAGTCAGGGCTAACTCCTTTTTCTCCACCAAATCTTCTTCACTTGTGATTTTGGTATGGAATTTGATGGGCTTTCTTTACGGACGACCAAATTTTATATGCTTAATTGCTTGTTTAAATGATTACATGATATACCAATAAACAAAAAAACATTTGGTGGATTAAAATACCACTAAAATAATTATCAAAATTGTGACTTTTTAGCTCGATAAATTTGAGCTTAGTAAGTAATGGGTCATTTATACCTTGAACAAGTGACATGCAATTCAAAAGATGAAATATGACAAAATTTGGAAAGCTACAAAATCAAGTTGTAAAAGAAAATAAAATAATTAGAGTAAAAAGGAGAAATTATGTTGTTGATAAATTTCCTAAATAAAGGAGGCAAATTGCTAAAATCAATGAACCCACCATGGAATCTCAAAAAAGAAACTTCAAGATTCCTTCTTTTCTTTTGGGTCACCATAAATGGATCGAAATACCGAAATTTTTACAACAAAAATTTATATGCTCTTATGATGGAGCTTACAACCCATCTATTAAAAGGAAAATTTTTTACATCCAAATAAAAATTCTATATCTTTTATGGGGTGTACAACCCAATTTAGAGAAAAAAATAAATAATCATCAACCAATACAAATATATTTATACATTTAATTGAATGAATAAAAACATTTCATTCATTCATCCCTTTAAACAATGGGATGAAGAAAAATACCTTACAAAATATAGTTATCACACCCTATAAGGGATCTAACATACTAGAGTCCCTAAGGCTTTGATACTAGTTGTTGGGAACCTTGGATTACTTTGTTCCTATGCTCTGGATCTTGTAAGGTGCATGCATCTATTCCTAGGCATCTCTAAATCTATCACATCGAAATAAAATGATAATAAAAATTATTAATAACTATAAGATCTAGAGATTTGAAACTCATATTTGTGATTTGGATGTTCTCATATTATAATCCATTTGATGAAAAACATGCTTGGAAAAACCGGAGTGTCTCTTTCTTCATGCCGCTGCCCACATGTGCGTCTTGTGCAATTCTCGTGCATATGACCTATGCACGTCCAAGTACTGTAGCCCTTCATCCAAGGAGGTCTTGTACACCCAAGATCTTTCACCTGATGACTCAAACCATGATCTTGGCACTCCAAAGTGTGAGCTTTGGAAGAAAGGAGGCTATGATTCTCTCTCTCTCTCTCTCTCTCTTCTCTCTCTCTCTCTCTCTCTCTCTCTCTCTAGGTGGAAGACAACTTTCACCAAAAGTCATTAGGAAACCCAAACCCATAAAGGGGTATTTATTGGGTTGCCTATTGGGCATAAGTGACTTAAGCCCATTAAGGCTTGGTTCACTTAATCTAGACTAAAATGGGTCATAATTGATTAATTAACCACTCAAAGTCATCTAGTTAATCAATTAACCTAAACCAAAAACCTTGTTTACTATCCCTTGTGCAACCTTAAGTAATTACCAAAACGCTCTTATGCACTATAATGAACCTAGAGCCAATCCAACCCTTATAAATAATGTCATCATAGTATATGAGTTCAAAGTAGGGACCATTGGGACCCATAAGAGTATTGGCTCCCTCAGAATCCAATTATGAAGTTGATTCAACATTCCATTAAAGAGAATCAATTGCACTCCAGTACCTTTTGTAAATAACAACGAGACAAAATTTGGGTCGATAACCTACTATCCATTGCATGTAAACTCCCCATGAACTGTTTTCTATAATTTAACAAGGTAATGCTATCATCTATCAAGATTACCTCTCGAATCCCTAAGTTACAAATCTCACTTATTATGTGATCAACTAACTAACTCCAACTTCAAAGAGCATATGTCAAATTCCACTAAAAGAATTATTGTGGCCACATATTTCATGATCATATGTCCTTTGGATCACCCAATGGAACATATTATCTCAATCCTATGAGATATCATAGTGCCTTTATTAAGAATACATGTTGCCACCACCCTTCATCAACAGTGATCTGATCTATAGGGATATATGACCACTTTAGGGTTTCACCATCTGTCAAAGCCTTCTGTTTATTTCAGCATAAGTTTAATATCTTTATAAGGTTGAGAGTCCATGTAGTGTAGTAACTTGGTGAATCTTGAAATTTGATAGTCTTGCATCATGATTTACCATAGGTCCAGTTCAATATGCATCACATATACTTGTATACTCACCATGGGAAATCTTGATAGTCAATATAAGCCATCTCTTAAATTAGGAGGTGGTGCACTAAAGTTTCTATTGGATTGCCCAAATTCATAAACCAATTATGGACAACTTATCTACGTATAAGGAACTCATGACTTGTATCTTCTATGCGACTTCTAATGCACCCAAGTCATGTACAATGTAAGAGACATGAGTTGAATGCTCAAATCAATGTCAATACACCAAAGTGATAGCAAATGGACAATTAAGTCTAACTTTGTTACATTATGTCTTGCTTTTAAGGGCTCAATCCTAATACTAGGATCCAGAGAAAAGGCATTAGAAAACTTTACCTATGATTTGAACATTTCCAAATCAATTTCACTCGGTGAAGAAGAAGCTTAAAGAGTTTAGAGGTCTTGTACACTTAAGATCTTCTGTCTAGTGACTCAAACCACAATTTTGACACTCCATAGCGTGAGCTTTGGAATTGAGGATTCTTAGGCTCTCTCTTTCTCACTTTCTAGAGGTGAAATACATTTTTCTCTCAAAAGTAATAGAAACCTTAGTCCCTAAGGGGTATTTATAGGGTTTTCCTATTGGGTTTAAGTGACTTGAGCCCACCAAGGTTTAGGTTACTTAATCTATCCTAAAACCTAGTCCTAATTGATTAATTAACCACATAGAACCATCTAATTGATTAATTAGCCCAATCTAGTTAACTTGTTCACTATCCCCTATGCAACCTTGAGTAATTACCAAAACACCCTTATGAACAAGAATGAACCTAGAACCAATCTAATCTATATAAATCATGTCATCATGGTATATAAGCCCAAAACAAGGACCATTGAGACCCATAAGAGTACTCGTTCTCTCAAAATTCAATTCTTAAGTTGATTCAACATTTCATTAAAAAGAATCAATTATATTCCAATACCCTATATAAATAACAATGAGATTAAGCTCAAGTCCGTGACTTCCTATCCACTACATGTAGACTCTCCATGAACTGGTGTCTGTAATCCAACAAGATAGTGTTATCATTTATCAAAATGACTTCTCTAATCCTTGAGTTACAAATCCCACTTATTATGTGATTAATTGACATATTTTAACTCCAAAGATCATATATCAAATTTCTACTAAAGGAAATGCTATGACCATAGTCCTCTAGATCACATGTCCATTTGACCATCCAATGGGACAAATTAACTCAAGTCTATGAGATATCATGGTGTTCCTATTGAGAATACGTGTTGCCACTAACCTCCATCAACAGTGACCTAATCCATAAGAATATGCGACCCCCTTAGGGTCTCACCTATAACTTAAAGTCTTTTGTTGACTTTGACACAGACTCAATATCCTTTCAAGGTTTAGAGTCCATGCGGTATAGTAGATTGGTTAATCATGACAATCGATAGTCTTGCATTATGATTCACCGTAGGTCCTATATCCAATGTTCATCACATACACCCTTACACTCACCATGGGAAAACTATCTTGACAACTAAGACAAGGTGTCACTCAAATTAAGAGGTAGTGCACATAGTCTCAAATGGATTGCCCAAATCCATGAACCACATGTGAACTACTCATGACTCTACAAGGAACCCATTACTTGGATCTTTTGTGCAACTCCTAATGCATCCAAGTCATGTGCAACACAAGTGATATGGGGTGTGTATGCTTAAATAACCAATTACTGCAAATGAGATTATAAAAGGAAACATGAAACTTAAATAAATCTGAATTTTTATCCATTACATCATATCATGCTTTCTAGGGCCCAATCCTAACAAACCCTCACTACTCCTAAAGCATGTTGGGAACACATTTGAAACCTAAGTTATCCATATGACCATCAAAGAGTCTAGTAGAAAAAATCTTCATGAAGAAATCTTCTAAGTTCTCTATAGAAGTGATTTTCTCCACAACCACAACTCCTCTCATTACTATCTCATGTATCAAGTGATACTTCTTCTCAATGTGGTTACCTTTTTGGTTGTTTCCTGGTTGTTTATATTGTGCCATCGCCTCATTGTTATCACAAAATAGTACTAGGGCTGATACAACCAAGGGTAATATCCCAAGTCTTATCAGGAATTTTCGAAGCCAACCAACTTCCTTTACTACTTTAGAAGTAATAACATACTTAGTTTCCATAGTGGAGTCAATAATATAAAATTGCTTTATACTTCCTCAACTAATAGCTCCATAACCTACAATGACACAAAACCTGAGGTAGACTTGTGAAAGTCTCTATCAAGCTAAAAGTTTGAATCCATATGCCCAAGGGGTAATAAATCATCACAATGATACACCAACATATAATCCTCATTCTCCAAAGATACTTGAGTGTATGCTTGACCGCCGCCCAATGCTCCATGCCTCAATTGGACTGATATATACTTACTATCCCTTACACAAAGCAAACATTCAATCTAGTGCATAACATCGCATATATAAGGCTACTCACTGTTGGAAGTATAGGGTACTGCCTTCATGCGATCTTTCTCCTCAGTGGTATTTGGACACTTATCCTGAGAAAGAGGCACTCCATGCCTGAAGGGTAGAAGACCTTTCTTGGAGTCTTGCATAACATAGTTGACCAAAAGTTTGTTAATATAGGTGGCCTAAGACAACACAATCTTCCTATCCTTGTGATCTTGAAGGACCTTAATCCCAAGAATATATTGTAACTCACCCAAATATTTCATCTAGAACTGAGTAGATAACAATAAACCTACATCATTCCCAATAAATAGAATGTCATTAAAGTAGAAGACCAAAAAGACTACCATGCTTCTTTGTGTCTTCTTGAATACATAAGGTTCATCCTCATCCTGATCAAAATCAAAAGTCTTGATAGTTTGATCACAACACCTATTCTATGACCGAGAGGCTTACTTTAATCCAAAAATGGATTCATGAAACTTGCACACAAGGTGCTTTTGGCCATTTTCTATGAATCCATCTAGTTGTATCATATAGATGCTCTCTTCAAGATCATCGTTCAAGAATGTTGTCTTGCCATCTATTTGCCATATCTCATAGTTGAGAAGAACCATAATGAATAAGAGTATCTTGATGAATTTGAGCATGAATATTGATGAGAAGGTCTCTTCATAGTTGAAACCTAGTTTCTAACTATAACCTTTTACGACTAGCCTAACCTTATATATATCAACCTTTCCATATACCACTTTCTTCCTCTTGTAAACCCACTTGCACCTTAGGGTTTTATCACTTTAGGTGTTTTTACAAGATCTAAACTCTGTTAGAATACATAGATTTTAACTCTGCATCTATAGCTCATTTCTAAAGAATAACATCATTATTGTTCATTGCTTTATCATAATTCATGGGATCAATATCATTTTCCTTTAGAGTCACCTCAAAAGACTCTCCCAAATACATGAGCCTGTCTGGTTGTATAACAACCTTCCTACCATGATGAGGCACTGGTGTACTAGAACTGATTGGAATGGTATGTGTAGGAATATCTAGACCCATAATCCCTTGTGTTAATGTGGGAGTGTCTTCAAGTGCTTTCCAATCGATGTGACGTTTTAGCATATTACTCATTATATAGTCCTCTTCTAGAAATCTTGAATTTGTGTTAACAAATTTCTTTAGGTCGACCTGACTATAAAAGTAATGCCCTCTCGTTCCTTTTGAATAGCCTACAAATTGATATACCTTAGACCTTGCTTCTAACATGTCTCGCTTTGTTTTTAATATATGTGTTGGGCATCGCCAAATGTGAATGTGTTGTAAACAAGTTTGTGACCTTTCCACATCTTTTTGGGAGTTAAATGTACTGATTAGGAAGACACAATGTTGAGAAGGTACGCCGCAATTACTAAGGCATATGCCTAAAAGTATACAAGAAGTGATGAAAAACTTATCATAGATCTCACCATGTTCATCAATATTCGATTTTTTCTTTCCACTACTCCATTTTACCATGGAGTTCTAAGTGCACTCACTTTAGATATAATCTTGTGCTCTTTATGGAAAGAATCAAATTGAGTAAACATATACTCCCGCCTCGATCAGATCGAAGTGCCTTGATATGTTTACTTAATTGGTTTTCAGATTCTACCTTAAATTAAATGAATTTATCCAATGTATTGGACTTCCTATGCATCAGGTAAACATATTCAAAACTAAAGTAATCATGCATAAACGTGATGAAGTATTCATACCCTTCCCATGCATTGACATTAAAAGGCTCACACACATCTATATGCACTAACTCTAAACACTCCTTTGCTTTATATCCTTTAACAGTAAAGGTTCTCTTAGTTATCTTACCTTCTATATAGAATTCATAGACTAGAAGGTCTTTTGGAACAAAAAAGGTAAAATTCTAGACTTAAGAAGTCTTTAGATCTTATTTAGATTAATATGACATAGACGTAAATGTCAAAATTGAGTTTGATTAATACTAGGGTCCTTCATTTTCTATAAGATATGATAACTCTCATTACTTAAGAAAACAAATAATGGAGAAACATGATAAAGACTATCTATCAATGATCTTGAGCTTATAAATGAATCATTCAATTTAATAAAAACATGTTTATTATTAAAAATATGAATAATTTAGTTTACATAAACTAGAAATCGAAATCAAATTCTTTCTAGACTTAGAAACATAAAGACAATATTTTAATACTAGAAAAACAACTGACAAAAAAGATAAGGGTAACATTTCCCATTGCCTGCACAACAACTCTCACTTCAAAAGCTAATGTTAGGTACCCCCATCATTCAACCTTTTCCTTAGCTAAAACCCTTTTAAAGAATTACAAACGTGATCAGTGGCTCTAGAATCCATCCACTAAGAATTAGTGGAATCCAACACTAAACATGATTCAATTAGAAGAGAATGATGCATACCTGACTATCGTTTCAGAAATTCAGGGCATTCCTTCTTAACTTTAAAGGAAACACTTGCCTTGTCCCTTTCTCTTCTTCTTCCCCTTACCCTTGAACTTTTCATTCTTAGTGGTCTTTGAATTGTTATTCTTTTTTAAGCTAGAAGAACCTGAAGAACCATGGATTACCATATGAATGTTTCTTTGGTCCTTGAGAATCCTCTCAGCTATTTGGAGTCCCCTTATCACTTTGATTAAACTCATCACCTTCTTGCTCATTAGGGAAAGATGGAGCTAATTCCTAAGTTACCTACTTTAGCACCTCTAAAGTGAGTACCATGTCTAGATTCCTTTTCCAATCCATATAGTTTGGTCTTGTCAACCTATTTGTAGTGAGAATGAGATTAATCGAATTATAAGACATTATATTTGTGACAAAAATAAGAACATGCACTAATTAATTGTGTAAACATAACAAACTAGTAAATTAATTTAGCAAAAATACAGTGCTTTTAAATTACATATCCTTTTGCAAGGTATCCTAGTATTATAAGAATCAAGCCTATGTGGGGCAGGTCATGACCTTATTACTAGTTAGAGACCCCCTCAAATTGATCTCCCCACTTCAACTAGGAATGGTATCAAAATCAACATACTTTTTTATTTAGTCCATGGTCTATGCAAGTAGGACTAGTGGACGATTTGACCACTTCATGTCAAATGTTTAGTGTATAACCATCATCCTCGAAATATCAATGTCACAAAGTAAGGAACCCCATCATTGGGGTGGTTGGTCCTACTACAGGCATGTCTAGTTTCATTCTCAAGGAGAGTCCATATCGCCCGATTCTTAGGACCCAGCCCACCGATAGGGTGATGATGAGCCTAAATCAAGTTGGACTCGACAATAGAAGTTGTAGGCTTTGCTAAGGCCCACTCTCACTTAGTTTTTGAAAAGAGAGACTTTGAGTGATTTTGGTAACCTTTCTTACAAATAAATTTGTTGTCAAAGGATTTTCCAAATTTGTCATTTACTTCTTAAACTGGAACTCATGTGTTAAAAGAATTGCTTCTTATTCCTTATGTTTTAACTATCTATATACTAAACGGTTTTCTTATTCTCTCAGGGGAGAAAACCTAGAAGACGAATGATAGGTGTAGTTTTCTTTCTCTCTAGGGGGAAAGCTTGGAGAACTACTTGGCTAAAAACAAATGGATATTCAAAAGGAATAGCAAATTACTTTTAACGATAACTAGTTCTAAGAAAAATAACATTGGACAAAACTTCTCATGAAAATTTATTTTCCCTAAGAAAAATCCAAAATCACTTTTCCAAGTTATTATTTATTTAATACATGCTACAAAAAATAGTATAATAAATAATAAAATAAACAACTACTCCCATGGCCTTATGGATCTTATTGCATAAATTTAGTAACTCATTGGGATAACAATTCAAATTTACCAAAGTTATACTTGCAACACGAAATAGAGTTAGTAAAAACAATTTCAATGAAACCTTATTCTATTACTAGAGTTCCCAAACAATGTATTTTCCAACCAATGCTGTGGATTTGCATTTTTCACGTGCGCCCTCACTCAATCGACAAGACTTGCTTTTTATTTGGTGAAATTTTAATTTTTGAAAAGTCGGAGTCGCCACTTATTTTATTTTATTTTAAAGGGAAAATAAAACCCTAAAAAAAGTGACTCGATAATTTTTGGGAAAAGTGTGTCCTTGAAAAACCCGAGTGTAGGTCTGGGGATCAGGTTACTTATTGGGAAAATACCTTTAGGAGGTAACACCCCTCTAAGCCTTACAAAGGTCTCTATTGACTAAGTTGAGGGAGATATGATGATTAATTGGTTAATCATGGATACCTAAGTAGGCTAGGTGATTTCAAAAAATAGCATGCTTAACAGGAAAACCAATCACAATCATGAAGAAGATTTAGGGTACGTACTTGAACTGCTTCTTAAGCGCTATCACAAGACATCAAAGGTTAGTTTGAAAATATGACACATAATATGCATTTTTATAAAAGATGATCAAACTAGCATCAAGACAATCAATTATGGCATCAAACATGGACACGACTCATGATAACATACACATTCATAGAATTTTAGAGTTTGAGGGTAGAAAGAGCGTGCTTGATTAGCGAGCATCCACACGTTTATGGGAAACAAGGTTAGCTCAATAACAGGTATAAACACTTCTCTATATATATCATGAAGAATAATTAAAATCAGGCAAATATCGAATAATCCCCTCATCCAAATCAATATTAGAGAAGATATCAAGAATGTTTGACCCCCCACTAAGGTCCAAATTGATTTTGCACTAATGGATTCAATTAGTCCTATTATTTAGAACCATGAAGTTTATTCATGCTTGAGGAGATCGAAAAAATCAAGAAAATGGTTGAAAGTCAAAGAAAATAGTGAAAGTGCATGCCAAGAGGAAAAATGATAGCAAAAGATTATTGAAATCTAGATTTTATTGCCTAAAGAAGATCCAAAGATGATTCTCTAAAATCAGGGTTATTTGGATGAAAACGATTTTTAAAAGACATTTCAAAACACGTAAAATCACGAGGAAAACAATGGGGTGCAAAATGAAGAGGGTAGTGTGCTCCAGAGTTCTAAGTCTAAAGCCTCTCTTTCACACTTGTTATTCCCTGAAGTTCTTCCTTAAGCTGGATAGACTTTGCATGGTATAGTGGGCGAAGAGCTACGACCATCTGAATTAGACAAACCCATTTTCTGATTGAAGGATGAGTTTCTTTCCAGCAGATTCAGACATCTTTCCAGAAATAAGCATGAAATGCCCATTGCATTTGAACCAACGGGGCCAACAATTTTTATTTTTTTTTATTTTATTTTTATGGGCATTATAGTTGCATGATTGTAGATACAGAATGTTAAAAAGATTCTGGATGGGGCCTTCTACCAGAGATGCAAAGATCAAATGGATACCAATATTCAAGCTCTTGCTTCATCACGGCAGAAAGAATATCTGATGAAGTAGGATATGGTCCACTAGAGAAGAGAAAATTCCAAACCTTCCAGCGCACAATTCATACCCAAGTTGGCATTTTTAGCTTGCCAAAATGCAACTACAAAAATACTGTCAGCCAATTCTGCTATAAAAAAAACATAAGACCCTTTTTTTGTTTCTCAAACTTTGATCTTTCCTGTCTAGATAATGAACGAACTTTCATCTAGGTCATCAATTTCCACTTGTAGTGCTGCAATTAAAGCCCCGTTCTTGCCCAATTCTGCCGGCAGTTTCTCATTTCCGAAAACTTGCATTTCCGGGGAGAGGATTGTCTTTTGCGTTCTGAACATTCCATTAACTGCCTGGTGCTGCTATAGGATTAGCAAGAGTGGACATTTGAACGTTTATTGCAGCTTTGCTATTTAAATTCGAAGAACTAATTGATTTGCACTGCGTCTCAACAACACTACTGCTGGATTTAACTTGCTTCAATTTACTGTAAGTAGTAAAATCGTTTACAAAGTCAACCAACCCAATGGACTCTGGGGAGAAAGGTTCAGCCTGATGCATGCTATTAGCGTTGGAAGTTGTCTCGAATATAGCAAGATCAATCAAACTTTTGCCTAGTTGATTTCCCAAGATCTAATGAATTAATGTTTTCACCGACCAAAGCATCATCATCTTCATTTCAATCATGGCATCTTCAAGGAACAATCTGCCATTGGACTTCATGTCGCACATGTCCGGTAGTAGGAACAATCGGTGCTTCTCTAAGAACTTCGCAAAAGCAATGTGTTTTTCATCAACATTCAAATCAGATATTGGAGTTTTCTGTAGGCTGGCGGAACTGTTGGCAACTTCGACATCATAAATTGTAGCAAGACTGAAATCATGACTTGCGCCTCTAGGTGTTCCAAAAAAACTTAGTCACGTCCGCCTCCTATGTTACCTCTTAATAAATCTTGTTTTTTTTTTCAAATGCTTCGAAAGGTTGAAATCAATATCTTTCATCATCTCAAGGAAACAAACTGCAGGAGCATCATGGTCGTTGATGTATTCAAATTCTGTACTCTTCAAGGAATCACAAGCGGGCAGGTTTCGTCTAAGGAGCCAAACCATCCGATCAACTTGAGGAAATATCCATGGTTCTAAGGATGGAAAGGGTGCTCATTATGCTATTTGAAGCAGAAGACTGATAATGTAACTAGGAGTGCAGCCTCAGGTGCCTTCAACTTTCTTCTTAGAATCAAGTATGATGAGTTTATTGCATATGAACCCACAAGGCGAGCTTTGCCACTTGGAAATTTCTATTCTGTGCTTCATTCGCTGATGTCTTTTGAACTAGAGGTCTATTGGCCACATGGATGCTTCTGCTCAATGCCTCACTCGCAGATGGTTTCAGAGCCTGAGGTCTATTTGCTGCCTGAGCACTACTTCTGTCCACTGAGACACTTGATGCCACTCCCAAAAGGTCTCATAGAGAATATTCATTCAAATGAATATCACCATTGTGCATGGCCTGACTATACATGGCAGCATCTTCATTGCAAATGACCAGGTTGCCGGAGCCAGCATTCCCATTTCCGATGAGCCGACTGTAGGTTCCGGGATTGCCATTAACAAAGGCTTGACTGTAGGAGCTAGTGCCGAATTCAGTTGGTGCTATCCACCAAATGAGCAGCCCTACCAAAGAAGGCGTGCACACTTGTCATGATTATAACTGCATCAATTTCACCCTGTTTACAAGTTGAACTTCAATAAGACGGGCATTAGCAAGGATGATATCACCCGATTTAATGCTAATTATGTTTCCTGGAATGAGAGTAGTTGCATCCTGCTCAGTCCACTTTTAGTTTCTGCAGCCATTGTTCCCCAACTGGTAAGTTATCCATTGTTCCAGCAAGACTCAAAATTGGCACAGTGACTGTAAACTCAGCCATGTAGTCTAAGTGAGTTGCAGCAGCATGGCCCATATTTCCAGTTGCTTCCCAACATTGCTGAACGGATCTCACCATCAAAACCCATGAGACCTGTTGGACCTGTTGGACCTACTGGAATAGAGAAATGATAGCCCAGGTAATCAGAACAACCTTTCTTGTTCAAGGTGTCCCAGAGAAAGATTCGAATATGGCCATTCCAGCTACTCATAGTTGTGGCATCCTTTGTGGTGGAGTCCATAGCTTGTCTATGAATCATAGAAAGCCGTTTAGGTTCGAAACGGGTAATGATAAACATTTTAAGAGCTTCCAATCCCATGATAGTGGACCTAAGATGCTAAAAAGGAAGATGTTGACGTGTACCAAGATGGCCATGCATGGGTGGAGGCTCAAGACGCAATCCAGGGTGCACCATCTTCAAGTGGCAGCAGGCTGTTCATTTGCCAAATAAAATCTTTGATTATTCTAGACATGTTCAGATTTCCCAAAACCAGGCATCTCATGGTTACCTAAACTTTGAGGAAGTATGAAACTTGCCCCATTCAATCAGATAATCTAGAATATGCAATCCTGGCCAAAATATCTTTATTGACAGCTATAGAATCTGAACCAAGCCGTTTCGAAAACCAAGTATCTCTTGGTCGTTGATTAAACCATGTCTCTTTCTACCTCGGATCAAGACCTTCTCCTTATACGGGATAGGGAGTCCTCATTATAAGATCACAGTTACTACATATCTTCAGCAGGGTCATTAGCAAAATTGTGGAAGTACCTTCTGATTCACTATCTGAAGAAGTGCCCAGGTCCGAATCACTTGATGACGTGCCTGAATCGCCATTGGAGGTACTTAATCTGAGACTAAGAGATTTATCTCATTCCAGGAATAATTGTCCGATAAACATGTCATCCTCAATGAATTTTGTATCAATATTCTCTTTGTGGCATTCATTCTCTAGTCCGCTCGGCAATGATATTCTCCCTAGATTCTTTAGTAATATAGATCACTGCAGAATCTGACTTGGCTAAATACTTCAAAACTTCAACAGATTCGGAAAGGTCAAATGCAGCCTTCAGAGATAGCAAATTGTTCCTTGCAAGTTAACGAATCCAACATTCTATCATTTAATTGATCAGAGATTGGAGAATATTTGGACTGAACAGTTTTTCTTGTTGATTTAAGATCCTTATCTGTACATTTATTGTTTTGAGAAGGTTCGTAGACGTTGCCCTTGCCATGGCATGAGGATGATTTAACAGGAGAGGAGGAAACCTGATATTTTTCCTTTTCTGCCACCATCAGTGTTGAATTATCAAATATCCCTTTACTTGCTCTGTTTGCATTTTAAATAGCTGATTCAAATTTGTCAGTGCCTAGTTTCAAGGGAACCATATCCAGAATGGATACGAACCGAGTGGTAAGATTCAAAGCTCTGAACAGTGCAACAGAAAATGCAACAACCTCTTCTGGAGTGTCTTCATGAGCCTCAAGAGCAAAGGCCAATGATGAATGAAGCGGTCTCTCTGCACTGCTTGGGCTTCTGACACGGAAGTTATCATGAAATCAACGAATAAGCAGAGTGAAAGCATTCGCGGTCAGCCTTGGGATTTCTGATATTTTCAGCAAGTTTGCTGGTAGAAACGAAAGTAAGGAAGCCTGAATATGAGGATCATTGCATATGAAAATTTGTTGTTTAACTCGCAAGAGCTTTCCACTTTCTATAGCATCTCTACTCTGTACCCGGAATAAATGCTGAGAGTATGAGAGTGCATATCAATTAAATAATCTTCCACTCAGGTTTATAACGAATGATGGTGCCATCAATCATAACACTGATATTCTGGTTGGAATTCTCAAGTACATGAAGACATGCCCGTTGTACATTGACATTCCAATGCTTTTTTTGTTTAACTCACCCTTCACCTTCTGCTCACCCTCAGAAGAACCCTCAAGCTGAGTTGCCATGAGACTAGCTTTTCGAGCACGATGGTGGTCACCATTGTCGGAAATTTCCCTCATGATGGTGATTGTGGGTGGTAGGGGAGAAGCCAATTTCTTTGTTCACCTAGCTCGCATGGTCAGACCCCAATGGATTGTGCCTTAAGTCAATCCAGAATGAGTTGTCTAATGATTCATCTTCACTGAAAACTGAGCTCTTCATCACTTCTCCAACTGAAATACTCTAGTTTCTTCAAGTATCGTGCTCGCTCTGTCTCAAATATATCCCTCACCTGAGTAGAAGTATACACACCAGAAAAGGCAGCAGGTAAAGATGGCTCCTTGCGAGTTTCAGAGGTCAACTCACCATTTCCACCGACTTCTTCATCTTCCATTCCTTCTCTTAGCGATCTCAATTTCTTTTCGAAGTCTGGTATGTGCCTTTCAGTTATTGCATGAACACCGCTATACTGAGCAGGCTTCAAAACTGCTCCCTAACCAACAACATTCAAAGTCATTCATATCTCAACTATTTGATTCATAGTCCATGTGGAGAGAACAGCAAATGATCAAATGATGCCAGCTGGTCATTAAATTCCTGGTTTATTTTGGTATTGCAAGAGCAGAACTTCTGGGATGGTGAATCATGGTCTACCCTTTGCCTTTTAGAACATACTCCACGTGTCTCAACGACTTTATTTGTTGCGCACCCTGTTGGTGATGTAGAAACAGCGTCAGCAGTAGGGGTGCAGATATCTTTACTTGGAACTCTTTCAGAAGCATCACCATGTCCAATGTGTTCCTCTTTCTTTTAACAGGTGTAAGTTTCAAGCCATCACCACCATCAAGTGATCTTCTATTAGAAGTAGAATCTATCAACTCTGGTGTTTGCAGCTTTTCAGCTGGAGAGGAGTACGTCTCTATCCTTTCAGCATTATTTATTTTTTTTTGGATCAGAAACAAAGAAGAATATATTAATAGAAGAAAAGATACAGGAGAAAGAAAAGTTACAAAAAAAAGAGAAGAAAGCAAGGGAAGGATTAGAAGTCCTTCCTACACAAACTGAACAAAAGAGAAAACTCCCAACAATAAAACTCTAAAAACAAAGAGAAACCCCAACAAACTTCAAACTTTTGAGACGCAAACCGCAATCCAGTTGAGTTGTAAAACACTTAGAGGAACTCCTCTAAAAGCTTCAGTACAAGAAGCCCAAAGAGAAAAATAGAACCGAATCAAATCCCATAACATCTATTCCATTCTCCCTTTATCCTCAAAGATCCTATTGTTTCTCTCCTGCCACACCAACCAAATGAAGGTAAGGCAAGCGATTTGCCAAAGTGTCTTGCCTCTTAATGAGTTCCCCAAGCCTTTAAAAGTAATAACCATCATGTCCTCAACACTCCTTGGAGGGACCTAAACCAACCCTACTAGATTGAACAACTTGTGCTAGAGTCCAATGGTAACAGGACAATGAAGAAAAAGGTGGTCAATCAACTCTCCACTTCCTTTGCAAAGAATGCACCATTGAGGACATAGGGATTTGTAGGGTCTTCTCAATTGAAATTTATAATTGATGTTTACCTTCCCATGTGCTACTAACCAAGCGAGGGCCTTAACCTTTGAAGGGGCTTTTGAACTCCACAAGAACTTGGCCGGAAGGAACAAGATAGGATTTGAGACTTTTGACAAGGCCAAGAAAAAAGATTTCATTGAAAACAATCTTGACTAAGACAAAGACCATGCTCTTGAATTTGCCAAAGAATGAGAGAAAAGCATAGAATTAAGGGAGGACATTAATATCTGAAGGAGATGAATTTCTGAATCCGTAAGATTGTGGCGAAAGTTAAAATTTCAAGACAATGGAAAGGAATTGCCAAGGACATTTGAGACAGTGAGGTTTTTCACATAAATAACTCTATAAAGATCAGCAAATTGAAAACACAAAGTTTGGTTACCCCTACCAAAGATCTTCCCAAAAATGAATTCTCTGCCCATTGCCCACCACTAGGAAAGGGAAAAAAACTGAAAACTTGAGAATGCCTTATTTCTTTTTCTTTTTTTCCTTTTTTTTTTTCTCTTTTTCCTTCTCTTTCTTTCTTTTCTTCTCTCTTTGTTTTTTGTTTTTTTTTGTTTCAAATTTCCCTCTCCTCTTCTTTTCTTCCTCTACCTTTAACTTTTCAAATCTGCCCTCTTTAGTGTTTACTTTCTTTTTCTGTTTTTTAAGATACTTGAAAACTAAAAGGATAATCTTGAGATTTTGAAGATGTTCCATAGAGGCTTTAAAAAAATGTGTCATCAAACTACAAAGACACTTTTCTCCCTTTTTCTCTAAACTTTTGATAGCTTGTAATTAACTCTTTTAAACACTTTTGAGTAGTAATTATTGCCTTTTAACCCAATTAACATATTAAGGACCTTTGCATCACTTCTAATCCTTTTTATTTTTTTTTTTTTTTTTTTTATTTTCATGCAGCATCTCATAAGATGTTTTCTTGTCCTTTCACAGGAGAGAAAGAGAATCTACCTTGAAGCATTCTTGATGACAGAATTTCAGCCACTTTTGGAGTACTTTCTGAAGTCCAATTTATGCATGCTTTATGTCATTTCAAGATCGGAAAGTCAAAATCCAATGCTTCAACGGTTCACAAATCGGGTTGAAATGAAAAGTTACCAATGAGCAGTCCTCCAAGTGAAGGCCATTTCGAGTCGAAATCAGCCCATTGCGAAATGATTTTCGCGGCCATCTTGTTTCTGCGAAATTTCGCACCATTTTGTCTTTGCGAAATTCTCTGAGTGCTTCCAAATATTTCGACCGATGTTTTTGATATTTTGCTTCAGATATTTGTTGTCAATCCCATTCTCTCCTTGAATCCACCATTAATTTCCTTATGTTGCTCAACAACCTTTTGTTTTTTTTTTATTTGACCAACTTATGTAAAATTTTACCTTGAGTGAAATCGAGAGATATCTTTTGCTTTTCTTTTTCTCTCTACTATTTTCCATTTTCTTAACCCTTTTTTTTTTTTTTTTCTTTTCTTTTTTAATCACTTTTTTTTCTTTTATTTTCTTTTTTTCTTTTTTTTTTTCTCTCTTTTTTTTTTTTCTTCCCTATTTCTTTTTATCAAATTTTCCACTTTCTCTTGAACTTACCTAGCAACCTTTGCTCGGGACTTTCTTTCTTCCATTTTTACTTAGTTCTATGTGAGTTTAGTTTCAATCACCACTTTCAAAACAATTTTATTTTCTTTTAAACTTCAATTTATGCTAAATCATCGATTCAATTTCTAATTTTCATTATAGTAAAACATCCATTACTTTTATCTTCTTTTTTTTTATATTTTTTTTTTTTTTTTTACCCTTTCATTACTTAACTTTCACTTAACCTCCAAGTCTCCATTTCTTATTCCTTCCTTTAGCACATGATCTAACCCATCACATTATCTGTCTTCTCAATTATTTTCTATTCTACCTTCTTTTCTCATCCACCATTATTTATCAACACCATCTAAATTTGCCTCTCTCAACAAATCTTTTTTTTCTCTTTAACTAAGACCTTAGATTATCTTATATAAACTTTATCAAGCTAATTCATAATATTTTTAAATTTGGCTTTTCTTAGGCACCATAACAATATTATTTCTTTGTTTATTACCACCTCAAATCCTCTTTTTACATCCCATTCTTGATACTCTTTAACCTTTTTTTTTCTTTTTCTTTCCTCCTTTTTTTCTTTTATCACCTTTTTGTGGTTTATTTATAATCTCTCAAAGATAACCTCAATGTTTTAACTTTCATCTATCCTTAATCTTCTTCTTTTTCTAGTCATTCTTTTTTCTTTTTTTTTTTTCTCTTCTCTTCTTTATTCTTTTTCTTTTTTCTTTTCCTTTTTTCTTTTTTATCAATTCTCTTTTTTTTTCTTTTTCATTCTTTTTTTTTCTTTTTTCTTTTATTTCTCTTACAAACTCTCTTTTTTTAAACTTCACCCATATTCTCAACTAGTCTTTTTATTTTTCAAACAAATTGTTTCTACCTCTTAATTTATTCTCTCTCTTGCACACTGCTGTTTCTTTTCCCTCTCTTAAAACTTCAAAACCTCTTTTTTAACCTAATACTCTTCTTGGTCTTCATAAATCCTCTTTTCTTCCTCTTTGTTAACTAAAAAGACCCTTCCTCACCAGAGTTCAACTTCACGGTTCCGAGGAAAGATCCTAACACCTTCTTTGTACACTTGAACTTATTTGAATCCCATAAAATCATAATCCCCCCTGAAGCCCCACAAGCAGGAAGAACAACCCACTCCAAGCTTCTGCCTTTCTAGACACTGCTCGCAAACCTCTTGTCCCAATTTACTCTCTTTGTTTCCTGAAACATCACAACATCTAGACTTTGAGTACTTAAAAACCTTCTGACTGTCCTCCTTTTCTTTTTGGAACCTAATCCTCTTGTGTTCCAACTTAAGATCTTCATGTAAACAAAAACAACCCAGCACGACCAGCAACCAAACCTAATCCTCTCCTCAGGTTCCAGAGTCATTTTTCCTCTTCCTTCTAGAATAAACCTTATCCGCAAAAAAGAGTACTCTTGCTTTCTACTTCCGCACCTTTTCCATTATCTCTGAAAATTCTAATCATCAAACTCTCCAACACCGACTGAACCTTGACCATCTTCCTAGGCATGAGTCCCTCAACCTAAAAACCTTCCAATTGAAGGGTGGGAGGTTTTGTCTCTAGGGATGAAGCCTTGCTTGAGACACAAAGCTCCTATGGGTTATCGAGTGATTTCCTAAGGAAATGGTAGTCCTTAAAATTTCGGTTAGAGGTTTCTAGGGGAAACGCCACACCTTCAAAATAAGACACGCCACCACGATGATTGAGATCAACAATAGGAGAAATCAAAGAGGGACCACGTTGAAAGGCAAAACTTGATTCCAACGGAATTGAAAAAAGACGCTGACAATGAGAAGAACGAACAAAAGAAATAGAGGATTCAGGAAGAAATTTTGGATCAAAAGCCCCAACCAAAGGAATACCTTGCTCGGATAAAGCTAAGAAAGGAGGACGCAACTTATTTACCAAATTGCATCGTGAAATCCCCTTATCTCCCTCTCTGTCTCCCCGGTAAAATCTTTCGAGGTTTCTAGAACAGGAGCAAGAACACCCTTACTGGAGAGTGATCTGCCCCAAAGAATGGCTCGATTTGCTTCCAATGAGCCACCCCCTTCTAGGTTAAGCTTCGGGACAAAAGACAACACCTTTAAGGTCGACGACCAGCTTATTGCTTTGCGCCTTGTGGAGACTGAGGAGCCTTTTAGCTTTGATGACTCTTGAGAATGATCCGTCGACATTACCTCTTTTGCGGAGGCGCTTAGCGTTGGAGCTTTGAAGACGAAGGCGTTGTTGGGCCGCCATTAGAAGAACCTGCTTCTCTTTTGTGGACTAGACCCGCTAGGGGACCCAAAACACTTCGCCCCAAACTAGGCCCTATCAGAAAGGGCTTTAAAAAAGGCGTTTGGTGTTGGCCCGATAGCGCTTCCCTCCGTTGGGCCCAAAATACTCCTTCCCTTTTCTTTCTCCACTTTGGAAGCCGATTTTGAATATGAAGAACGAGAACGAGAACGATGACGAGGCCTCCAACTGTGGCACTCATTGTCCCTAGCAGTAGCTCGTAGCCCCTCAGCGATCTTTGGCTTCTAAAGGATGCAACCTCCCACTAACAACACCTCGTCCTTGCTACGAGTTGACTCAGGCCTGAGAAGGTTATTTACTTCATCTTCTCTAGTGACTGTAACTGCAACCTTAAATGACTAGGCTCCATCTTCCACCTCTAGTTGCGGTGGAAGCACGACATTTGGAAACATCTCCACCCATAATTTTACCTTCGATAAGTCTACAAGCTTCAACGATTCCCTCGCCACCTTCGTTACCTTTCCCCACTTCTATAAATTGTATCTCAACTAAACTTCATCCCACAGATGAAAAGGAAGGCCTCTTAGTTCTAACCACCCATTTCTAAATTTTCCATAAACGATAGAGTTTTCTTTTGGCGACCATCTCCTCAGAGCAATAGCCCCTCATCTCACTGTTAAACTCCCTTGATCTTGAAGCCAATGAGCTCTCCTTTCAGAATCTACGAAAAAACATCCCTTGTAATCGAAAATGGGGGTTACAGACACCATTCCTTTCATACCCATCCTTCTCGCGATAGCTTTTCCTACATCAAACCAATCTCGTAATTTTCCTTTACTTTCCCAAATTATAGGTTTTGCCCATTTTCCAACTGGCATCAAAACACCGTTCCTAGGTCCTTCCTCTGCAACCACATCTGCATAGGACCTCCCTCATTTGTACATCCTCTTGCTCACCTGAGACTCTTTAAACATCTCTTTCAAGGCTCTTTCATCTTGAATAGACAAGTCTTGGACTGAAGAAATCGCCTTCCTAAGAGTTTTCCACCCATAGCCTTTAACACCCTCAGGAATAACTAGAACTAGAGGTTTTCTCCTTGCAACGATTTCTATAATTTTCATAAATCTCCCTTTATTATTAAAACAAATCTTCATCAGATGAGTCCTAGTCTTGCCCCTTATCTTTCGAATGAAACCTCTAGACGCCTCCAACTCCCCAACTTTCTTCAAATGCTCCAACAACCAATCCAACTCCTCCTCTCCAAAGCCTAACGAAACCATAAAACCTCGGCTTCTCTCTGTTATTGAAATCCACGTTCCCCCATTGAAGCCTTTAAACTTTGCTTGGAAAGTCTTTCTTTCCACTTCAAAAAACTGATTTCGAGACATCCTTATCATGTACTTCTCTTAGAACAATTTTTTTTTTTTTAATCCTTTCAACATTATCAATAGTACATTTAGCTTCCTCTACATGATTTTGCTCTTCATGCTCTTCATGCTCAAATATTCATTTTTCAAACAAAGAAGAACAAGCCATCATGTTGCAACACCTTCATGTTGCTGTGTCAATACATCATTGAACCCTACACTCGACTGACCTTCGTCGGATCCATGGATCCCCACCCCCGATTTGCGACAGTAACATGCTTTTGAACAACACCATTGTAAAACTGTAGATTTTCTCATTATTGGTCCATCTTCTGAGTCTGCACCACCATCTCTCATTTTTCTAAAAAAAACCTACACCAAAACCTACATTAAAAGCAACCAAAAGAATGCCCGATTGATAAGACCTAGAGAGCAATCCAATAGAGCTCCCCAATGCAAAAATCTTTAGAACGCCACCATGTCGTGGATTCAAGTATGAAGAAAGCACGTGGATGCAGCCCCTTAAAAGTGTTGATGTGGAAGGCTTTGTGTTCTACACGAAGTGGGTCCAAGGGTTTTGATCTTGTGGAGAGAGGCTCTATCATTCTGATTGGTATGTATAAATTAAACAACACCACACAATGCCATAATCAGAGCTTCCCAAACCACTCACTACTCACAACCATTTTCCATAGAATTTTTCTTGCGGGTCCAAATTCTCAACCCCCCATTGCATCTCCTCATTATTTCCCACTTCTTTCCATAGTCCCAAAAATTTTTGAATCAACGTTGTCAATGCTTTCCTTGATTTTAGATTCATGCATCCCTTTGAAGAACTTATTAGAATTGTTCTTTTTTTTTTTCACGATTTTCAATTTTTAAACAAATCTTAAAGGCTGGGAATGGAGCTTGTTGAGGTGTAGGCCAGAAATAGAAGAAAACAAAAAAACATACAGAAAGAAAAGGAAAATAACCAATAAAAGCCATAATTTCACATTTCAATCCATTGGCTTAGAACAGGAGATTGATTTAAAACAGATTTTTAACATGAACAAGGTAGGGTTTCTATCATTAGATTCAAGAACATACCCAAATGCATATTATTCTCATATGAAATCAATGACATTGAAAAGAACAAAAGTCCAAAAAAAAAAGAAATTAGAGAAAATAAACAAACAGCCAACCAATCTCAATAGAACTAATTGTGGCCCTTAGCGTCCACACCAATCAGCAAAGATTGAATATTCAAAAATGGTTAGAAAATAATGGAGGATTGAACATGGGTAGGAATTCCGAGAATGACTAGAAATGTACCTGGAAGAACCTTGGTTGCAATCACCCATTTCTTGCTCTTGTGTGCTTTTTCCTCAAGACAATCCCATAATCCCCATTTTCAGCATCCTTTCTTACGTATATATTAGCCCCCAAAACCCAAATATGTTCCAAAAAAGAAAATCCCCCTTATTTCCTTTATTTTCCTTTCTTCCTTTTGGCAATCTTTTTTTTTTTTTGCCTCCCAAAAACTCAATCTGCTGAAAGAAACCCACTTTCCTTTCTTTTATTTCCCTTCATTTTCGAAAATCAGAATGCTTCCCTCTTTCTATGTTGGGTCTCCTCTTTCCATATGTATGCAGCCATTTTAATCATCTTTTCCCTCCAAAAATATTTTTCTTACCTTATTTGAGAGCACGTGCCTTAATGAGAGTTGAACAACAGCCCACATTCTCTTGTCAAACAATTAAAACAAAAATAAAAAGAATAAAACCAAAAAAAGAGTTAGCAATGTTGCAACACATAAAAGAATAAAGTAAAATAAAATAAATAAATAAAGTAAAACAAAATAATTAAATAAAATGAAATAAAATGGTCAATCCTATACGGGTCATGCAAGTCATTACGACTATGTGAGTTATATAAGAAATGTTAAAAAAAAAAAAAAAAAAAAGTCTAATAGGCTAAGTGTGCCTAAGATGGCCTAAGTGAACCTAGATGGACCTAAGGTGTCTAATGAGCTTAGGTGAATCTAAATGGGTCTAAGGTGGACCTAAGTGGGCTAAGTGTACCTAGGTGGGCCTAGGGTGAGACTAGGTGGGCCTAATTAAGTCTAACCTAAAGTGCACCTAAGTGAAGCCTGGTCTAAACTTGAAGGACAACCAAAGTCATAATGTGGAACCAGATAAACCTCTCAACCAAAGTCCCCAAAGTGGCTCAGAAAAAAGGTAAGTGGTATGAGTAGCAATGGGTCACCAAGGACCTACTGTGGAGCATTAGAAGACATGTGCCAAAGGGACAAAATGGAGGGTCTACAAGTGTCATTTCCCTACTACTAATATGTTGTTATGAGCGTTTTAGCGCCCAAAATTTTCAAGGGTGCTGGATATACTTCTAGCTTGTTGGATGCACTACTTGATCAATCAAGCTGTTGGATGCATCGCTTGATCGGTCAAGCTACTGGATGCAACTTCTAACTCTTAAAGTCACTACTTGATCAATCAAGGTTCTTGAGTAGTAATCCCATCTAAGAGTTGTTCTTTTGATCTCTAATGGTCATTTTTCTCCAAAGATCTCCACTTTCTGATTAGGGATGTACATGAACATTTTAGGATTGTTTGGATTACTTCCATATCCTCCATGAGTTACATAGAAAGACAAAAATTGGATTTTTAACTCCATTGGATTGGAGTTTACAAGTTAATAAATGAAAATTGAGATTTTTACATAAGAACATAAAATCCCATGCGGGGGCTTACAACCCATCTAGAAAATATAAATAATAATCCAATAACCAAAAATCACAATAATGATAATCATATTGAAAGATCATAATATATCAAGTACAAAACTTTTATCCTTAGGACCACGAGATAAACAAAAACCCTACAAAATAGCCATTAGCACACCTTAGAAAGGTTCTATTATGCTTATTTCTTACCTATGTCTCTAATACAAATTGTAAGAAACCTTGGGTTTCTTCGTTCTCTATCTTAAGTTTAAGTTAGGTATATGAATACTCTATAGGGCCCTAGATCCTAGCAATGAAAGCATAAAAACACAATTTTTATTAATAGGATCTAGAAGAACTATGTTATAGAAACTTTACCTTTGATTTAGCATTTCCAAATCAATTTCATGCAGTAAGAAGAAGCTTGATATATCCAGAAGTCTCGTATACCCAAAATCTTCCACCTTGATGACTCATATCGCGATATTGGCACTCCAAATGGTGGGCAATGTGAAGAAGGAAGCTTTGGCTTTCTCTATATCTTTGGAGGTGAAAGATGGCTTTCTCACTAAAAGTGATTAAAACCCTAACTCCTAAGGGGTATTTATAGTGTTCTCTTATTAGGCTTAAGTGGCATAAGCCCACTAAGGCTTGGTCACTTAATTTAGCCCAAATGGGTCTTAATTGATCAAATAACCACATATGGCTATCTAATTAATCAATTAGCCTAATGAAAAGAATTTGTTCACTATTCCCTATGCAACCTTATGTAATTGTCAAAATGCCCTTATGCACAAGAGTGAACCTAAAGCTAATCCAACCCTTGTAAATCATACTATCATGGTATATGAGCTTAGATTAGGGACTATTGGGATCCATATGAGAATTAGCTTCCTTAGAATCCAATTCAAAATTTGATTCAACATCCTAATATAAAATATCATTTGCACTTTAGTATCCTATGTAGATAACAACGAGACAAAACTTAGGTTTATGACCTACTATCCATTACATATAGACCCCCTATGAACTAGTGTTCATAATCCAACAAGGTAGTGCTATCACTTAGCTAGATTAACTCTCAAATCCTTAAGTTACACATCCCACTTATTATACGATCAATTTTGACATAATTTACCTCTAAAGAGCATATGTTACATTTTCACTAAAGGAAATGATATGACCATATTTTTCTAGATCACATATCCTTTGGATCACCTAAGGGGATACACTATCTCAATCCATGAGATATAATGGTGTCTTTATTGAGAATACTTATTGTCATCAACCTCCATCAATAGTGACCTAATCTATAGAGATATATGACCACCTTAGAGTCTTACTTATAAGTTAAAGCCTCATATTGAATTTGGAATAAACTCAATATTCTTTCAAGGTTGAGAGTCCATATAGTATAGAAGCTTAGTAAATCATGACAACTAATAGCCTTTTGTCATGATTCACCATAGGTCTTGTCCAATGTGCATCACATACACTAGAGTGTCATAATGAGAAAACCATCTTGATGGTCAAGACAAGTCATATCTTCAATTAGAAGGTAGTGCACTATAGTCTCAAATGGATTGCCCAAATCCATGAATCGATTGTGGACTACTCATCACTATGCAAGGAACCTATTACTTCTATTTTTTTTTTTTGTTTAATTTCTAATATTGCACCTAAGTCATGTACGATGGAAATGATGTGTGGCGTGTATGTTCAAATAACCAATTAATGCAAATGAGATAATAAAGGGAAACTAAGAAACATAAATAAATAAATCTCTATTAGTTACATCATGTCATGCTTTTTAAGGCTCACTCCCAAAATGCACTATAAAAAATCAATTGTAGTTTAATACCCAATGTATATTACAACAAGACACCAAGTGCTAGGGTCTATGACCTGTTATTCACTTTATATAGTCTCCCCATGATTTTTTCATCTGTAGTTTAACAAAATGAAAACTATTGGCCTTTTAAGACTACCTTTATAATCCTTGAGTTGCAGATCCTCATATTATGTGATCAAATGACATACTCTAGTTCACTAACAATAGATGTCAAATTCGACCAAAGGAATTATTACGGGCCTACAGGTTCATGATCACACGTCCTTAGGTCACCTAAGGGGATGCATTGTCTCAAAGTCAATGGGATACTATGGTGCCCCTATTGAGAATACTTGTTGCTACTAGCTTCCATCAATGATGACCTAATCCATAGGGAATATGCGATCATCTTGATTTCACTTATAGGTCAAAGCCACAATGAACTTTTGTACAAGTTCAATATTCTCTCAAGGTTGAGAGACCATACAATATAACAGTTTGGTGAAGTCATGGCTACTTGATAATCTTATGTTATGATTTACCGTAGGCCTTGTTTAATGTGAAACCACACACACTAGTGTACTCACCATGGGCATGCCATCTTGATGGCCAAGACTATTCATCCCTCAAATTAAGATGTGGTACATGTTAGGATAGAGCCCTTAAAACCATGACATGATGTAACAAATTTGGAATTTGTTATTTATTTAATGATATTTCAGTTTTACTTTCATCTATCTTTATTCCATGTATTGTACTTTATAAGTATTTTTGTCTAGCATATCTTGCATTGTATATGATTTGGGTGTATTAAGAGTTGCATAGAAGATCCAAGTCATGATTCTTTGTAAGTGGGTGATTTGTTTACAGTTGGTTCATGGACTTAGGCAATCAATTAGATGTTGTAATGCATTACTTCATAATTGAAGGGATGATTGGTTTTGGCCACCAATATGAGTTTCTCATGATGAGTGCACTAGTGTGTATGGTTACACATTGGACAAGACCTACAATGAGTCATGACATAAGCTATCAAGTAGTCATGACTTCACCAAGCTGCTTCATTGTGTTGTTTCTTAACCTTGAGAGAATATTAAGCTTGCGCTAAAGTTAGCAATGGTTTTGACCTATAGGTGAGATCGTAATCTGATCATGTATTCCTTATGGATTGGGTCATCATTGTTGGAAGCCGGTAAGAATAGGTATTCTTAATATAAGAACCATGATATCTCATGGGAATGAGACAGAGTGTCCCATTGGAAGTGTGTTCATGTAAACTATAACCATAATAGTTCTTTAAGTAGAACTTGACATAAGCTCTCAATTGAACACAAAACATAAGGATTTGTAACTTAAGGATAGTAGAGGTAGTCTTGAAAGATAGATAATTTTTACCTTGTTAGACCATAGACACCAATTCATGGGAAGATTGAATGTAATGTATAGCATGTTACGAATACGAACACATGGTATCTCATTGTTATTTACATATATAGGATACTGGAGTTAATTTTTTTTGTAATGGGATGTTGAATCAAATTCACAATTGGATTCTAAAGGAGCTAATACTCCTATGGGTCCCAATGGTCCCCTCTTTGGAGCTTGTGTAACTTATTGGCATGGTTTATGGGGTTTAGATTAACTATAGGTTCACTTTTGTGCATAAAAACGTTTTCATAATTACGCAAGGTTGCATAGGGATAAGTGAATAAGGTCCTTGGATTTGGCTAATCGATTAATTAGTAGGCTTTAGTATGTTAATTAATTAATTGGGACCTGTTATAGGCTAGATTAAGTGACCCAAGCCCTTAGTGGGCTCAAGTCACTTAAGCCTCTTAGAGAACCCTATAAATACCCCCTTAGGGTTTAGGGTTTCCAAAACTTTTTCCATGCAGTTGTCTTCCACCTCTAGAGAGAAACAAAGCCATAGCCTCCAACATTTTTTCCTTCCCAAATGGAAGTGTCAAGATCAAGAAAGAGTTGTTGTGCGAAAGATCGTGGGTCTATGAGACTTTCGAGGACATCGATTTGATTATTCAATACTTGGAATTGAAGATTTGGGAACAACCAAACCTATAGATTAGTACTATAATCCTAAATATCATTTTTTTAATATAAAATTGGTATTGCTTCCATTGCTTAGATTTAAGATATTTATAGTACACTATAGTCTCAAATGGATTACCTAAGTCCATGAACCGGCTATGAACAAATCATCTACTATCAAGGAACCCAAGACTTGGATATTTTGTGCTACTCTGAATGGACGTAATTCATATACAATGGAAAAGATCTTAGGTCAAAATGCTTATAAAGTATAATGCATGAAATAATAATGGATAAAAGTGAATTAGTAGTTAGGTGCATTATGACCTATGAGCATTAGAAGTTGCATAAAAGATTCAAGTCAGGGGATTCTTATAAGTAAATGGTTTGCTCACAGTCAGTTCGTGGACTTAGGCAATGCATTTGAGGTTGTAATGCAACAGATCATAATTGGAGGGATGACTTGTCTTGGCCATCGAGATGAGGTTCCTATGGTAAGTGCACTAGAGTGTATTGTCATACATTAAACAAGACCTATGGTAAGTATTGACATAAGACAATCAGAAAGTCATGACTTCACCAAGTTGCTATACTATATGGCCTCTTAATGTTAAGAGAATATTAAGTTTATGTAGAACTTAATGGTAGCATTGACGTACATGTCAGACCATAATCTAGTCATATTTCCTTATGGATTGGGTCACTAGTGTTGATGGAAGTTGGTAGCAACAAGTATTTTCAATAAAGACACCATAATATCGAATGGACTTTGAGATAGTGTGTCTCTTTGGGTGATCCTAAGGATTTGTGATCATGAAATTTGTGGGTCTATAGTAATTCATTTGGTGGAATTTAACATATGCTCTTAGTGAGTTAGAGTATCTTATTTGATCACATAATAGGATTATTTATAACTGAAAGATTATAGAGGTAGTCTTGAGAGCCTGATAGTTTTCACTTGGTTAGACTACGGATGACTAGTTCATGGAAGATTGTATATAGTGGATAGTATGTCATGGACTCGAACACTTGTTGTCTCATTGTAATATATATGGGATACTAGAGTGTAATTGATTATCTATAATGAGATGTTGAATCAACTTTAAAATTGGATTATACGGAAACTAATACTATTTTATGGGTCCCAATGGTCCTAATTCAAGCTCATATTGCTTGATGGAATGGTTTATGAAGGTTGGAAGGGTTTTTTAGCTCACTTTTGTGATAAGTGTGTTTTGGTAATTATGTAATGTTGCACAAGAGTAAGTGAATGGTATATTTGGACTAGGCTAATTGATTAATTGGAGCCCTATTAGATTAATTAATTAATTAGCAACTTTTCTGGGCTAAATTAAATGACCTAAGCCTATCATGGGCTTAAGTCACTTAAGCCTAATAGGAGGCCTATAAATACCCTCTTAGGGATTAGGGTTTCTAATTTAGTCTTACAATTCTCTCCCTACAATCTAAAGAGATAACGTTAACCTCAAATCCTGAGAGCTCCATTGTCTTAATGCCTACACTTGAGGATGGTATTACTTTTGGTTTTAATTGTCATGTTTATGTTATTTGATAGATTTAGAAACCTAGAATAGGTTTTCATGCACCTTAACAATCTAGGGCTTGGGAATGGAGCAATCTAGGGTTTCCTAACATACATTCCTTAAAATGGAGTTTTTAATCAATCTAAACAAAAGAAAAAAACTTTTAAATCAAAAAAGAAATTCTTATGCTCCTAACCATAGAACTTACAACCCAATATTAAAAAAATAAATAAATAAATAAAACAACAATTATTGGAATATTTGAAATATAAAAAATCAAACATTGATCCATTTGGGCCATGGGATAAACAACTGACTTCCCAAAAAATACATGAGCACACTCAAGAACAAATCTAGCATGCCAAATCCTAACCTAGGGCTCTCACACTAGTTGTTGGGAATTTTAGATTACTTTGTTCCCTGACCTTGGATCACATAGGGTGCATATATCTCTCTAAGCTTCTTTAAATTTAACGCAACAAAAATAGTGGTTTTAAAAATCGAAAAGAATATTAGATATAAATATTAAAGTTTCATACATGCAATCTGGATGTTCCTAGAGCAATTTCCATCCAATAAAGACTTTGAAACCTTGGTGGTCATTATAAAAGTTGTCTATCAAACGATCTTTGACCCAATCTATCCCTTTGTGGTTCCTGACACAAGAGAAGGGTAGACTTCTCTCTCTCTTGAATTTTAGAAAACGAAATTACAAGACCAAATCCTTAACCCCTATAGGGGTTTATATAGGCTTTCCTTTAGGTTCAAGTGACTTAAGCCCAAATTGGGCTGAGGTCACCTAATCTAACTCACTATTTAATTAATTAGTCATAACGAGCTCTAATTAATTAATTAGTCCAATCTAAAAAGTCAATTAATAATATTTAGTGCAACCTTGTCTTTTTACCTAAATGCCCTTATGCACACTTATAAATTATATGCCCAAAATATTCTTAAAGCGTATACCACCATGAATTAGGAGCTCGAGTGAGGACAACTAGGATCCATAGGAAAATACTGGCTCTCTCAAAATCCAATTCTGAACTTTACTCAACTCCAATATCCTATGAAATTACAACGAGACAAAGTTCAAGTTTATGACTTACTATTCATTACATGTAAACTCCTTATGAATTGGTGTCCTTAATCTTATTGTATAGTGTTATCAATGCATCAGGATTGTCTCTTCAATCCTTGAGTTAAAAATGCACCTATTATGTGATCAATTGACATACGCTAGCTCCACGGAGCATATGTCAAATTCCACTACAAAAATTACTATAACCACAAATTTCATGATCATATGTCCTTTGGATCACCTAAAAGGACATGTTGTCTCAATCTCATGAGATATCATGGTGTTTCTATTAAGAATACCTATTGCCACTAGTTTCCGTCAATAGTAACCTGGTATGTAGGGAATATATATGGCCACTTTAAGGTCTAACCTAAAGGTCAAAGCCTTTTATTGATTTCAACAAAGATATAATATCCTTTTTAAGGTTGAGAGTCCATGCAATATAGTATCTTGGTGAATTATGACAATCTAATAGCCTTATGTTATGATGCATCGTAGGTCTTATATAATGTGTAACCATACAAAGTAGTGCACTCACCATGGGAACCGTGTCCCGATAACGAAGGTAAGTCATGCTTCCAATTAGGAGGTAGTAAACTATAATTTATACTAGATTGCTCAAATTCATGAACCAACTATGAACAACTTATCATCTTTCAAGGAACCAATGTCTTGTATCTTCTATACAACTCATAATGCACTCAATTCATGTACAACGCAAGTGATATGGGTTAAATACTTAAATCAATGTCAATGCATAAAAGAGATAGCAATGGGGTAGTAAAATCTAATTTTTTTACTGTTAAGATAAAACCCTTAAAAGCATGACATGATGTAACAAATTTGGAATTCATTATTCACTTAATGATATTCCATTTTCACTTTTATCTATCCTTATTCCATGCATTATATTCTTTGAGCATTCTAACCTAGCATCTCTTAGACAATACATGGTGGTGCATTAAGAGTTATACAAAATATCCAAATTATAAGTTCCTTGTAAGTATATGATTTGTTCACAATTGGTTCGTGGACTTAGGCAATCCATTTGAGGGTGTAGTGTACTACTTTCTAATTGGAGGGATGGCTAGTCTTGGCTATCAGGATGGGGTTCCAATGATGAGTTCACTAGTGTGTATGACCACACATTGGACATGATCTATGGTGAGTCATGACATAAGGCTATCGAGTAGTCATGACTTAATTAAGATGCTATACTATATAGTCTCTCAACCTTGAGATAATATTGAGCTTGCGTGGAAGTTAGCAGTGACTTTGACTTACAAGTGAGATTCTCAATTGATCATATATTCCCTATAGATTAGGTTACTGTTGATGGAAACCAGTAGTAATAGGTATTCTCGATAGAGGTACCATGATATCTCATGGACTTTGAGATAGTGTATCCCTTTCGGTGATCCTAAGGATGTGTGATCATGAAATATGTGGGCTTATAGTAATTCTTTTAGTGCTATTGTATGCTATTTGATCACATGATAAGAGGATTTGTAACTCAAGGACTGTAAAGGTAGTCTTGAAAGACTGATAGCTTTCACCTTATTAGGCTACAAACAACCAGTTCATGGGGAGATTGTATAAAGTGGATAGCATGTCACGGACCTGAGCACTTGGTGTCTCGTTGTAATATACAGAGGGTATTAGAGTGTAGTTGATTCTCTATAATGGAATGTTGAATCAACTTTAAACTTTGGCTTCTAAAAGAGCCAATACTTTTACGGGTTCCAATGGTCCCCTCTCTAAGCTCATAATCCTTAATGGCACAATTTATGAGGGTTGGATGAATTTTTGGTTTACTTTTGTGCATAAGGGTATTTTTGTAATTACATAAGATTGCTTAGGAATAAGTGAATAATATCTCTAGATTGGGCTAATTGATTAATTGGGTCTTGTGTAGTTAATTAATCAATTAACAAACTTTTTGGACTAGATGAAGTGACCCAAGCCTATGGTGGGCGAACAAGTCACTTAAGCCCAATAGGAAGCCTATAAATACCCCTTTAGTCATTCTCTCCTTACCAATATTTTAAAAATTGGACCGAACTAATTGGTTTAATCTGTTGGACCATCGACCGGTCCCTGGTTTGATTTGATTTGCCATTTGGACAGAGCAAGGTGTTAAACTAACATCAAACCATGTGACTTGGCGGTTTAACCGCTAAGCCGGGCCACCTAACCAGTTTTATACGAATCGATCAATTTTTGTAACCCAAAAATTAAGAGATGGAGATGTGGAGGATGGCGGCGTGGAAGCACTTTCCGACGAGGAAGATGGCGACAAGGAAGTGTTTTTCGACCAGGAACATGACATCAAAAATGTAGTTGAGGCAATTTTGTCAGACATGGGCATAACTATGTTGGTAAGGGCATTACGGAGAGGGTAAGATTTGGAAGAAAACAAAAAGGTGGAGGCCATTGACAAAAAAGAGGGAATAAGAAGGAGATAGGAAGAATGGGGTAGAGGTGGGTCTCTAGGGGTTTTTAAGGTTTTTTTGAAAAGATGTGAGATGGATGGTGGCAATTAAGTCATGTAACTTATTAAATGGGTATAAGATTAAATCTATCAAATGTAAACTTATTAAATGGGAATGTAAATTTTATGGGAAAAATTAAAATCTAGCCCATCAAAGTTAAAAATAAATATTTATATTTATCTATACTTAATTTCAAGATAATAAATATAAATAAACAATGAATAATTTTTAAGATAAGACATCATAAACTATATAATTATTAAAATGTAAATATGTTTACATAATAAAATTTTATTTCATGTTAATCATTAAAAGTTATATTTTTATTATTTAATAAAATTAGAAATATCAATATAATAATAAGTTCTATTCTTATCATGATTTAATCTATCAATATTAAAGATAAGATGAAGAAATATATTTAAAATTTTAAAATATTTTATAGTTTTAATTTTATAATTATTTTATTTTTAATAAAATTTTAATTATATATTTATGACGTTACCAATTTGACCATAGTTTAACTATTGGTTCGACAAGTGAGTTGGGAACATGTAACTTTTTTAGTTCAATGATCGGTTCGGTTTTGAAAACATTGCTCCTTATAGTTTAGAAAGAGAACCCTACCCTCCAGCCTTGAAATCTCCACCATCTTAGTGCCTGAACGGTAACATCCAAGTTTTTTTAAAAGGGTAATTTAGGAAATTCATAATAATAATATTAAATTAATTAATTAATTAATTTAATAAAATGGAAGAGGGGTGAAAAGTTAATTTTACGAATAATACCCTAGGTATAAATAGAAAATTCTCTTCTTCCTATTCTTTTCTGAATCACATGCTTGTTCGCAGAGAGTTTCTAGAGAACGTGAAGTTGAGGTCAGATTTCAAGGTTTGAAGAACAAACCTCCATAGGTAATATTCTAACCCCTAGATTATTTTTTTTAGATTCATTAGTTAATTTCAAGCATATTAGATATATATATATATATATTTTTTGGAAAAACCCCAAATCTAGATTAGGGTTAGTTTATTTTTTTTAGTTTGTTTTAATATCAAAATAGTGAAAATTTAAGATTTTGATTTATTGTTGGAAATTGGAAATTCTTAAGTTTTTAGGGAGAAAAAAAAAACTTGGAAGACACGTGTGTGCACCGTGGAATTGGAGAATGGCTTAAAGATTAAAAAAAAATGGAGGACACGTGTGCACACTAGTGGAATTGGAGAATGAATATATATATATATATATATATATATATGTGGGTGTGTGTGGGTGTACGGATGGAGATGGAGGGTGTTGTTGGTTAATATATATGTCTATTATTTTATTGGTAATAATGGAGTATTGTTGGGAATAAAGTTTATGTTTAAATATATATATATATATATATATATATATATATATATATATGAGAGAATAGAAGTTTTAAATAAAAAGGAAGTAAAGTTTTTTTTTATATTATAATTATGAGTGTAAGTTAATAAATAACATAGAAATTAATTATTGAAATAAATTATAGTTTAATTAAGTTGTGTTCCAAGAAATAAATTTTAAAATAAATAAATAAATTCAGTTTATATGAATTAGAAATTTATTAATTTTTAAAATATGAATAGATTAAATTACCTTTCATAAATAAATAAATAATAATTTGAAATACCTAAAATTTTAGGATTGTCAAACCTATAATTTTAGATAAATAGTAATAAATTATTCCTTTTATATTTTGTTAGGTGAAGAGTAGATTTTCAAGATTTTTCTCTCCAAAGTTTTTGAGGATTTCTTTTGAGGTAAGGGAAATTAATGCAGTTGTTAAATTCTTTTTTTAAACAATTTATATATATATATATATATATATATATATACACATTATTTGAAATGTTTGAGTTATATTCGTTTTATGTATGATCAAACCTGTTTTGCATGAAAAGTATATTAGAATTTTATATTATGTTTTTGACAAATAAATGTGGAGATATTATGTGTTGTAAATTTGAATAAATGAAATAAATATTTAACTCTGGTTTGTTTGGCCCTTGTCACGGGATATAATAGTTGCTTTTGGCCCTTGTCAATGGGATATAATAGTTGACCTTTACATTTCTTGGTGGGAATGTAATTGTTTGAACCCACCTCTGGGTTTTTAGAATTACTAGTACTAGTAGTGTTTGGTTTTCACCTTAAAGGAACAATTTGGGCTAGCCACCCATTTGAAAAGTCCCACCTACTGGCACCCTTTGTGTTTGATGACCGAGTAAATAAATTATTGAATGTTTTGACTAAATTTGATTTGAAATTGTTTAATCAAATAAATGCATACTTAGAAATTTTGATGTTTGCAAAAACAAATCTACTTCTTTATGAAAATGATTGATTACAATATCTCTATTTTGCAAGTGAGTTTGTAATGTTTGATCCATGGTGCATTAATGTTCCTTATTGGGTTGTGAGCTCATTCCCATTTGTTGACTACTTTTGTCCCTTATTTGGTGGGAGTGTGGCTAGGTTGAGGATGGTCATCATTAGGATTTGACTTAGGATTTTACGTTGGATTTTTTAATTGTTAGTTGTGTTCATTTGGATCTTTTGGTATTTGGAAGTTATTTGGATATTGATCCTTCAAATTTTATGTTAGATCAAAGTTGAGTTTTGGAGATTTTGAAATTTGTTCTAGTACTTGAATTGTTTAAGTTTGCAAATATTTGGACAATGAATTTTGGATAGTGGATGTTTTAGTTTTGAAATTGAATTTTGAGGATTTTAGATTTTGTTGCTACTCGTTTTGTAATTGGTAACTTGTTTCAAGATAATTATTTGGGTCGTTACTGTAGCTTTGGGTTTGAAATGTGAATGATCGTCACGCCCTTGGGTGGGTCTTGGGCGTGGTGGTATCGAGCATTAGGTTGTGATCTTGATGGGAACTTGTTTAGTTTACCTTTGGGAATAGTGGTGCGATTAGTTTAAGTTTCAACTTCATCTAGTGATTCCTTTTATTCCTTACAATTGTTTGTTATTTGACTTCTTAGTGACTAATTTAGTTATACTGTTGCTTTATAGGCACCTGCCACCAAGGAGACTTGTATCTTCCCAAACATGAATGTGTATACCTCCCCGGGCTTTGCCCCTATAGTCGAAGGGCTTTATAGATTTTGGGCTTTGGTGGCTTGGTTGGCGTCGTGAGCTCGGAGTATGGTCAGGACAATCCTCATCTACTAGGGTAGCTCTTTTGAATACTTTGTTGGGTCCCCTTACTTTTGTACTTGTCCAACAAAGCTAGAGGCTTGGTTATGAGGTAGAAATTCTTTGATGTCATTGTTGTTAGGGAAAAGCCTCATATGATTTATGCTAGATAAGCCTTGGTGGCGATGACTAAGAGGCTTTTGGAGGTCGAGGCCTTTGTTTGGGTCTTTAGGAGGCTTTTATAAAGTACTTTCCTAGTGTTCGCGACAAAATGTGGGAGAGTTTGTCCGTTTGGACAAGGGGTTTGTGTGGCATATGAGGCTAAGTTTCATTATCCGTTTTGCCCGTTGATTGCTCGGGGGAAAAGCATTAAAGTTTTGGACGTAGCCTTTAAGAATAAGATATCATGCTTAGTGTTTATTTAGAGGTGGTAGGGCCCTTATTGCAAAAAGGATAATGAAGAGCTTCACGTAGAGAACAACAAAGGAGAGGAATAGAAATGATGGTGTTCATGGTAACCAAGCAGAAAGGCTGCTCAAGTAAATCAATAAAGGAAAAGCATCACAAAATTTAGATGGGTTTGTCCTACTTGTGGCAAGAAACATGGGGTGGTCATGCTATAGAGGAGCTTACTTTGGTTGTACGGCATATGGTTGGGTTGTCGAGTAGGGGTTTGTATTTGGGAAGCTAAGGAGGAGAATAAAGTGATGCGAAACGGGCTCAAGGGTGGTATTTGCTATGACTCATAGGTGCTGCTGCGATGTAGTGTACTCTTATTACACCTTATTTGCTAGAGCCTTAATTGATCTTGGTCACACACTCTTTTGTTTGTATCTTTTTTGGTTTGTTGGGTATGATTGTAATATGGACTTTGTTTTTTGTTGCTACTCCTTTGGAGTTCTTGTGTAATAAAATAATTAGAGTTGTTGTGTGTGTTGGGATGAGAGTGGTTGACTTAGTCTTGTGGACCTTCAAGTTTTGATGTGATTTTGGGGTGGTTGGTTGTTCTTATCATGCTTTGATTGTTTTGGGAAAAGAGTGACTTTTAGCATTCTGGTCAACTTGATTTTAGTTTTGAGGAAACATGTGAACAAACCTGTGTGATCTCTTACGAGCTAGTTCTTTGCTTAGGAAAGGTGTCAAGGTTTTTAGCTTATGTTGTGAATGGGAAATGATTTAAAGTTGGAAGACATACCCATTGTAGGACTATCTGATGTCTTTCTAGAGGTCTACGGCTTGCCCTAGAGGGGAGGTGGGTTCACCTTGATTTGGCACCAAAGACAACTCCTATCTCTAAGGCCCTTATAGGATGGCACCTATGTGGCTTAAGGGTTGAAGTTCAACTCCAAGAGTTGTTAGATAAGGGCTTCATTAGGCTGTGTTTCCATTGGGGCTCTGTTTTTTTGTAAAGAAAAGGATGGTCTTGAGACTCTACATTGATTATGAGAGTTGAATAAGGTGCGGTGGGTATCCCTTCCTGGTTGATGTTTGTTTGATCGCTTTAGGGTGTTGTGTGTTCTCTAAGATTGATCTTGTCTGGTTATCATCGTTAGGGTTAGAGGTGAAGTGTACCTAGTGCTTTGAACTAGATATGGGCTTATGAGTTTTTGGTTTGCCTTTTGGTTTGACTAATGCCTTGCTTTTATGGACTTAATGAATAGGTATTTAAGCCCTATCTAGATCGTTGTGGTAGTTTTATAGTGATATTTTGGTGTACTCAAAAAGTAGAGAGGGCATGGCGCCATTTGTGTATTGTATTCTCTCAGATGCTTGTATGCTAAACTCAAAGTGTGAGTTGTTAGACGAGTTTCTTTCTTGGCTGTGGTGACAGGTGGCATCTGTTGATCGGAAAGTGTGTTGTGTCATTGGGGAGACCTACTACGTGCGTTAAGTTTCTTGGGTTTGGTTTTATAGGGGTTTATTGAGGGTTCTCTAAGTTGCCTATCTCTAATCGTTTGACTAAGAAAAAGGGTTAAGTTTGGTGGTCGTGATTGTGAACGTAGTTTCAAGAGTTAAAGAATAGTTGGTGCTCTTTTTGACTATCCCTTGTTCGGGGGTTTGTGGTGTTAGTGTGCCTCTCATCGGGGTTTGGGTTGTGTTCTTATGCAACATGGGAAAGTTGTAGTTTTGCTTCTAGGCATTGAAGCCTTATGGAATTATCCTACTCATGTTTGGAGTTAGTGGTGGTTTTGCACTTAAGATGGACATTTTCTTTTTGGTGAAACTTGTGAGATATTCACAAATCATAAGAGCTTAGTATTTATTTTCCCAAAAGGTTGAACATGGGGAGGTGGTTGAACTTTAAAGACTATGGCATTATTCAATATCACGGCTGTTGTGCTTGCGAAATCCGTTGGTTCCTTGCCTATTAGGGTTGTGGACTTTTGGGGTTTCAGAGTTTCAAGTTCATATCAAAGTTTTGGACTGGGAGCTCTTGTGGCAAACTTTAGGGCGGACTTAGTTGGGAGTTAAGGCCCTAAAAGAATGTTTGAATTTAGTGAACTTATGGAGTGTTAATGCTTTGTTTTTTGTGGGTTTTGAAGTTTAGACTAGACTTTGTGTCCCGTGATGGGCTTAAGGGGCTTTTGGGGAGCTCTTGTTCTGGCTTGCGTCCACCCGGGGGCAAAGATGTACAGTTTGAGCTTTTGGTGGTGCATAAGCGGATATTCATTTGTGGCTCGTGTTTGGTGTCAACAAGTGGTGATGGTTTTGAACCACTTTCTATTCCGTGATGACATATTACTATGGTTTTGTGTTGTTACGGCCTTGGCATATGCATTTGGGTGTTGTTGTTGATTGACAAAGTCTGCTCATTTTCCTTGAAGTTATTTTTCTATTCGTTTGGCTTCTCTTTATATTAAGAGTTGTGAGAATGCGTGTACTTGTTTCTATAGTATCGTGAGTCCTCGTTTCACTTTTTTGGATAGTTTTGAGCATTAGGTACTAGTTGAGTTTTAGTCTTTTCATCCACCTGATCAATCGGGGTCGTCTTGGAGTTTGTTGGGCTTGTGCTTTGGCTAAAGGTATTGGAATGATTATTTGCCCTAGTGGGTTTGCTATAATAATAGCTTTCAAGCTAGTTGGGTGCACCTTTTGGGGTTGTTGGTAGGAGATGTCGATCTCTGTTTGTTGGGTGATGTTGAGAGAATAAACTTTTGGGCTGAACTTGTGGTTGTTGTTGAAAGGTCTCTTTAATTAAAGAAGTTGAAACACAAGTAAGAGTTTGTTGATAATACGTTTGGAGTTTGAGGTGGGTGTCATGTTTTCTTGAGTTTCACCTGAGTCTATTGTTTGGAAAAACTTAGTCCTCGTTTTGTGGGCCATTTGAGGTATTAGAAAGGTAGGCCTTTGCCTTATAAAGTGCCTTCAAGTCTATCTAGGTTCATAATGTATTCCATGTTTACCTTGGAAATATATTTATAATCCCTCTCATGTTGTGGGTTAGAGCCTATTCAATTTAGGACTTGCCTTGGAAGTACCCATTAAATTGTGGATGTGTGGTAGGTACTCACATGTTGTCAAGTTGGTAAAGGTCATGGAGCAATTATACTATTAGAAGCCACTTGGGGTTGAGAAGGTAAAACATCCTCAATTATTTCAAGACTGTTGTCAAGTTTAGAGACTAAACTTTTGTTAAGGAGGATGTAACACAAGTTTTTTTAAAGGGTAATTTAGAATTTATAATAATATTAATTAATTAATTAATTAATTTAATAAATGGAAGATGAAAAGTTAATTTTAGAATAATACCCTTGGTATAAATGAAATTCTCTTCTTCCTATTCTTTTAATCACATTCTTGTTGAGAGTTTCTAGAGAACGTGAAGTTGATGTCGATTTTAAGGTTTGAAGAACAAACCTCCATAGGTAAATTCTAACCCTGATTATTTTTTTTAGATTCATTAGTTAATTTCAAGCATATTAGATATATATTTTTTTTAAAACCCCAAATCTAGATTAGGGTTAGTTTATTTTTTTAGTTTGTTTTAATATCAAAATAGTAAATTTAAGATTTTGATTTATTATTAATTAAATTTTAAGTTTTTAGGAAAAAAACTTGGAAGCGCGTGTGCACGTGTTGGTGTAAAGTTAAAAAAAAATAGAGGACACATGTGCACACTAGTGTTGAGATGAATATATATATGTATGTTTTGTGTGTGTGTGTGTACGATGGAGTGGAGGGTGTTGTTGGTTAATATATATGTTATTATTTTTTGCAATAATGGGTATTGTTAATAAGTTTATATTTAAAAGAAAAAAAAAAAGAGAATAAAGTTTTAAATAAAAAAGAAGTTTTTTTGATATTATAATTATGTAGTTAATAAATAACATAGAAATTAATTATTAAATAAATTATAGTTTAATTAGTTGTGTCCCAGAAATAAATTTAAAAAAAAATTCAGTTTATATAATTAAATTTATTAATTTTTAAAATATGAATAGATTAAATTACCTTTCATAAATAAATAAATAAATAAATAAATAAATAATAATTTGAAATACTAAAATTTTATTGTCAAACCTATAATTTTAGATAAATAGTAATAAATTATTCCTTTTATATTTTGTTAGGTGAAAGTAGATTTTCAAGATTTTTCTCTCCAAAGTTTTTGAGGATTTCTTTTGAGGTAAAAATTAATGCTTGTTAAATTCTTTTTTAAACAATTTATATATATACATTATTTGAAAACGTTTGAGTTATATTGTTTTATGTATGAATCAAACCTTTTTAATGAAAGTATGTTAAATTTTATATTATATTTTTGACAAATAAATGTGATATTATGTGTTGTAAATTTGAATAAATGAAATAAATATTTGACTCGTTTGTTTGGCCCTTGTCCGGTATAATAGTTGACTTTTGGCCCTTGTCATGGGATATAATAGTTGACCTTTACATTTCTTTATGTATTGATTTGACCCTTGTTTGTTGTTCTATACTAGTAGTGTTTGTTTTCCACCTTAGACAATTTAGCTAGCCACCATTTGAAAGTCCCACCTAATGGCACTTTGATATTTATACCAAGTAAATAATTATTTGAATGTTTTGATTTAATTGTTTAATCAAATAAATGCATCTTAAAATTTTGAATGTTTAAAAAAAAAAAAAAATTTACTTACAACTTTATGAAAGTTAATTACAATATCTCCTATTTTGCAAGTGAGTTTGAAATGTTTGATCCATGGACACATTAATGTTCCTTATTTGTGGCTCATTCCATTTGTTGACTACTTTTGTACCCTTAGTTTGGGTGAGGGTGATGGCTAGGTTGAGGAATGGTCATCATTATTTGACTTAGGATTTTACGTTGGTTTTGTTTTTAGTTGTGTTCATTTGGTCTTTTGTATTTGAAGTTATTTGGTATTGATCCTTCAAATTTTATGTTGATTAAGTTGAGTTTTGGGATTTTGAAATTTGTTCTAGTACTTAATTGTTTGTTTGTAGATATTTGACAATGGATTTTGGATAGTGGTGTTTTAGTTTTGAATTGAATTTTAGTTTTAGATTTTGTTCTACTAATTTTGTTGTAACTTCGTTTAAGATAATTGTTTGTGTTAACTTTAAGCCTTCGGGTTTGAATGTAGCCGCACGCCTGGGTGGTCTTCGTGCATGAACTCAAGGATGAGTCATTGAGCAAGTTGTTTTATCAAGAGATTAAAATTATTGTAATTAAATTAAAATAAATTTTCTAAAGAGTAGCTTGTACTTGAAAAATGCATTATCCGAATTCTTTGAATCAATATATATAATAATATATACACGATACATGAATAATTTATTAATTTTTTTCTATGAAAAACTTATATCACCTTCAAATATTAATTTAAAAAAAAATTGAAATAACCATTACAAAATAATATATTATTATTATATGAATTAAATACATATTAAAGAACAATTTCTATTTAAAATTTGGATTAAAAAAACAAATTAATTCAAACTAATTTTTTGTATTTATTTGATTTTAATTTAAATCTCTATTTTATTGAATAAATTAACAATGAAAAATAAAATTATGATAAGCTTTTAAAAGAGAATCATTATCTTAATTAACTTTTAAACATAATATAATTTAGTTTGTAAAAAGAATTATTATTATTTTTAAATAATGATAATTTTTATAAAAGAGAAACATGGTCTAAACTAAAGTTTTCTATAAGTATTATCCCAATTAATTACATATAATAACGATAGGATATAAGTGTAAATAGTAAAAATGAGAAGGTTATTTTTTTTTTTAAAATGTGTTACGTAGTATAGATTATTGGTATATAATATTAGGTTTACGTATGGAACGTGGACAATTACCAGTAGAAAAATATAAATGTTTAGAGCGTAGTTTTGTGGTTGCCCTTTATTTATTTATTTATTTATTTTAATTTTTATTTATTTATTATTATTATTATTATTATTATTATTATTATTATTGGGTCCTATACATTTATATTTCGACGATGGAAGAAAAAAAAAAAAACAGTAGAGGCTGGCTTGATTTTTGTGGCAAAGCTTCGAATTCCTTATCATCCCACCATCATCTTCACCGGTCTTCTGCTTCTCCAGGAACATGGCCATTTCCATGGCCTTTTCATCGCCTTACACTACCTTCTCTCTCCGCTCTCTCCCTCAACTCTCTCCTCTCTCTGCATTCTCTTCCCTCTCCACAACCCATTCTCTTCCTCGCTATACTGTCTCTATCTCTCAACCCATCACTACAATTCCAATTCGTTGCAGCAAAAAAGCGGACTTTGATCCCAAGGTTGGTGTTTCAGTTTACAAGCCCAAGTCCTACGAAGTACTCGTCACTGACGCTGCGAATTCTCTTGCTTATGCTCTTGATGATGGGAAAACCCGTTTGGAGATTGATTTTCCGTAATCCCCTTTCTCATTGTCTTTGATTTTGAGTTTCTGGCAGCTTTTTTTTTTTTCGGCCGCTTCCATTATTTTTGTTGGAGTTTTTTGGGAACCCATTTGGTGGTGAGTTTTTATTGATGTTTGACTGATGAGAAAATGAAGGAAAAGGGGAAAGAAATGAGGTGAGTGTAATTTTTGTTGTTTTCCTGATTTGAGAAATTTGGAAAACTTAATGCAACCACCTAGGAATATTTTGTTCAGTTTCAATTGTTCAATTTGTCGTAAAGTGTTGTTTTCTTGAATTGAGAAATTTGGAAAATTTAATGCAACCGCGTAGGAATAATTTGTTCAGTTTCAATTGTTCTATTTGTGTTCCTGTACACGACATTTTTCCTGGCAACCATATGGAGATACCCATTTTGTCAATTTTATGTTTTGATAATTGCTTTTTGAGTTTTTGTGGACCCATTTTCTGGTGAATATTTTTTATGTTTGGTTCTTCAGAAAATGGAGAAAAAGGAAAAGAAATGAGAACGTGTGTAATGCCTGTTTTGTTGATTTACAAAAATTAAAAAACTTACTGCCGCCAAACCAAGTCCAGTAGTTTGTTCATTTCTCATTGTTTAATTTGTCATCTTTTCTGTATTTTTCTTGGCAACCAAATGGAGGTGACTGTTTCCTTTTGATTATCAGATATGTAAATTATTGTTACTGAAATAAGTTTTTCCTAGGAATGTTGATTGGTTGAAATGGAAAAACTGAAAAGTTTAAATCCAATAAGATTAGAGTACATTTTTTTTTGCTACTATATTTGCAAAGTTAAAGATTACTATTAAAATTAGCTTGTGGGTTAATGATAAAGCTGTGTTCTTTTAGTCGTCCTGAGGCTAGTGCAGTCTGGTTAAATTTATTATTCAAAGAAGCAATGTCTTGTGTCCTGAAATGAGGTTTATATCTGATTGCCTAAACCTTTATTTTTTTTTTATTGGAAACGACACAGAGAGATATATTGATAGATAAAAAGAAGTACAAATAGAAGGATGAGAAATCCTCCGGCCAAAGAAAACTCAACTACAGGAAATTACACTGTAAAACAAGTGAACACTCCATAAAGGACCATTCCTTATGGAGTACACACCGCTAACCAATCAAGTTGTAGCACATTAAGAGGAGTCCCCTTAAAATCCTTGGAACAGAAAGCCCAAAGAGAAGCAAGGAAAACAATAGAGTCCCAAAGAAACTCTGAATTCCTTACTTTATCCTAAAAAATCCTCGCGTTTTTTTTCCACCACCTTGCAACTTGCCACAAAACTAACCCCCTCTTAGAAGAACCAAAACCATTAAATTTGATGGACATCATGTCAAAGATGCTCATCGGGGGGACTCAATCCATCTTAGCTAACTGAAATAACCTGTGCCACAACCCAATCGTCAAGGAACAATGAAGAAAAAGATGATCTGTTGATTCCTCATGCTTCATGCACAAAATACAAATATCAGGACTAAGGGCTTTGTAGGGTCTTCTCACTTGTAGCATGTCATTAGTATTCACCTTCTTGTGTGCCACTAACCAGACAAAGGACTTCACTTTGAAAGGAACTTGAGAATTCCAAACGAACTTAGAAGGGAAAACCTGAGGAGATCTAGAAAATTGAGATAAAGTTAGAAAGAAGGATTTGACTGAAAAAAGCCCTGAAGAAGATAATGATCAAAATCTGGCATCTGGAACTGAAGGTGATAAATGCAATCCATCAAGTGACCGCATGAGGCCTTCTAAGTCTTCTATCTCAGAATCTGACAAGTTACGGCGGAAATTTAAATTCCAAGAGAAAGGATGAGTAGGACCGAGAACTGAAGAAATAGGGATGTTTTTATCCATGACTACTCTAAATAGTCTTGGATATTGGGTTCCCAAAGGTTGGCCCCCCCACCACAAATCTTCCCAGAACAAAATTCTTTCCCCATTTCCTATCACAAATCGAGTAAACAAGGAAAACTCCTGAAAGACTTGTGCAATAGTCTTCCAATGACAGCAATGTGACCATCTGACTAAAGTGTTAGCATCCCAACCATTAGAGTGTGAACCATAAATGCTTAATATGACTTGATGCCATAGAGCTGAACCCTCTCTAGGGTACCTCCATAGCCATTTCCTTAAAAAGAGCGAGATTCCTCAGATAAATATTCCCAAAACCCAAACCCCCTATTTCCTTCGGTTGACACACAACATCCCACCTCACTAAATGATCTCTTTTGCCTTCCCCAATCCCTGACCATAAAAAATCCTTTTGCAACCTCTTGATTTTTGTAGCTACTGAAGCGGGTAGCTTAAATAAGGAAAGAAAGTAACAGGGCATATGGGTAAGGCAAGATTGGATAAGAGTTATTCTCCCCCCGAAGGATAAGTATGCCTTTTGCCACCCATCTAATTTTCTTGAGATTCTCTCAATCACTGGATCCCAAAAGCCACACGCCTTGGGGTTCCCACCCAAAGGAAGACCCAGATAGAGTATAGGCCAGCCAGAAGCTTTGCAGTCAAGCATCTCAGCCAATCTTGAAAGATGAGCTTGATAAAGATTGATGCCATAAATATTACTCTTGTCAAGGTTGACCTTGAGCCCAAAAATATGCCTAAACACTAACAAAAGACTCTTGAGAGTCGGTAGATCTTCCTCCCTAGTGTTAGAAAAGAAGATGGTATCATCAGCAAATTGCAAATGAGATACCCTAGTTCTGTTTCTACCCACCCTGAAACCCTCCAACATATTTCTCTCCTCTGCTCTCAAAGGCATCCTACTCAGTACATCTGCTACTAAAGGAAACAAAAAAGGGGATAAAGGGTTACTTTGTCTTAATCCTCTCGAAGCCTTAACCCACCCTTTAGCGCTACCATTCACCAATACTGCATAAGATACCGAGGACAAGCATCCACTCATCCATTTCCTCCATCTAGGATTGAACCCCTTCTTCTCCAACACTTGATCCAAAAAATCCCATTTCACGTGATCGTAGGCCTTTTCAAAGTTAATTTTGAAGACAACGCCTTCCTTTTTTTCTTTTTATTTTATTTTATTGGAAACGACACAAAGATATATTGATAGAAAAAGAAGTACAAGAAGAAGGATGAGAAATCCTCCCGCCAAAGACAACTAAATTACAGGAAAATACACAGAAAACAAACGAACTCCCTCTAAAGACCAATCCTTATGGAGTACACACCGCTATCCAATCAAGTTGAATCATATTAAGGGGGGTTCCCTTAAATGCCTTGGAACAGAAAGCTCAAAGAGAAGCAAGGAAAACAATAGAGTCCCAAAGAAACTCTGAATTCCTTGCTTTATCCTCGAAAATCCTCGCGTTTCTCTCCTACCACACAACCCGAATTAGAGTGATGCTTGCAGCTTACCACAAAACTATCCCCCTTTTAGAAGTACCAAAGCCTTTAAATTTGATGGACATCATGTCAGATATGCTCCTCGGGGGAACCTAATCCATCTTAGCTAACTGAAATAACCTGTGCCACAGCCCAATCGTCAAGGAACAATGAAGAAAAAGATGATCTGCTGATTCCCCATGCTTCATGCACAGAATACAAATATCAAGACTAAGGGCTTTGTAGGGTTTTCTCACTTGTAACATGTCCTTAGTATTCACCTTCTTGTGTGTCACTAACCAGACAAATGACTTCACTTTGAAAGGAACTTGAGAATTCCAAACGAACTTTGAAGGAAAGTCCTGAGGAGATTCAGGAGATTGAGATAATGCTAGAAAAAAGGATTTGACTGAAAAAAGCCCTGAAGAGGATAATGGCCAGAATCTGGCATCTGGGACCGAAGGAGATAGATGCAATTCATCCAATGCCCGCATGAGGCCTTCTAAGTCCTCTATCTCAGAATCTGACAGGTTATAGCGGAAATTCAAATTCCAAGAGAAAGGACGAGTAGGACCGAGAACTGAAGAAATAGGAATGTTTTTATCCACGACTACTCTAAATAGTCTTGGATATTGGGTTCCCAAAGGTTGGCCCCTCCACCACAAATCTTCCCAGAACCGAATTCTTTCCCTGTTTCCTACCTACCACATACCGAGTAAACAAGGAAAACTCCTCAAAGACTTGTGCAATAGCCTTCCAAGGACAGCGATGTGACCATCTGACTAAAGTGTTAGCATCCAAACCATTGGAGTGTGAACCATACATGCTTAAAATGACTTGATGCCAAAGAGATGAACCCTCTCTAGGATATCTCCACAACCATTTCCCTAGAAGAGCGAGATTCCTCCAAGAAATATTCCCAAAACCCAAACCCCCTATTGCCTTCGGTTTGCACACAACATCCCACCTCACTAAATGATCCCTTTTGCCTTCCCCAATCCCTGACCATAAAAAATCCCTTTGCAACCTCTCGATTTTTGCAGCCACTGACGCGGGAATCTTAAATAAGGAAAGGAAGTAACATGGCAAATGGGTAAGGCAAGATTGGATAAGAGTTATCCTCCCCCCGAAGGATAAGTAGACCTTTTGCCACCCATCTAATCTACTTGAGATTCTCTCAATCACTGGATCCCAAAAGCCACCCGCCTTAGGGTTCCCCCCCAAAGGGAGACCCAGATAGAGTATAGGTCATCCGGACGCCTTGCAATCAAGCATCTCAACCAATCTTGAAAGATGAGCTTGATCAATATTGATGCCATAAATACTACTCTTGTCAAGGTTGACCTTGAGCCCAGAAATGTGCCCAAACACTAACAAAAGACTCTTGAGAGTCTGCAGCTCTTCCTCCCTTGTGTTAGAAAAGAAGATGGTATCATCAGCAAATTGCAAATGGGACACCCTAGTTCTATTTCTGCCCACCCTGAAACCCTCCAACATATTTCTTTCCTCAGCTCTCATAAGCATCCTACTCAGTGCATCTGCGATTAAAGTAAACAAAAAAGGGGATAACGGGTCGCCTTGTCTTAATCCTCTCGAAGCCTTAACCCACCCTTTAGCGCTACCATTCACCAAGATTGCATAAGATACCGAGGATAAACATCCACTCATCCATTTCCTCCATCTACGACTGAACCCCTTCTTCTCTAACACATGATCTAAAAAATCCCACTTCACGTGATCATAGGCCTTTTCAAAGTCTATTTTTGAATACGACGCCTTCCTCCCCTGACCGTCTTCTCTCGTCCACTATCTCATTTGCTATAAGAACCGCATCCAATATTTGTCTCCCTTGAACAAAGGCCCCTTGAGTATAGTGGATGGTCTCATGTAGAACCCCTCTTAGACACCCTGAGAGCACTTTGGCTATTATCTTGTAGAGACTAGTGATCAAACTAATGGGTCTAAAGTCTGATATTTTCTTTGTCAAACTCTTTTTGGGTAATAAAACAATGAAAGAGGCATTAGTGCTTTGATTGATAATTCCACTTCTATAAAATTCTGCGAACACTCTCACCAAATCCTCCTTAATCACATCCCAACAATCTTGGAATACTGCAATAGTAAAGCCATCAGGCCCCGGAGCCTTGTCCCTATCCATCTGAAAAATGGCCTTATAAATCTCTTCTTCAGTGAAAGGGGAGTCCAACCTTAACGCGCTCTCTTCCGAGATAGGGGACCAATCTAATCCTTCAACACCCCAAGACTCTCCTGTAGGGCTCGTGTAAAGCTTTTCAAAGTAAGTAAGATCTCCTCTGTGATACTCTCGGCATTCTTCAGCACTAAGCCCCTCTCATTCTCCAACTCCTTGATATATTTTCTATTTCGCCTGCCATTAGCCACTTTATGATAAAACTTAGAGTTGCAATCCCCTTCCTTGACCCATTTCACCCTAGCTTTTTGTCTCCAATGGATTTTCTCCCTCAAAATTAATTCCTCTAGCTCCCCTTTTCTTATGACTCTTTGACTTAACAAATTAGAAGTGAGACCCCTTACCTGCTCAATGGCATCAAAGTTAGCTAAATCATTGAGGATACTTTTTTTCTTTTCTTTAAGCTCTCCAAAAGAAAACTTATTCCACTCCTTCAATTTAGCTTTAACGTATTGTAGTCTCCTCATGAACTTGTGACCTTCCCATCCGTTTCCTTGAAACCAGCTCCACCAATTTCTAAAGTTCTCTTTGAAATTAGGGTGTTGTAACCACATATTCTCAAACCTAAAAGGTGTTGGACCCCACATGAACGGGTTGGTATCCATAACAATTGGCCAGTGATCCGAGGTCCTTCTAATTAGAGCTTCTTGAAGGCCTTGGGGAAAGAGTAGCCCCCACTCATTTGAGTAGAGAAATCGGTCCAGTCTCTTACACACGGGAGACTCTTGCAAATTTGACAAAGTGAATGAAACATTCTAAAGAGGTGGGTCAAACAATTCACATTCTCTAATAAAACTATCAAAGTCCCTCATGCTTGATGTTAGACTAGAACCCCCCAATTTTTCTGAGCTTCTCCTTATGACATTAAAATCACCGCCCACACACCATAACGGATAAGTTAGTCCATATATGTCGAAAAACTCCACCCAAAAATCCTTCCTAAGTGAGGGATTGTTTGGACCATAAACAACGGAAATCCAAAGAGGTCCACAACCGTCCATAGCGAACTTGATTGAGACCGAGAAAGATCTTAATACCACCTCCTCACTACGCAGATTTTTTGAATCCCAAATGATCAAAATCCCGCCTGATGCCCCAGATGCTGGAAGAGCAACCCAATCCTTATTTCTGATCGTCCAGACACTGCCCACAAACCTTCTATCACATTTCTCCTTTTTTATTTCCTGAATCATCACAACATCCGGATTCTTTGACCTAAGGAAATCTTTAACCATCCTACGCTTATTCCTTGAACCCAAACCCCTAACGTTCCAGCTGATAATTTTCATGGAAAAACACAAAGACCCTAACCTTCCAAGCCAAAACCACCAAGTCTCAATAACCTGTGGGGCCTTTGTTCTTCCTCCTGGAATACACCTTAATGTCCAGAGAGCATAAAACCTCTCGCACTTTAACCATTTTCCTGGGAGACAGGCCATCAATAAGGAGATCACCCGAGTCCTCCTTATACGACCTAACATTAGACTCCCTATGGGTACAGCTCTCGGTCATCTGGTTTGATAAAGCACACTGGTTCTCCTCCTCAACACGGACAGAGATGTCACCATAATTTAAAGAGTCAACAACACCTTTTTCAGAAATTTTTTTTGAGATAACTTGATTTTCCGTAGGAGACTTGAGAAAGAGGGACTGAATTGGGGAGATGTGGACCAGAGGGACTCGATAAGGGAGAATCCATACTACAAGAAGGAAATGAAGAAGACTCGGGTGGCTGAGAAGGAGAGGACTGACTTAGCTCCAAGTGTCTCGCTCCCGGTATTTCGCAAATCCCCTCAAAGATGAGTCATTTACCTCTGAATATTGAATTAGAAGGTGAAACCATGTCTGAAGAGCCACGAGGATCAAACCCCACTCGTCCTGTTAGCCCTTTTTTGTCTTCTACGCGGATCGCCGAGGTATCTTCCTTCGAAAAATTGCCAGACAGTGGAGATCGAAAGAAAGGATTCTCTCTGATTCCTCGCTCCATCTGAAATCCCGTCCCAAATTCCTCTTCCATGTTGCGAACTTCACTTGACGACGATGAACCCCGTAGGAAAATAGGGTCGTTGCTACTCCGATGTCCCTGTCGTCGATCAACGCTTGGAGGGAAGAGGGTGGACCACGTCTTCTTTGAAATTGTCGTCTCTTTCTCTTGTGTAGAATCTCTCATCTGCACCGCGGGAGCTTTCCCCTTTCTCGGTTCGTTTTCTTCCCTTCACGACTAGACTTCCATACCAGAGGGCTTCGTTCCTCTTAAGTTTTGGCCCAACCCCGACGGGCCTATTAACTTACAGCCCACGGTGGTGTTTGACAGTGGGCTAGGGTTGGGAAGAGACTGGGCCTTTAACTCAACGGCCCTGACCTTCCTCACCAAAGATAGCCTCGACGCCGGCCCTCTCATCGCTTGGACACAACATCGCGATCGCCTTTGCAGGGGAAACAACTCGCTGGGGAGAAGGAGACAAAGCCGCTGCAGTCTGGTGGGCTTAAGGAGCTTCTAGGCCAGCTTGAAGCCCACGAATCCTCATCCCACTTTGGGCCCTTTCCGTGTGGGCTTTAATAGAGATCTCAGGCACTGAGGGCCCAATAAAGTTTTTTTCCTCTGCTGGGCCCAGGCTGCTCCTTCCCCTTCCATTCTCCTCTTTGTCCGCCAAACTTGTCCTTGAGTGCCGATAACGTGCTCGGGGAAGAAGCCTCCTTCTGGAGCACTCATTGCCCCTAATTCTACCTCGTACTTGCAACTTTTGTGATTGAGAGCGCAACCTCCGCTTTCACCCACTGTTCGCTACGTTGTCTTCTCGACTTTGTCATCTTCTCCGTGTAAATTCTCGATAGGTTGACCCATTTTCCACCTCGCACCGTAACACGACATTTGAAGCATCTCCACCCATCGCGCCTTCTCAAGTCCACCACTTCAAAGTTTCCTTTCCCTTCTTACCCTCCCCTTTCTTCAAAATAAATTCTTGAACTTCATCCCACAAATAAAGGAGACCTTTCAATACTAACCAGCCCCTCCTGATTTTCCGTGAACCACCATATTTTTCTTAATCATTTCTAGTAAATAATCCTTCCTTTCACTAAAATTCTTCCCATCTCACCGTTCCGCTCTCCTTGTTGAACTCACAAAAAACATCCTTAAGCGAAATAGTTTATGACACCATTCCTTTCATACCCATCATCCTCCGATGCTTTTCCTTCGTGAGTCCGCTTGACTTTTTCTTGCTTTCATATTCCTGCCCATTTCATACCTCTCCTAAACCACTCTGCCACCTTCTATGCCGCCTCCTCTGAATGTCCTTCTTCATCTGGATATCTCCATTCTTCTTCTTGCTCCTCCGCTTGTCGATACTCTTGCGTAGTCCTTCCTAAGATCTTCCACCCATTCCCATTAACCCTGCGACAAGAAATAATGTTTCCTTTTTGTAACATTTGATTTTCATGAACCTTTGAAACATATCTCCATCAAGAGGGCTTAGTCTTGCTCCTAATCTTTGATAAACCCACCTCCCTCCCTTTCTTTGCTCCAACCACTCCATCTCCTCCATCCAAATCCTCAAACTACAAACCTCCTCCTTTCATTCATACCCAAGTTCCTTCAATCCTTAAATCAAGACTTTTTCTCCACAACAATCCTTTCAACTTTGCACTTATCATCCCCTTTCAAAGTATAGTGTCTGTTTTAAACTTTAACTTGTCTTTGATTAATGCCTCAAAATTATCTATACCATGTCTAGGTGTAAAATTCTATATTTTATCATGCTTTTCTGGACCAAGATCACCAAACATGTGTCTGCCCAAACAACTGGTAATGGTGAGACATACTGTTTGGGTCTCGTTTATGGTTAAACAAGATCTATATATGAAGCCGCCTCTCCTGTTTTTCATCCACTATCTCATTTTGACTCAATTTTGTCTCCTTGACAAAGCTTGGGTGTTTTTGTCCTCTTGATGCCCGGCACTTTGGCTATTATCTTGTAAAGCTAGTATCAAACTATGGGTAATTTTCTTTGTCAAACTCTTTTTGGGATAGAACAATGAAAGACATTAGTGCTTTTTACATTCCCTTTCTACCTCTCCTAATCCTCCTTAATCACATCCAGCTTGGAATACGCAATGAATCCATCCGGCTTGCTTAAAAAATGGCCTATAATCTCTTCTCAATCGCCCTTTGGCAATCTAATCCTTCACCTCCAAGACTCTCTGCTGGTTTTCGGAAGTCTCCTCTGTTCTCTATTATTCACACTAATCCTTTCATTTTCCAACTCCTTGATAAATTTCCTATTTCCTACCATTAGCCACTTTATGAAAAACTTAGGTTACATCCTTCCTTACCCATTTCACCTAGCTTTTTGTCTCAATGTTTCCTCCTCATTATTCCTCTGTCTTTTTCTTATGGCTCTTTGACTTACAATGTAGACCCCTTCTTCATGGCATAAGTTAGCTAAATCTTGATTTTTTTTCTTTTTTAGCTCTAAAAAAACTATTCCACTCCTTAATTTGGTTTTGTTGTAATCTCCTCATCTTTCCTTCATCCATTTCCTTAAAACCACTCACCATTTCTAAAGTTCTCCTTGAAACTGTGTTACATATTCTAAAACCTAAAGGTGTTCCCACATGAATGGGTTGTCAAAGCTTTTTGTCCTTCTATATTTCCTTGAATCATTTGAGACCATCTCTAGCTCTTAATTTACCAGTTGTAGGGTTCGTTATTCTCTAATAGCTTCAAAGTCCCTCATGTTGTTGCTAGGCCCCATTTTTACTTCTCTTACATTAAAATCCACATCAAAGTTATTCAGTTCACCAAATCCTTCTATGCATATAGGCCCACAAACTTGTAAGACCTAAACCCCTCCTTTTTTTGGTCCCAATCAATCCAACCCCCCAACCCCTTTTTAACACTCCCACCTTCACACTTTTCCTTTTTTGTTTCTCTTTTCTCCTAAAATCTTTACCACCTTCTTCTTCCGCTCTTGATAATTTTCATAAACCCTAACCCTCAACCAAATCCTGTCTCATCGCCTTTCTTCCTCTACCTTAATGTGCAAATCTCTTTTTTTCTATAATAGAAGTCTTGGCCTCTATCTACTTAATAGTTGCTTTTATGCTTGTGAAGCTTTCTCTCTCACATATTTTAAGACACACCCTTTTAAATTTTATTTTTTTTGTGTTACTTTTTAGGAAAACTGTGCTAGAGAAAATCTCTTTTTCTTTTTTAATGTCCTTACTCTTCTTAAAGCCATTCCCTGTCTCTGTCTTCTTTTTTTCCCTCTCTTGTTTCCTCATCTTTTTTTGCAATCTTTTCATTGCCTTTGCTTTGAAGTCTGGTCTGTCGTGGGGGGTGTTCTTCTCTTTTCCTTCTCTCCGTTTTTTTTTCCTTCCCCTTTCTTCCCTTTTTTTCTTTTTTTTTTTTGTACTCTCCTCTCAGCTTCTCTCCTTCTTGTGCTGTCTTGGTTTGTCGCTCCTCCTCCTCTTTGCCCTTGCTTTAAAACTCTCTCGCCTCCATCTTCTTTTTGCTTTCTCCCCGTCTTCCCTCTCTGCCCTCTTTTGGCTCTTTCCCTTGTTCTTATTTTTCTTTCTTCTTCTTGTCTCTCTTCCCCTTTCTCCCCTTCCCTCCAGTCCTCTTGCCCCTTTTTCCTCCTTTTCTATTTCTTCTCCCTTTCTTCTCTTTTTACTTTTCTCTCTTCTTCTTCTTTCTTTCCTTCTCCTTTACTCCAAAGAAACACCTCTTGAAAGCGGAAATGGGATTTATAGACACCATTCCTTTCACACCCATCATCCTCATAATGGCTTTGCTTTCGTGAGTCCAGTCTTGGACTTTTTCTTTGCATTCGCATATTATAGCTCTAGCCCATTTTCCAACTGACAACTGGACTCTAGTCCTAATTCCATCCTCTACAACCACTTTTGCGTATGACCGACCACCTCTATATATGCCCTTACTCATCTGAGTATCTCCAAACGTCTCCTTCGAATCTCCTTCGACTTGATCAGAATAGTCTTGCACTGAAAGAATCGCCTTCCTAAGGTCTTCCCACCCATTGCCTTCAACACCCTCGGGGACGACAAGAAGTAAAGGTTTCCTTTTTGTAGCAATCTCTATGATCTTCATGAAACGCCCTTTATTATTGAAACAAATCTCCATCAAGTGAGTCTTAGTCTTGCCCCTAATCTTTCGTATAAATCCCCTGGAAGCCTCCAACTCCACAGCTTTCTTCAAATGCTCCGTCAACCAATCCAACTCCTCCTTTCCAAATCCTACTGATACAACAAAACCTCGGCTCCTTTTTGTTACTGATACCCAAGTTTCGCCATTCGATCCTTCAAACTTTACCTGAAAAGACTTTTTCTCCACTTCAAACTTTTCAACTTTGCACTTCATCATGCTTCTAACAATAGGGCTTTAAAATAGGCTTTTCAATGATGGCGTCTTAAAGAGGACTGCATGAGTTTCAACCAAGAGAATATCTTGAGAAAGAGCTCCATGATTGCCTAAACCTTTATAAAACCGTAACTCTTGCAAATTGTCCTTTCGTGCACAATGATGGTGTCTTAAAGAGGACTGCATGAGTTTTAACCAAGAGAATATCTCGAGAAAGAGCTCCATGATTGCCTAAACCTTTATAAAACCGTAACTCTTGCAAATTGTCCTTTCGTGCACATTAATTTGGAAAGCAACTTGTGATATGATTTAAATAATGCTGAGCATACCCCACCCAAAATGTGAATGATGTGTGTCTAATGTCATATGTTGATTAGCAAGACTAGTGATTGCTCTTTGAGAGGTCCCACAGCCCTGAAAGTGGTTTGATGCTGATGGCCTGCCTGCATGCATTACCACAGATGATAGACCGATGCTTGATGCCAAGAACAAACTTCCTTCGGGTTCCTTGAAATCACCATGATGCCAGCTTTGGTTGAAAAAACAGGCCTGGGGAGTTCTATCTTGGGTTTATACCATTGAGTGTGTGTGTCTTGCTGTGTTGCTGGCCTTGTGATGGTTTGAGGATCATAGTTTCATGAGCTTATGGAGGTTTTGACCCCCCATATATTTTGCTATCATCTTGATGCATTCGAGAGAAAAGGAAACTTGCCCATCCTCTTTTGACTTCAACTTGACTATGTTCCTAGGGCTGTTATCCATTTCACTTTGTACCTAAAGAAGGTCTCTGTTCCTAGGCCAAACTTGTTGGTGCTCTAGCTAGTTGAGCTTGAACTTCCAAATGCAGTTTCCCGCCTTCCTTCTTGCTCCAATGAAATGAGACTAAAGTTTCTTTAGAGTATGGCACATTGGAGGACATAAATCTGGCAAAATCATGACTCATAAGCGATGAAAGCTTAGAAGCTAAAGTAAAATATCCGATGCTTTAATATGAGGGCAAGTCCTCTCAAGAGATTACTAAAGGTATTGGTCATTGGAACTCCTGTAGGAATAAATTAAAGTTAGTCAATCCTAGCCTGTAAGATACTCATGTTTGCTCATGGCTAAATGGCTTGGGATTGTTATGTACTTTGAAACATGTAACATCTCCTTGCACCAAAAGTCCCATTCACTGTTGATTGGAAGTGGAAGGTGAGATTAAAGCTAAAACAGGGGGATAGCTCCCCTGTTTCAACAGAAGCAAAGGAAAGAGGTCGCTAGCATGGCCAAACCCATAATGTTTTCTGGACCATGACCTCCTCCTTAGGGAAGGTACCTTGAAGCCGTAACTGCCTAGTAGGAAAAAAAAAAAGGAAATGAAAAAGGAACAACTTTTAGTTGGGGATGGAGGGGGCTGTATTTTCTTTAACACCTTCTGGATGAAAAACATCTTTAACACAAATTGATGAGCATCATTCATTTGACATGGAAATATCATTTTACCTCTTCGCTCAAATTCCAATTGTATGTGAGCCTAGCATGCATCGAAATTTGTCATTATCCATATTTTTTGAATATTATTCTATTGCTAAATATTGCTGCATTGACTTGGTTACCACTCTCCGATTCTTTTCATAAAACTTAACCTCTTCTACATTCTGGTGCAAAAAGTTAGAAATTTGCAAAAATTTAGTTTCCTAAGAAATATTGGATTCAGGAATTAGTTGGAAAATATTATGGAAAAAATTTGAAATGGTTGTGGCATTTACTGAATTTGGCAAGAATTTCAGGAGTAGATTGGGAGGAAAAAAATTAAGAGCAAGCTTGAGTGGTGAAAATCAAATCACAGTAAAGCATATGTTATTTCTTTTTATTGGAAATATAGAAATTTGGTTATATGGTGGCAAAACATATGTTATTTAATTATTTGAAATAATTTGTGAATATGCAGTATTATGAATAACTTTAGGAATCACATGATATTGATTAAAATTTTTCTGGGTATTATTTGGTATCTTATAGTCAGGTTACATGAGCTATAGGAAAAGTCATACAATTAACAAATTTTGAACTCTCAGCAGGAATTTTTCAGGATGCTCCATCCTTCTCTTTGGGACCGTGAATTTCTTTTTCTGTTTTGTTTAATTTTAAAAAAATGTTTATTAATATATTTTTCTTGGTTGTCATTTTATCTTCTGATAGTTGTTTTTCTTTGAATTGTGACACCAGACCTTTGCCAAGCAACATGTCTTCTTATAAGGTACATTCTTCCTTGTCATTTTTCATAGGTGGCTACTTGAATGGGCCTAGATGCATTGCACACTCATGATTGATTGTTATTATTATTTTTGGAATAATCTGTGATTTATTTTTCTCTGCACTAATTTATAATATTGTTCCTGTGCTCGTTCTTTGTGGCCCGACTATTTTTTATTCATTGTGTTTCAGTATCTTTATTTGTAATTTGGGAGTGGATGGACTCCTGCAATCATACTGAATAGTTTGCCAGTATTGATGAAATATTGTCAGTGACAGTGGTTTGGCTTGTGGACATGACATATTAAACCAGATTCATGATTTTGTCAAACTCTTATACATGTAAAGGGATCTTCAGATGAGTTCATCGATGCCAACATTCAGCTTGTCTTGGCTGTTGTGAGGAAGCTCCAAGAAAGGAAGGAAACCAAAGCTTGCATTGTAAGAAGAGGTTCACCCTCTTTCATATGGATTTTTGTAACTTTCCATTTGAAGCAGTGAGGTCTAACAAGGCATCCTAATTTCAGGTTTTTCCTGACAAGCCAGAAAAGCGCAGGGCCTCTCAGATTTTCAAAACAGCACTTGACTCAGTAAGGACATAACTCATAATAAACAATTTTTATTTCTTTCTGCTGTAGTACTAATGTAGGCTCCATTGGTAATGGGGGCTGTTCTTCATAGTGGGAGCTTGGGCTTCAACTTCCATTGCTTGATTTTTTTCCTTTTGATGAGTAAAGCAAGAGAATATTATAAACACAAGACGCTACAAAGTGTCCCAAAGTACATAGGATGTATACAATGATGGCCTCAAGGTGCCTCCAAAAAAGAGGGCAACAAAAAACAGTGCCCTCTTCAAAATGAGCCTAACCAGTCCACAAAATCTATTACAAACGAGGGACTAGAAATTAAAAACAACTTAGACTCAAGTCCAAAGATTACACAAAGAAAGGAATGTTTTAGTCTATGAATAGAGTGCTCTTCATTCTCAAAAGATTTGTTATTTCTTTCTTTCCAAATTGTTCATAGTAAACATAAGGGAGTAGCTTGCCACTCTTTTTTTCCACTTTTTACCCACGAAAGAACTGTGCCAACCTAAAAGTGTGTTTTTGATCGAGTAAAGAAGCAACCACTCCACTCCAAAGAGGGAGAACAAAAGATGCCATATCACCCTTGTGTTGACATAGTGGATAAGTAAGTGATCAATGGACTCTTCCTTTTCTTGACAAAGAAAATATCTATTTACCAAGGACCAGCCTCTCATTTTCAAATGATCTTAAGTTAAAACCTTAGACCAAGTAGCCTCTCAAGTAAAAAAGCTTACCTTCAGCAGCGCCTAAGGGTTCCATATCACACATTTTGGAAACAAAGTTGTACTTACCATTCTAAATCCATAGAAAGAGATTTAATAAAGAATTTACCATTTTTGACCGGGTCCAAATCACCTTATCTTCCTCTTTTTTGCTCACTCTCTTCCTATGCAAGCTCAAAAGGAACCACTCCATAATATTAATCTCCCAATGATTTTGGATCCTCGAAAAGCAAGGGGCCCAACAACCCCTTCTTTTGACAGGTTCCAAACATCCTGATGCAGTACAGGAAATAAAATGAAAGGAGAGTATAATTGAAAGGACCTTAGGAATCACTCCTAGAAACCTTAGGCTTCACACCCAAGTACTCTTCGCATCTGACAAAGGAAAAACTGGTTGCTGAAAGTTCATTCATTGATTGATTCCTTCCAAAAGACTAATCAACTACTATATAAGACTTTTCTAGGGACTTATAACTCCTTGGAACTAGACACAATAAATGCAACTTGAAAATGACAAACTTGGACTGATTACTGACCACATTAAAGATTGTTGGAAAATGACAACAATAATGACTGAAAATGGTAACTTTAACCATTAACTAAGTCCATAACTTAAGTTGAACCCATATTAACTTATATAAGATCCCAACTAAGCCCATTATCATCTAGAGAGTGCCAAATTAAAGCTTGGGCCTTGGAGCCCACTCCTTTGCGCATCTGATAAACTTTTAAAGGTGGCTGCCACTTGTCTCTATCACATCTGCCACCCAAGCCTTCTTAGAAGTAGCAATAACAAAAAGAGAAGGGAATGTATTACATAGCGGCTCATCACCACACCACCTATTCTTTTAAAATCTAACGCTCCACTCATTCCCAACTGAGAAGGCAACTCTACTAGCCATGAGATCCCAATCCTTTCTAATTGCCTTCCATAACCCTATCCCATAACTTTCTCTTACTTCCTTGGATTGCCACCCACTCTCCTCTACCCCTTATTTACCACATATCACATGCTTTTGCAAAGCTTCCCTCTCCTCAACAAATCGCTAACTCCATTTATAAAGGAGGGCTTTGTTAAGCACTAGAAGATTCCTTACCCCCAGAGAAAATGACCCACTTTATCAGATGAGGTTTCCGCTCTAAGGCCCGCCCTTCCCAAAGAAAATTCCTTTGAATCTATTCTAACCTCAACTTGATTGTCCTTGGAATGTAAAACAAGGACATGAAATAGATGGGTATAATAGAAGGAGTGCTCTGATTTAGTGTAAGCCTCCCACCTTTGAAAATATACTACCTTTTCCACATATACTAGTTTTTTACGAAACCTCTTCTCCACCTTGTCCCATGCTACCACAAATGTAAAAGAAGCACCAAGAGGAAAACCCATATAAGATGATGGAAGTGCTCCCACCTTGCACCCAAACTCTAGAGCCAACTCTTCTAAGTTTTCCACCCTCTCTATTGGAATTAATTTGCTCTTATCCAAATTAATACTCAACTCAGACATGGCTTCAAACCACATGAGCAATCATCTTAGAAAAGCTAATCGATATTGGGACGACTTATAAGAAGCTACAATATCATTAGCAAACAACAAGTTAGATATTTTTACCCCTTCTCTAGCCCTAACAATTGAATGCCACCCTGGTAAGAAGCCTCCAAACCTAGCCCTCTTAAGAAGATAACTGAGGGCCTCCATGGCTATAACAAACATGTTAGGCGAGAGAGGATCCCCCCTTTTCTTAGACCCCTAGAGCTTTGAAAGAAGCCCAACATAGTATCATTAACAAGGATTGAAAACCTTATTGTAGAGATATATCATTTAATCCAAAAGATTCACTTCTCCTCAAAGCCCATATTTTTTAAAACTACAAGTAAGAATTCCCAATTAACTTGATCATAGGCTTTCGCAATATCTAGTTTGCATAACAAACCACTGTTATTAGTTTTCAATGAGTCAATGACCTTATTAGCAATAAGCTTTGCATCTAAAATTTGTCTTCCCTTTACAAAGGTGTTTTGAGAGTTAGACACCACCTTGCCCATCAACTTCTTAATTCTATTGGCTAGCACTTTAACCAACAATTTGTAGAGATCACCCACCAAGCTGATTGACCTAAAGTCCTTAAGATCTTTAGCTCCCTCTTTCTTATGAATTAAAACCAAAAAAGTTGCATTCAAGTTTTTTATGAATCTTCCTTGCTCACGGGATTTCGTAAAACAATTCAACACCTCTTCTCTCACAAAATCCCAATTGAACTTCTAGAAAGCCATAGAAAAGCCGTTAGGGCCTGGTGCTTTGTCCCCATGGGATTTGAGAGTGCAGAAAGCACCTCTTCCTCAGAGAAAAGGGTTTCAAGGGCTTCTATCTTGAGCACCTAAAACATCAAAAGTCAGCCCATTACTACTAGAGTGGTGTTTGTTTTTTGGTTGAATAGGAAAAGTTAAAATATTTGGCTTTTTCTATTAAGTTAAAAGTAACATGTTAATATTAATCAACATAACTAAATTGAACCTATTGATAACAAGTTCACTTTAGTTATGTTGGTTGATATCACCACGTTACTTTTAACTAAATAGAAAAAATAAAATATTTTGGCCTTTTCTATGTAGCAAAAAAACAAACACCACCTAGGTCTCCAATCCCCTGAATTAGACAAGAGAAACTAAAAAGCTAGAATCACCCCCTCCTAAATCTCATTTTCCTCTGAAAACTAGGTTCCATTAATTTTAATCTTCACCAAGGAATTCCTTCTCTTGTGAGCGTTAGTCATTTTGTGGAAAAAGTTAGTATTCCTATCACCCTCCTTTAACCACAACTTCATTGATTTTTGCCTCCAACAGGTTTCTTTGAAAAGAGCCCAATTCTTGTACTCCTTCCTAGCTTGCTTTTTGGCATTTTGCTCCTCCATAGTCAAGGCATAGATCCCTTCCTTGGAGTCTTAAAAACCTACTTGGTTTAAAGCCATCTTCTCTCTAATCAAGGCATTGTCAAAGACCTCTTTGTTCCAAACCTTCAACTTAGCCTTCAAGGCTTTCAATTTTTCTACCAAAATGAAATGGTAGGACCCATTGAAGTTGAATCCCATCCACCAGGAATGCAATAAGTCTTTGAAGCCTTCCTCCTTCAACTACATGTTCTCAAACCTAAATGGGGATTCTCAATCCTCCCCCATCTAACAATATGGGATTGTGATTAGAAATAGGTATAAGTGGGATGCTTTATACAACCCCACTAAAATAAGTGATCCACCATTTTAGACACCAGGAACCTATCAAGCTTAGATTGAGAAAGATTGTTTAAACCACCCCTCCAGGTGGAAAGGCCCCCCTACAAAGTAAGATCCCTCAGTTCCAGATCTCGATGACCTCAGAGAATCTTCTCATAGTTGAGGTCAACTTATATCTCAGCTCCATTCTCTTGGAAATTTGACCGTGTTAAAATCTCCACCAATACACCAAGGGTCACTCCATAAACCCCTTGATAGCCCCCAATTCTGCCCAAAGGCCTTCTCTATTCCTTCTCGCTGTTGGGTTATAGACTCCTATAAAGATCCACATGAAGTTGTCATCACAATTTTTGAAACGATAGGACATTGAAAATGCCCCTATCTCTATAGACCCACTAACTCAAGCATGTGGTTATCCCAAAAAACCAAGACCCCCCTTGCAACACCTTGTGAATTTAAAACACCCTAATCCAAGAACCTTCCTACTCTAAGATTTCGGACTAGACCCACAGACATTTCATAGATTTTAGTTTCCTGTAAATAGACCAAGTCCACTCTCTGAGATTTAATCAATGACTTAATAAGCTTCCTTTTGTCATTGTCATTAGCCCCCCTCACATTCCAAGAAAGAATTTTTGGCTTCATTTACCCACTAAATATAGGACCCTCTCTCTTTTGACTACGTTCAAAACCTTTTCTTTTGTAAATTACATAACACTCTAACTTCCTCATCTCCCTTAGAAGCCCCATTCTTACTCCTTTTACCAGCCATCTGTGCTTTCAGCTCCTTCTTGAGCTTCAATTTTCTAAATAGGGTTAAAATTTCCCCTTTAAACCCTTCTATAGGCAAGCCTAAAAAATTGCTGAACTGTGCCAAACAATTAGAGGACCTGCTCTCACTAAACGTCCCCTCTTCCTCAGTTTGGCCCTCTTGCCTGCCCCTTGTCTTGACCAGCTCCAACTCCTCATGCGCCAAACACCCCACTGACCTCCCATCTGCCAAAACAATCCTCAACAGCCTGTGAGTTTCCTCCCCTTCCCTCTCCTCCAAACCACCACAAAAAATAGTGTTACTCCACACTTCAACCACCTGAACCAAATTAGAAGTAGGAGAAGAAGAAAGAAACCCAATCCCTAGAGAATCCGAAGAAGAAGGGAACAAGTTAGGGTACCTGGACGCTTCTGCCAAAAGGGCCTCATAGGAGATCACAAAATGAGAGGTCACCAAAGAGGACCCCAACTGCGACACCCGACTCTCCATCGCAGTGGCTGGTTTAAGGGTTGAATGAGTAGGAATGGGTCTTGGAAGCCACTAACAGAAAACCAAAGAAGCAAAAGAAAAAAAGAAAAAAAAAAAGGAAAAACCTTCCAAATTGAATTGCCAATGTTATGAAATGGCAACATTGAGAGGAGTTGATCTCGGTTTCTAAGTTATTTTGTGTATGTCCATGTGTTTAGTTCTCCTTGTATAGTGGAGTAGTCTACTCTTACTTTGATCAAGTTTTGTATTATGGGAGAAGGATTTCTCATTCTTCTTTCTTTCTTTCTTTTATCAAAAAATTTATCTTTGTTTCTGATAAAAAAAAAAAAAAAAAAAAAAAAAAAATGAAATGGCAAAATTCCATCTTTTAGTTCACTTGTATTCATGCATTTTTTTCTTCAGATGAAAACTTTTCAGGAATAGCAGAGCCTTTGATACTCAAGTCATTGAATAGTTATTTGGATTTCACCCCTTTTTTCCTTTCAGATTGATGGTATATCCATCGGTTCTCTGGATGACGTTCCCAGTGGTCCTGTCGCAACATTCTTCAGATCTATCCGGGACACCTTGGATTTTGATTTTGAAGATGAAAATGAAGGTTTATTCTACTGCTGTAATTTTTATTTTATTTTTAAAATTTACTAAAAATTTCACATATTTTCCCCAATTTTAAGAGTGCTTATACACATGGATTGCTCTTGGTTCCTTCAGTGATGATGCAAACAGAAAGTAGAAGAAACTAAAAATAAGAACCTGTCTGTGATGTGCACAAAGTTGCCACAGTGGGACACCTGATTAATTTGTATTTCTGGCAACAAGGTAGCATAGGAAAGAAATGCTGGAGCATCTTTAAGAGGAAAAGTTTTAATTCATGTGCTTTCAAATATATCATTGTGGTTAGTTGGAAGAAACCTCAGATGTCAGAAAGAATTTGGGTAATTAGTCTGCTACTTATGAGTTCAATTCTGGTAAACATGGCAAGCATAATGATAATTTAATCAATAATTTCTAGAATTCCATGGGTTTTGAATGCTCTATATAGTCCGATCAATTTTATACTTGTGCAAGAATTTGGTTTTTGGTATTGGTTATGTTGTTTTTGCATCTAGCTGACTATCTACATGGTCTGAATAGATTCAGTTTTATTGAATAACACAATCATGTGGCTTCTTTGCATCCATCCCAAAAGTTATGAGTTCATGAGTGTTTATAGTTGTTTGTTGGAAGAAGGCAACATAATCCAAGCGATATAGAGCCAATATTGATTTAACCAATACATAATGGTGTTTCTACCTATTAGATGGCCGGAATGAGTCATTTGGTGGATATCTATGGTAGATGGTGGATTTATCACCCTAAAATATACCTTTTTTTTTTTGTCTCTCCATAGTTTACTTTCTAGTTTCAATTCCATCCCAAATTTATACTAACAAATAAAATGTTGATGTCAATTATAACATTGAGGAAAAGATTGATATTGGTAAAAATGTAGATATGATGAAAGTTTTGACATTTTAAACATTTTAAACATTTTATAAAATTATCTTTTTATGGATATCAAGGAAAATAGCAATGTTGAACCATATATAAATGGCCTTGATATTGGAGATATTGACAATATTGGTAGGTATGATGTACATGTTTATCAAGTCTTTGGTAATTGAAGATGGGGTGTTTTCAAAGGACTAGTGAGGTATAATAGAGAAGATTTGAATTTTTTGAGCGACTATACAACAAACCAAATTAGGATTCTTAGAGATTAGAAGAGTTGGATTGGTTCCTAATTTTTGAGGAGAATGCTAGATGGCTACAAAATCATTTTATAGAGTTGGAAATTCGAGGAACTATTTTCAAATGGATAGAGAAAAAGCTCCAGGCATAGATGATTTTACCATAATAAAGAATGTTGGGGCACATTCAAGGAGGATATGTAGAGGGTTTTCTTAGAATTCTACAACAATGGGGTCATAAGTAAAAGCTCCAATACCACTTTCATTGCTCTAATTCCCAAAAGAACTCATACAACCAAAGTCTCTGATTTTAGACCCATTAGTTTGATTATTAACCTTTACAATGTCATAGCTAAAGTGTTATCTCAACCATCCAAGGGATTTTGCATGAGACCATTCCATTATCTCAAGGTGCTTATGTTGAGGGTAGACATATCCCTGATACTATCCTAGTGGTGAATGAAGTAGTAGACAAAAGGTATCCAGTAACTTAGGAGTTTTTTTCAAAATAGATTTTGACAAGACTTATGGTTCATGCCTTAAGGAGGAAAGGTTTTAGTCCGAAGTGGAGGTGGTGGATCTAAGGGTGTTTATCATTAGCTCATTTTTTTGTTTTAGTGAATAAGTGTGCTAAAGGTTGTGTTAAAGTTTCTAGAGGTTTAAGACAAGGTGACCCTCTCTTTGCTTCCCTTTTCTTTTTACCATTGTTGTTGATGTGTTGAGTAGGATGGTACTGAGAACTAAGGACTGTGGTTTGTTGGAAGGCTTTTGGTGGGTAAACATATGATAGGATGTCTCCCCTTTAGTTTGTAGACGATACAATATTTTTCTCTAGTTAACCTCAAGGAGTTGTAAAACTTTAAGTTCATCTTAATGTCTTTTGGACACATATCAAGCCTCAAGATTAATCTAGAAAAAAGATCATGAATAGTAATTAATGCTACAGAGGACCTTGTCCATGATTTAGCTTCCTCTTAGAATGCAAAGTTTCTAATTGGCTCCTAACCCATTTGGGTCTTCCTTTAGAGAGGGAGGGAGGGGTGTTGTGGTGCAGAATCCCTAGGGTTATTTCATTCTAAACTAGCATTACATAGGATTTCTTATAGCAATGGAAGAAAGTAATTTTGTCCTTGTAGAACAACCCTTGTGCAATCCTGCTTATCACTTATCCTCATTTATTTCCTTTCCATCTTTTTTAAGATCTCAGTAAAAGTGACTACTAGGGTTGAGAAATTGCAATGAGATTTTCTTTGGTTAGGATTTGAGAAAGGGACGAGATCACCTTGTTTGTTGGGAACATGTGTGTAGATAAAAAAGGGATAGAGGTTTAGGGTTAGGAGGGATCTTCTTAAGGAATGGAGCCCTTCTAAGTAAGTGGTTGTGGGGGTTTCTAAGGGAGAGCAAAGCTTTATGGCATAGGTCATCTTAAGTATTTATGGGCCACACTATAATGGTTGGGATACAAACACTTATCAAAAAAAAAAAAAAAAAAAAGGTTGGGATAAAAACACTCTAGTTAGGTGGTAACAATGTTTTCCTTTGAAGCTATTGCTCAAGTTTTTATATTTCTCTAATTTTAAATGTTTCTCAATGGAAGATGGTTAAAAAAGCGATTTTTGGGAGGATATGGAAGATGGTTAAAAAAACCATTTTGGGAGGATATTTGGTTGGTTGATTGACCTCTCAAACTTCAATTTCCAAATCTTTTTGAGGTTGTAAGGACTAGAAAATTTCCTTTTTCCTTTCTTCTAGTTTCTTGTTTAACTATGTCTCTTGGAATTTCATTTTCTTTTAATTCTTTTCTAATCTAGAAATAGAAGAACTTACTAGCCTTTTTTCCTCCTTACACATATGTCTCTCACCTTCCTTCCTAAATGAAAGGATTTGTTCATTAGCATCCTCATGGCATTTGAGGATAGATGGAGATTTATGGTTACTATTTGGGATTTGATTTACTTTTTTTTTTCCTTTAGACCTTAGTCATTGAGCCCTTTATCAGTTTTCTTTTGAATAAGATTGGAAGAATGTTGGCTACTCAAAAAATCGCATAAGAAGGCTATGTTTGATTGGTTACCCCTTTAGTAGGTTTGTTAAAAGCTAAAACATCGATGGGTGTTCTTTGGATAATTCTTCACAATTAGTTATAGGAGGAGCGATCAAAGATTATTTAGATGTAGTATTGAGAGCTTGCTCTAAACTTATAGGAGTAGGTTTAAGTAGTAAGGTAGAGATACTAGTATTATTGGTAGACTTGTTGTAAGCTAAAGCTTTGTGCCTATTGAATCCCACTAGAGAAGGAGACTCTGCCATTGTGATATCTTGGGTGTCTAGTAGGAAGAGAGACTCATCGAAGTTCAACGATTGAATCCACAAAATTCTAGATGTTGCTGGTGAGGTAGGGTGCTCCTCCTTTTGATTTCCTCATTCAGCTAAACTAAATCCACAAAACTCTAGATGTTGATAGTGAGGCAGCAGGCTCTTGATTTTCTTCTTTAGCTAATCAAGTTGACCAATGTGTCATTAGTGAGGTCAAGCTAATTCTCTTTATGTGGTTTAATTCACACCAAATCCTAAGCCAATAACCTTGGGTATACTTCCTAAATCAACACCAAGTCCTAAGCACACAAAATCTCAATCCTTACTTTTTGAGCCATCATTTTCTCGGAGAGTGACACTATTGCCAACAAACAAATCCCTCCCCTAAAATAGTGCCTCTTGAGACTTGAACCTATGACCTGTCTCTAACACCACTTGTTAGGATCGAGGACATAGCCATCTCATCTAAAGTTTCCTTTGTTGGAGGCTGTTTTACGCCTGAGTGTATGAAGTTTGTATTGTGTGTACATTCCCTTTTCTGCTTTTTTGTGCAGAATGTTTTAGTTTCTGTGGAGTGATATAAGTATTTGTTTTTTGAATTTGCAGTTGTACATATTGGAAGAATTGCTCGTCCTTCTTGTATTTACTATTCAATGAGGAATATATTTGTTTCTAATAAAGAAAAAGAAAAAAAGTAAGAAATATATTATGTACATGTTTCTACTGATACATGCAGTCTGTACATCTTTCTAGATTCTTGTGAATGCATTTTTTGTTCAATTGGCATGTCAAAAATAATAAACATTTTTTTTTTTTTTTTTTACAATATTTCTAATTAATGTTAATTCTTTGTACCATCATCAATAGATTTTAGGCACTGTTGGTTGAGGCAAAAGTTGTTGAAACTTCTTATGCTTCAGAAGTTAGGTTTACAATGTTTCAAGTTAATGGTTTTTTGTACCATCATTAATATATTTCAGGCATGGCATTATCAGGTGAGGGAAACATTGCTGAAAGCCTCAAAGTTTTCATGCTTGAGAAGTTAACCAGGGGGGAGGGGTGGGGGTAAGGGATATTACCATCAGGTGAATGTTTGTAAAATCCTTAATGGAGTCTACTTATTTGAAGAAGCCCTTGAGATGTCTTTTGGTTCACAGAATGTAAGGAAATAGAAATAGGATATATTCAAGCCTAAGTTTCAAGAGTTCATATCTCAAGAGTCAAGCATGGTAATCTGACTAGGAAATTGTTTATGTTCCCACTTTTATGTTTAGTTTGTGTAGAAATTAAAGTTTGATTTAATTCTTAATAATGTCTTTACACCTAAATGTGTAGAATTGAAAATTGAAAAGGTTCAGAAGGATCTGAAACCATGATTTTGATTCAACATTTACCCTATCACTATGCGTCATGACATATATGCCAATTTAAATTTTATAATGGTTCTTTAAAATCCCTAAAATAAGAGAATCATGTGATGTGATATGACATATAACCATGATTTTCATCATACTAAATAATTAATTGTCCTATTGCGTTTTTTTAGAACAATTAAACTAAAACATACTAAAAATATGAGTAATTCTAGTTCCCCCTCTTGCTTTTTATGTTCACATTTTTCTTATTAGGGAAGTGTCAATGTAGGATGAGGAGTTTGATATTTACATTTTCTCCTGAAATATCACTAATTATTGTCAAATTTTAAAATTTTGGACAAATTGTGCAAAATTAGTAAAGAATTTTCACTGCCTTCTATTAAAATCCTAAAATAAATTATTTAGAAAGGTTTAAATTTGAATTTATTCCTATGAGAAAAATAAGATTAGATCAAACTTAATAGATAATAAATGATTATTCAAACATGATAAGCCAAAAATGGGAATTTAAAGAAGAGAAAAAATATTGAGATATTGAATTTGAGGCATTATTATTATTTTGTATTGTAAGACTAGATCTTATAGGTAAGCTGGTACTTATTATGTATCGTAATTCTAATTCTATATCATGTAAATACAAATACCCATATATATTTTGAGTTACATGATGACATGGGAAATCAACCATGGGTTGATTCGTGCAAAGAAATGCAAGAATGCTAAAATTGTGGATTACTTTCCCTTTAATCAACCTACATTGAATGATCACATTTCTCTTAACACATATTCTGAACATATTAGGGTCAAGAAGATTTTGAGAAAGCCATGTATAGCCTTTGTCATATCATTTGTACTTTGGTGTGCCCTATTTCAAGCACTTATATTTTTTTTCTCATTTTGCCTAAAAAAAAAAAAATGTATATTCTGTCATTTTTTTTTTATTAGAAACAAAGATAAATTTTATTGATATAATAAAAAGAGAAGGATGAGGGGTCCTTCTCACACACATACAAAACTTGATCAAAGTAGAGTATACCCACTATATCCTTTGTCATGTTCATGCTCTGCTTTTCAACCATTTGTATAGAAGGCAGTTTAATTTTGACATTCTACAGTTGTTTACAAATGTAGGACGTTGGGAGTCCAAGGAATCACCTTCCCTCTACATATTTATCAATTGTAGCACTCGAGAACTTGCAGCTATAGAGAAGTTTGTGGTATGGGGTCTCTCACCTATTTTTAAATCCTTGACATGCAAAATTTTTGTCTATCAGTTACTGAGAACATGTACTGGCATTCACCTGCCCTTCTAGGATTGCATTGTGTATTCATGCATGTTTGATTGCCTTCCATATTAATAATGGTGGTACATACCGGAAGTTCTGTATTGATTTTGTGGCACCATACTGCTGCCTCTCCATTTATTTGATTTGACAATCTCTGGAATTGCTTCCATTACACTTGTTGGGCACTCACAATCGCACACTGTGTCATATGTTAGATCTAGAAAGTGCAGAATATATCCATTTCAACCTTGTCCTCCACTTCTTTTCCAAACTCATGAATTGTGAACTATTAAAAAACATGCAGTTGCAATATTTCTTGCTGTGCAGATTCAGTAACTCTTTCCATCATTGGGCTATTTTGTTTAAAGAGCATAGGCAGCCTTTACTGTTCAGTGATTGTTTTAGAAATTAGAGCTTTCTGTAAATTAAATAGTTCATCTTTCAAAAAGGTAATCCAGAAACTTGATTGGATGCTGTGTCTGTGTCTAATATTTAAAAACTGTAGATTCTGCAAATAGTTCATCTTTTGTGAAGCTAATCAGGCAATTGTCTGATTTTATGGTGTCTGCAAAATTATTCTGTACTTTCACTTCTCTGTTACAAATGAATTTTAAAAATGAGTACTAACTGGTTGAAGAGTACTGCTTGCCTGGGCCATCAATTAGCCAGTCTGGATGGTATTTGATGTAAACTTTACAGTGTTCCACTCAAAAAAACCCTCTTTCTAGCATCTGAGTGCCCTTCATTCATTGTAAAAGCTAACTACTTCTCATCTTTCTGAAAGAGAGGTGTTGTGAACAATAATTTAATCATTTGGTGGATCATGATTTGGTCTTTGGTGTTCTTGATCAATTTATTTTTTTTCTTTTACTCTCCTTCAACTATAAAGTACTTGAAGCCCAACTCATATGATCTCACTCTTGGTTTGCCAAAGCTTTTACTTCTTTAACATTTGGAACAGCAGTCTCACTGGCTAAGCTGCCATGAAAGCCCTTCACAATTCCGTAATTTAACACCTAAACCTCCTTTTTAGCAGGTTATTCTATGCACTTTCAGAGTTCATTTTTAGCTCTGATCTTGGAGGGTGAAGTTAAGTAGAGCCTTTCTGCATGTTGGGTCAATCTACTTTGGCATCCTGCTGTTTAGTTAAAGCAGATTTTCAGGCAGCTAAAGCTTCTCTTCTTGTCACCTCATTATAATTTCTTAGAATGTCTTTAAAGACAACAGAATTTTGTGCTTTTCCAAATCTTTCTTGGTCATAAATACTGCCATCTGGGTTGTTTGTTATCAAGTTCCTCTACTATTGCTTGAAAGATTGCCTCCAATAGTGATGATGTCAATATAAAGTAGGATCAATATCAGATCCTCCTTTCAAAGAGACACTAGCCATAAAGATTTAGAATTTATTTAATTCCATTCTCATGTAGGTTACTTATTGATGGAGGCTCAAATTTCCTCCTGTAGCTGACTTCTCACAATGAGATTATCCCCAAAAACCTATGCTTTAAAGTGGGTTCCAATATTTGATAAACTAGCCACTGTTCCCCCTCATTCGTCAATATATGTGGAAAGGAGTATATTTTCATATGATTGTCCTTTGCTTTTGTGCATTGCGTATGTAGACCTGCGCATGTGAATGTACAAAATGATTGGGTTCTTTACTCATGATCCCCACATGGATTTGCTACACCATGGTTAGATAGAATGCAATGGGTGGCCTCAACTCGGGGGAATGGAAATAAAGGCAAGTGAGCGGGGTAGAAAATGTTATTCACTATTGGCTCCCCCTCTATTAGGCCTTGGTATGACCTCCACATGATTGGACCATGTTTGATAGAGGTATTTCATTCCTTTTGAAGTGTCCATGTAACATAGTTTGTGTAATGACCCACTCCCTCTTCCCATGGGCCCTCATGACTTTGAAATGCATTTATATAAGTAAAAGAAGCCCACTACATATATATAGTGCCAAGAATTTCTTCCCAAACCGAAGTGGATTGATACCCCACATTGGTTAAGAGAAGAAATTCCTGCCACTATATATGGCATGAGCTTCCCTTAATTATGTAGACACATTTTAAAATAAAGAGGGTGTATTAGGCTCAGAGGAAACAATATACACATGGGAAGGAGTGGGTTGTTAGAAATGGTATTGAAGTCAATCTCTAACCCCAATGTTGGTCTCTATCTGTTTGACCTTGTAAAGGGTGTTTGTCCATTTAGCCCTACAATCCTATGGGACACGACGAGGACGTTGTATTTGCACGTGGGTGTAATTGTGATATCCCATATTGGTTAGGGAAGAGGTTCTTGACACTATATATGTAGCAGGTTTCTCTAATCCATGTAGACACGTTTTAAACCTGTGAGAACCCATTGGGATTAGAACGGGCAAAATCTACATGGGAGGGAGCATACTATTACAGTTTGCAATTCCATGTGTAAAGTGTAAGAGAAGTAGATGACATATGGATTAGAATTTGTTGGATCATGTCTTAGGAAGCAAGGGGAGGTTTTTGTATTGATGGAGGAGATGGATAAGAGAATCCCCCTCTTTTGGTAATTCTTATCAATAGGTTGGTTAAGGGGTGGCTTGATGCGATTAGAAGTCTGAAACAGGCTGACTTTCGCTTTGGCAGTGGCCATACTTATAGAATGTTATGGAGAGTTGAAGCCTTAGTTTCAGTCCAAGGGGTTTGAGGTGGAAAGGGAGAACCTTAGGATCTCTCATCTCTAGTTTGCTTATGACTAGGTAGGAAATGAAGATCCTAAGCCTAAATCAACTTAAATCTTCTATGGTTAGCATTCACGTCAGTTGAGTGATTGTAAATGGGCTAGCCAGGGTCCTTTGCTTTGAATTAGTAATGGGATGTTCAAGTATTTGATCTATCTTTAGTTAAGAAGCAAGAGATCTCTTGTAGTTTGGGATATAGTTCTAGAGGAGGAAATTAGATGGTTGGAAAAATGCCTCTCTCCTTAGATGGTAAGATCATTCACATAGAAGCAGTCTTGCCCTATTATATACCTTTTCTTGTCTGTTTTGAGAATCTTTATTGGTGTAACCAGTAAGATTTGGTTTAACTAAAGGGATTTTGTTTAGTTTTGGATGGTTGAGATTGATTTAGATCATCTTAGGAGATTGTATGTTGCCCAATAACGAGGGGGATCTAGGCCTAAGGCAACATGGCTTTAAGAAATTAAGCCTTCATTGGAGATTCCCTAGGAAGCAGGAAATATTGTGGCACTCTGAGATTCTTATTGACTCTTGTGTAGGGAACCTAGAACATATTTTTTTCCTCTCCCTTTAGGCATTATTTGTACACTTATGAAGGAATTCCACTGTGCATTACTTTGTTAGATTGGAAGGAAATCTACTGTGCATTACTTTATTAGATTGGAACTCATCAATTGCTTGAAGAGTAGGAAGAACATAATTGTTAGTGTTTGGAGAGCTTGTTCAGGTATCCAGGGAAAATGGCATTAAGGGATATTTTTCCACGGGGAGAGCAGGAAGACAGTCATAGTTTCTGAAACAGGTGGGAAAGGGATCTTATAAAGGCAGAGATTCTGACATTATGGTAGGGTTTTAGAGAAGCTAGAGCCCTAGGGCTAAGCAACGCCATCTTGAAGGGAATTCTTTATTGGTGGTTAATTGGATATGATCAAGGAGATGAGGCTATTGGGAACATCTATTTCCTGAAGTAGATTTTACTCTGACATCTTTTGCAAAGGGATGTGGGGTGGGTGGAAGGCCTTCAAGGTGCAGGTGGGTTTTTTTGCTTAACATATCATGAGGCCGATTTCTATCTAAGGACATGATGGACATAAGTTTTAGGGATCATTTCCATCATCAGTTTCTGGGAGGACTTTATTCTACCGTGCTCCTTTGATACTTGACTGCCTGGATATTTGGTTGGGTAGGAACTTAAACAATCTTGTTACTGTGGCACATGGTTTTCTCGATAGGTCTGTTAGGACTTTTAACGACCGCCTTGCCTTGATACATAATATATCTGACATGTGTTGTTGTCTTAATAAATATGTTCTGGTAGGATTTCCATGTTTCCTTAATACATATTTTTATAGAAGTGCAAACTGCAATTCACCACAATTGTTGCTTGGCTCAATTCATATTCTGGTAGGACTTCAAACTGTTGTGTTGCCTTCATATATGGTTCAGTAGGACGTGGAATTACCTGGTTGCCTTGATTTATGTCTTCTTGATAATATGGTTCTCTAGGTCCTTCTTAATAAATAATGTTGCATTGGTGTAACTTTGCCAAATGAATGGAGAATTGTGGATGCTTCTGTTTCCCTACCAGCTAGCTGGTTCTGGTCAAGTTTCATGCTTGAACCTCTTCTTGCCACCAATTTGTCAAAAACGAATTTGTGATCAATTCAGAGGGATGAAATATGGTCCAGATATGATCCCTAATAATTGAACAAGATTTTATGGTTTTGGTTCTTCTAGTCTGTTTGCCATTGTTTTGTATAATGGGTTTTTTTTTTTTTTTTTTTTTTTTTTTTTTTAAAAGTTTAAAAAATTAGAGTTCTTATCCTTAACCCTCTAAGTCCTCATTGTTTAATAAAGACTAAAGAGTTCTATTTTCTGTAAAAGGAAAATAAATGCAATAAAATGTTGGAATTTAACTGTGGGTAGTTTCATTTTCTAACATATCCTCTTGTGATCATTCCAAATAATTCTCTTACTGCTTATGCTCCATATTTGGCTGTGCAGGAAAAATTTGCTCCATCCACCCCTACACTTCTTTTTAATTTGGAACTTGACACATTGCGGTATGCCTTGCCTGATAGTTTACTGTAATCAGTTCGAATTTCATTCATTTTTTTCCCTGAGGAAAATAGAAAATTAAATTTGCAGGGCTGACTTAGGTCTCCTGGGATTTCCTACCAAAGATTTGCATTATCGGTTTCTTTCTCAATTTGTCCCTGTGTTCTACATTCGAATAAGAGAGTATTCTAAGGTACTTCTTTGTTCAATATTTTTTTGTTTTTTGTTCTCAGTCCAGTTTGAGTAACTGTCTTTTTTCCCTTTAATAAGACAGTAGCAGTAGCACCTTACATTGTGAACTACAGTGGGGCACTGTTTCGTCAATATCCTGGTAAGAATTTTCTTAGAATTAAAACAGTTGGCCAATCTGTTGAGTTTATTTAGTGTCTAGTTCCGTACTTATCTTATGTATGAAGCTGAAAAAATCCATTTTAGCTGGATAACTTCCTTGGTAACAACACTAAAGGTGCATTTGAATAGGATTTTGAACATCATGGACTGAAAACCTGTGATTTAAAATCCCTGATCTTTGAAATTCATTTCTTGGATAAGTATATTAAGTTCCAATAAATGTGGGAGGGATGGTGATTGGATGGTCCCATGGGGATGGAGCTGGTGGCTGGGGCAATGAGGTGTGTGTGTGTGTGAAGTTGGTGGCAGTGGGCCAGCAGTGATGGTGGGTTGTGGCTTTGGAAGTAGTGGTGTTATAACAAAGCAATGATGGTGGATTATTAGTAGCAATGAAGTTGCAGTGTTGGTGAATGGAACTTGCTATGGTGGTAAGGTTGTGGTGGGGGGATTTGAAGAGTGGATTAGAAGTGATGCCTATTTAGGTGGAATTCTAAGAGAGGACATGAATCCTTGATTCTCTGCAATTTCTCACCTGAATGGGGAAATTCCTTCCTCTGCTATGCCAAACAGTGGAATTTGCTTCCAAAAATGTGGAAATCTGATATGATTTGAGGGGCGATTTGTAGGATATTGTGGTAAGAGATTGAGGCCACAATTGTGGCAGATATTGTGGTGATTTGTGTGGTTTTATTTTTTCCATATTTTGCTCTCTGTATATGTTAAATAGGGACCCGATTATGTAAAAAACATACAATTGAATGATTCTCAATTTCTTCATGGTATCAAAGCTTGGATTGCTCTAAAACCCTAATCAATCCATGGCTGCCCAAAAAGGAGACAACCATGAGTCCAGCCAATCGGCAACCCATGAAAGAGAGTCGGAGATAAACTCCTCAATGGGTTCGGCCGGTGCATTCGACAACTCCCCACTCCATCTTACTGTTGAAAAATTGAACGGTAAGAATTACAGAGAGTGGGCACAGGCAATCAACCTTGTTATTGATGGAAAGGGAAAGCTAGGGTTTCTTACCAGCGAGACTCGACGACCACCTCCGACCGATGCAACAACATCCCAGAAATGGCGGTCCGAAAACTCCTTCATCACCTCATGCTTGATTAACTCCACGAAGCCAACCATTGGCAAAACGAATATGTTCCTCTCAACGGCAAAGGGTGTGTGGGATGCGATACGGGAAACATACTCCGATGCCGAGAATGCTTCCCAAATCTTTTAACTCAAGATGCGGCTCTGGCAGATGAAGCAAGGAGATCGGGAAGTCATGAAATACTACACCAAGATGCTAGGTTTGTGGCAAGATCTCGATCTCAACTGCGAAGAGGAATGGGAGTGCATGAGTGACAATGTGCGCTTCAAGAAGAAGATGGAGAACAAGAAAGTCTTCAAGTTTCTAGCGGGGATGAACCGCGAGCTTGATGACGTTAGGAGCAGAGCTCTCAATCGCCGGCCGCTGCCCTCCATCCGAGAGGTCTTCTCTGAGGTGCGACGAGAGGAAAGCAGAAGGAGAGTGATGTTGAGGGAACATCTCATGTTTGGGCCCGAGGCTTCAGCCCTTGTAACCCGTGGGCCTCACGCTAGATCTGGTGGGCCTCATGCTGGATCAGCCCAAGACAGTCTAAGAGGACTTATTGTGAGCATTGTAAGAAAATGGGCTGCACTAAAGACACTTGTTGGACTTTACATGGCAAACCCGTGGATTAGAAGCCCAGACAGCCCAATAAAGCCCATAATCATCAGGCCTCCACCGAAACCCAGGCAGACAAAACACCCATAGAAATTCATCAGTCAACTTCTAGTGTGGGGTTTAATTCCAACCAGCTTGCGAAATTATATGAGCTTTTTTCTAATTTCCAAGCCTCTGGTCAATCTTTTACTACTCTGTCCTCTGGTTCTTTAGCCCACAAGGGTACCTTTCTAACAGCACTTAGCACCATGTCTCATATTACTCCCTGGATTATTGACTCTAGTGCATTTGATCATATGATTGATGCTTATCATTTGTTTTCTACATACTCTCCCTGTGCCGGTAATTTAAAAGTAAAAATTGCAGATGGTACTTTATCCCCAGTTGTTGGCAAAGGGAGTATTCGTATTTCTGAGTCTATTACTCTCAACCCTGTCCTACATGTTCCTAATTCATCTTGTAATTTGCTATCTATTAGCCAATTAACTAAACAATCTAATTGCTCAGCTAAATTCCTACCATCTCATTGTGTTTTTTAGGACCTATCATCGGGGAAGACGATTGGTAGTGCTAAGGAACGTGAGGGTCTATATTACTTCAACAAAACTGATGTGCATGGACAGTGTTCTCCTACTGTTTGTAATTCTGCATCTTGTCCTAGGGAAAGTGAACGTTTGTTATGGCACAAAAGGATGGGTCGTCCTAGTTTTCAGTACTTGCAACATTTATTTCCTTCACTATGTTCAAATAAAGCTTCATGGGATTTTCAGTGTGAAGTGTGTGAACTTGCCAAACACCATCGTGCGTCTTTTCCTAAATCTAAGTATAAACCATTCATACAATTTACTCTAATTCATAGTGATCTATGGGGACCCTCATGTACCCCTAATAGGACCCATAAAAAATGGTTTATTACTTTTATTGATGATCACACTCGCCTGTGTTGGGTATATTTGTTGAGTGATAAAACTGAGGTTCGATCAATCTTCATGAACTTTCACTCTATGATACAAACTCAGTTTCACACCAAAATTCAAATTCTTTGTATTGATAATGGTATTAAGTATTTCAATCACTCCTTGAGCACTTATCTACAAGAAAATGGTATTATCCGTCAAAGTTCTTGCGTTGACACCCCTCACCAAAATGGGGTTGCAGAACGGAAAAATAAACATATTATTACAGTTGCTTGTGCCTTGCTGTTTAACTCTCACATGCCCTCACAATTTTAGGGTGACTCCATTTTGTCAGCCACATACCTTATTAACCGGATGCCTAGTCGAGTCCTATCTTTTGTCACACCTCTCCAGAAATTCCAAGAGTTTTTTCCCCATTCTAGACTTAGTGCACATCTTCCACTTCATGTCTTTGGGTCCACTGTGTTTGTCCACATTCACACCTAAGCGGAACAAATTGGATCCCAAAGCGCTTAAATGTGTCTTTCTTGGCTACTCTTCCACACAAAAGGGCTACAAATGCTATGACCCAATTTCACAGAAGCTATATGTTAGCCTAGATGTCACATTCTTTGAGCATACTCCCTACTGCGAGGAGTTTGTGAGTGAAGCTAGACTCCCCTTAACCTTAGACTACCTCGATGTTGCTGTGTTTGAATCCACTCCATGCCTTATATCTATCCCTTTGCCTAATACAAAACGATACTTGAACTCAGGGGGAGATACGAAAATATAGACAAATAGGGAAACACTCGTCTACTCAAGGAGGCCAAAATCAAAGTCCAATGAGACACTCACCTCCAAAGCACTAAAAGAGTCAGAACCGGTGATAGTTCCAACCCCTCGGGAGTCTGGCTCCAATCTTGATCAGGTAACAGATGACTTACCCATTGCTCTTAGGAAGCAACCTCGTTCATGTACTCTCCATCTTATCTCAAAATTTGCGTCTTATAATGCTTTTTCTGCAAAGTGTTGTGCTTTTACAACTAACCTTGATAGAATCCAGATTCCTAAAAACATTCAAGAAGCCTTGGAGATTCCAGAATGGAAAGAGGTAGTGATGGAAGAAATAAGGGCATTGGAAAAAAATGGGAATTGGGAAGTGATGACTTTGCCAAGAGGGAAGAAACCAGTGGACTATAAATGGGTATTCACAGTGAAATATAAGGCGGATGGCACAGTAGAATGATACAAAGCTTGCCTGGTTGCAAAGGGGTTCACTTAGACCTACGACATCGACTATACTGAGACATTTGCACCAGTAGCAAAGCTGAACACTATACGAGTTCTCTTATCCTTGGCAGCAAACCTAGACTTGCCATTCCATCAGTTTGATATCAAGAATGCCTTTCTGAATGGTGAGCTGCAAAAAGAAGTGTTTATGACGCTACCACCAGGGTTTTGTAAGAAAGAAGAAGAAACCAAGGTATGCAAATTGAAGAAATCTCTATATGGTCTCAAGCAATCACCGAGAGCATGGTTCGATAGATTTGCAAAGGTGATTAAGAACCAAGGATACCAACAGGGACAGTCGGATCATACTATGTTCTTCAAACAGTCCAACGATGGAAGGATGACCATCCTAATCGTGTATGTCGATGACATCATTCTCACTGGAGATAACACAGGAGAAGTGGAGAGGTTGAAGAAGGTCTTAGCCACAGAGTTTGAGGTAAAAGATCTGGGTCAAATGTAGTATTTCCTAGGAATGGAGGTCGCCAGATCAAGGAAGGGAATTAGTATTTCCCAGAGAAAGTATGTACTTGACTTGTTGACTGAGATTGGCATGCTTGGTTGCAAGCTAAGCGATACCCCTATCAAGGCAAGAAAAAGGACGGAAAGCGACGGAAAACCCGTGGATAGAGAGAGATATCAACGACTAGTAGGTAGACTAATCTACCTTTCTCACACTAGACCAGACATTACTTTTGCCGTAAGCGTGGTTAGTTAGTACATGCATTCACCAAAGCAAAGTCACCTGGAAGCGGTATATAAGATCCTCAGATATCTAAAGGGTTCTCTAGGGGAGAGGACTATTATTTAAGAAGGGTGATAGTAAGAAGGTAGAGATCTATACAGATGCAGATCGGGCGGGATCAACAGAAGACAAAAAGTCTACTACCGACTACCGTACCTATGTCTGGGGGAATCTAGTAACATGGAGAAGTAAGAAGCAGAGTGTAGTAGCCAAAAGCAGTGTTGATACTGAATTTAGAGCAATTGCACAAGGTATGTGTGAAGGACTATGGCTATAGAAACTGTTGGAAGAACTACACATTACAGTAGAGTTTCCCATCAAACTCTATTGCGACAACAAAACTGCCATTAGTATTTCTCATAATCCTGTTTAGCACGACAAGACCAAACATATAGAAGTGGATAGACACTTCATAAAGGAGAAAATTGAGAAGGGGACTATTTGCATGACTTATATCCCTACAAGGGAACAATTGGCAGATATATTCACCAAGGGGTTACAAAAATCAAGCTTTGAAAATTTTATTTGCAAGTTGGACATGATTAATATCTATGATCCAACTTGAGGGGGAGTGTGGAAATCAAGTATGATTTGAGGGGTGATTTGTAGGATATTGTGGTAAAAGATTGAGGCCACAATTGTGGTAGATATTGTGGTGATTTGTGTGATTTTATTTTTTCATATTTTGATTTTTTCCATATTTTGCTCTCTATGTATATGTTAAACATGGACCTTATTATGTAAAAACCATACGATTGAATATACAATTGAATGATTCTTAGTTTCTTCAAAAAACTTTTTAAGTTTTCCAGTCATAATCCTTCAACTTCTCATCCAGCAACATGTTAGGATTCACACCACACACTCACAACAGAATTCTATTAGCAATGGAAGAAAGAGCCAACAATCAAGAAAATTGCATTGATCGAAAGAAAAAATTACAAAGATTGGGTAGCAAACATTCGTGACATCTGCAAACTCTCCTCACAGCCCAACTTAGTAACTTTTTCCCTGTTCTCCTCCCTGTTTCTCTTTCTTTCTCTTTTTTTTTTTATTCTCCATCCTCACTAACTCAGCCCAAAAGACCCCAATGCAGTCTTAACCAAATCCAGCTCAGCACAACTAACAAAAAGCAACAAAATTACCATAAAAGAAAGATAAAGGCTGTTCACTGATTATTTTTGACTTGCCTAGCATATGTCAAACGCACTGGATGTCTATCACAGCATCCTCAAAGAATGAGGAGAAAAGAATATAGAGTTAAATCAGTTCAATGGTACGGTTGTCGATGGGCATGTTCTTGGAAGCAACAATTATCCTGTCATTAAGTGCTAGAAACTAGATCTCTTATGGTGTGGGATGATTGAGGAGTCTTATAGTACTAGATAAATAATAAATGGGACCAGACATTCATTTGCTTTTAATTGGGTATTTGGAAAACCAATTGTAAGTTGTCCCTTGGCAGCTTCTGTTGTATGATTAACTTGAGGGTGGCATGCTGATAAGTAGGGGAGGGAAGGTAGATACTGTATGGCAGTGATGGTTGCTGGCTGATGTGTGGGAGAGAAGGTAGTTACTGTGGGAAGGTGGTGGTTACAATAGAGAAACTTCCATTCACAATTTGTGTTCAAATACCAACAGTTTCAATTGTTTGAAAACAGGAGGGGATACTACTTTTTCATGGTTTATGTTCAACTGCCATTAGTTGAATTGTCTCAGCTTATTCTTTTGCTTTTGGTGTCTTTAATTGGGAAGGAGCAATCTTCATTTTAACAGTTAAATCACCATCCATGTCCTAGGATTCTACTTTGTCATCAATCACTATTTCTTATTCTGTGTGTCGGTTCCCATTAGAGCTGGAAATATGTAGTAGAGTTCCCCTACCTACAGAACGGATGGGGTGGTGGTGGTATTGGTGATGGTGATGGCTGTCCAAAAGGGTCGAGCACAGGAAACAATGATGGATCCTTGTCTGGCTTGGCCTTTAGATTGTCCTTTTAGAGACTGGTTGGAAGACCCATTAAAATGAACTAGTAACATTTTGTCCGTATTCCATCATGAACTATGATTTGTAAAATGCTATAAAATAATGTCATTTTTGCAAGACATCCAAACAGCTCCTTTGACACGTTAAAATTCTCCTACTGATGTATCACTGATCTCTTCTTCGGATGTTTGGTTCTTATTCCAAAAATATTCACTGATTTCTTCACAATATCAATATATAACTGGTAGATTGGGGAAACATTTAACTCATGTGCCCTTATCCTACTTGGTGTTCGTTCAGGGCCCTGGCAGGTGATGCTTAAACAAGCGGATGGTTCTTATGCTTGTGTAGCTGAGAGTGCAACCCGCTTCACGCTGGGTGAAGTAAATAGTTTTTCTTAGTTCTCAAAACCAGTTGCTTCCTCCTATTGGTTTGGTTTTATCTGATAAGTTGTTACCATTAGACTCATTATCTGGATTCTTTCATACTTCAGACCAAGGAAGAACTGTTGAGAGTCCTGGGACTGCAAGAGGAAGAAGGAAGCTCACTGGAATTTCTTCGAAGGGGCTACAAGGTTTCTCCTTTCATTTTTGAACAGCTGTCCTGTATTGTTTTTGACAAATGACCAGGAAAACCATTTTGGCTCAAGTCATAATGGCCTGTGAATAGATGACTTGTACTATTATTATTTTTAATTAGGATAACAATCTAAAGCCTGTTGATAGAGAATGACTCACACTAACCACATTATTGTTCAGTTCACATGAATTGGTGAATCAAATGTTGCTATAGCCTTATAGGATAGTGGCAGAGTATCGGGTTGATCCTTAAATCATAAGTTAAATGCAAAATGTTTTTATTAATGATGATGAATGAGTTGAAAAGCCAGTGTACTAATTTTTGTGACATGATATTTGCAGTCCTCCACTTGGTGGGAAGAAGATGTTGAATTGGAATCATCTTCTGCATGGCGGAGCTGAGCAGCAGCAGCAAAACAGTTAAAGAGAGGGTTAGCAGTTCCAATTGATTTGGACTACCAACTAGAAAACTCTCCTTCACCTCTATCACTGGGGCTATTCAGCCTCAAAGAAAGTAAAGGCTTAGCATGCAACAAATTTTTTTGGTGCAACTTCCCACTGTAATGTAATCCTTTTCCCTTACTCCAATGCGTTTTATTGATTGATGATGTTGTATATCCGCAGCCTTAATGCTGATTGAATGACAAGAATCTTCACCTTTTCCCTCAACCTCCTCTTCTGACTTTCCTTCTCATGGCTGAGGTCTCAACATGTTAAATGGCATATTAGAAAATGTTCAAGCAGGAAAAATAAATCCAACAGAATTGAAAATCTATGCTAAAACAGATTGCAAAAGACTTGAGGCCTGTTTGGTATCTGTTACTGAAAACAGTAGGCCTGTTTGTTAGAACTAAAAATAGTTTTTTTTTCTGAGCAGCAACAATTGAGAAGATACTGGTAAATTGATTGCAATTATATCTCTTGGCAAAGCTTGACAAATATTTTTCCTCCTAAACAAAGTGGCTAGAAGGGGAGTACAGTTACCTGTCTGCCAAACAGAGTTGGTTTTTATAGTAGACTTAATGAAATTAGATAAACTGTTGTGACTAAAACACAGAATTTACAATTGGGGGTTGGGATGGATGGTATATATATGCATAAACATTGGGTAGAGGCATGGGAAGGTAAGTAGGTAAAATGAGGGCTGATATAAAGCGTGATTAATCAGTCAGTGTCTTCAATGGTGAAGTCAGGTTCCGGAGGCTTCTGCAGTTTAAACAACTCTGTAGAACTGCTGCTCCGGAACCTCTGGATACCACGAAGAGCATTAGCTGCAAACCGGGAAGCTAAGATGGTTGCACCAAGGGTGGATGAACCACCACCATCCCCAACTAACCTCCTTGCTTCTTTGTCTTCTTCACCATATTCTTCTTCTTCTTCATATTCCTCCACTTCTTCTTTACGCCGGAGTTCTGCCATTTTCCTCCGGGAATACCTACGCCATGCAGCTTGGATAAAGCAGGCAGCCCAAGTCCTCCATTGCTGTGAGTAGAAACGGAATGTCTGCTGAACCTGTCTACTATGGAGACGCCTAAACTGACCTGCAACAAACTTCAACTCCTCTGCTGTTAAGGCAAAAGCCTCGACCTCAGTCAAAGCCTTCACCGTGCGGGTGGATGATGGTAAGTTGGAAGAAGATTTAGGGTCCAGAGCCCAAGTTAGAAGCTCCTCTCCGCAGAAGTCCCCTTCTTTCAGTAGGCCTCGGTTAAAAAACCCACTCCTCCCACCATCTGTAGTCACACTCTCAAGGCGACCGCGTATGATGAAGAGCATCTCGTCTACTGGGTCCCCTTCCCGCACTATGTAAGTTTTTTCCGTGAATAAACTCGGTTGCAGCCTCTCACAAATGGCATCAAGCAATCTTTCATCCATATTTGCAAACAGAGGAACCTTGCATATGTATATATTAATAAGATTTTTTATCAAAGGAATGAATCCATAGGCATCCAAAGTATAGACTACGTACCCTTCTAACCAAGTTGAGACAGAGATGGCGTTTAATATCCCTCCTGAGGTCTTTGGGTAGAGTCTGGACCAAGCTCTCCTCATCCACTCCCCTTGTTTCCAACCACTTGTATTGATCATACCGTCTTACTCGTTCCCTCAACCCTTGTGGAAGCATGCGATGATGCATCCACTGCTCTGAGTCGCGCCTTTTAATCCTCATCTCCTCCAGCCGAACAGTCAGGGATTGAAGATAGGTCTGTTTCAGTGGCAAGGCAACCCATTTCACAGGATGCATACCAGAATTTACCAAAACCAAAATTAACCTTGAAAGGCCCACTCAGACCCTAAACTCAAATCAATATGCATGGTTGAAGTTTTTGAAACTACCTGCATGTTTCCAATCAGTAGTGCCATAAGGATAAGCCCCAAAATAGCTAGTGTTATTGAAAACAAAACCTCTCCAGCATAAGTACTGGTTTGTAGCCCCTGTCCAAGTGTACTGTAGAGAGTAAAATACCAATGTAATTAATCAATGAAACTCTCAGAACTCAAATGCGCTTAGATGATTTAACAGCTTAGCTGCAATGAAGAGAAAGCTCAGGAAGAGTTTATTGCAGAGGTGAAAAGAACTGCATGGTGCACCAACCAAACCAAACTGACTTTTTAGGTATTATTGGTTGAAAAAATTAGGACAAACTGTTCAAATTAAAATTGTCCTATCATTATAATGGAGGCCATGCTTAATGCATCTGATGAAGCTCTATTGAACAAGCATGAGTTGACAAATGAAGTACTCAGTAGTCAATGTTCTACCAAGGTATTATATCTGTACTTCAGGTTCTTTTTTGATAGGAAACATCATTTTGTTAGGGAGGGACAAACTACAAAAGAAGAAAGAGCAATTGCTGATGCCAAACAAAAGAAGAAACAAGCAAGAGATTGATACCCAGTATCATGCTGAAATATGGACATGTATTGAATTTACAATATAAATACATTAAAAGTACGGTACATTATGACATGCCTTAATTTCGCTTTTTAATAATTATAAACATAATTTTTTATTGTAACATTTTCCTAATAGTTATATTACAAAATTTATGAAATCTACATAATAAATAACATAATAATTTTATATTTTTAATTATTGGAATGTAAAAATAATTTGTAGAATTATTATATTATATATTATTATTATTATTATTTAGGATAAATCATTTATAATATTTTTAAAATAATAATTTATAATAAATTATTATATTACTTATATGTATTATTATTAATATTATTCTTATTTGATATGCTATTGATGACGATGATGTTAACGATGATTAAAAAAGAAAAAGATGTGAATGGTAGGTGTCACTTATGTATTGAACTTACAACATAAGTATACTAAATACATTACAACATACCTTAATTTCATTTTTTAACAATTATAAAAACATTTTTTTATTATAATATTTTCTTAATAGTTATATTATAATGTTAAATAACTTAAAATTTATAAAGTCTATTTAATAAAAATATAAAGTATTAATATGTATTAGTGTATTATTTATGATTAATAATAATATTATTATATTATTATAATTGAAATAATTTATGATTAATTATTATATTATTTATATGTATTAATATTAATATTGTTCTTATTTGATAGGTTATTGATAATAATAACAACAATAATAATAGTAATAAGAAAAAACAATAATAATAGAGAAAGGACAAAGTAAAGATATGCTTAACATTAAATGAAAAGTGTGAGGGTACATTTGATTTTTTGTATTTTGAGACTTTTGAATACTTATGAAATTAGATGACCTTTCATGGTCATTATCACACCTAGCTCGCCCTGTATGGTAATTCTCTCTTAATAGTTCTTTCCAAGCCCCTCTAAAGATACCTCATCAAATATTTTATATGGGTTCAACAATACTGCTATACTTTCATCTATTTTAATTTAATATATCATTAAATACAGAGAAGAGTAAGTATTTCTAAGGTTATGTTTAGTTCCTACAAAAAATACAAGGGAAAGAAAATATAAAAGAAAAGTAAAAGGAAAGAAAAAGTGAAGGAAAAAAAATAGATTAAAAGTTGATAAATTATTTTTACTTGTTACTTCAAACTCATTTTACATATTTCAATTCATCTATAGAAAGATTAAATAATTTAAAAGTACACAAGTTTCAAACTAGTTTTAATTATATTTGATTTTCTTTTATATTTTTCATAAACAACCAAATATGAGAAAATTATTTTCATTTACATTTTTTTTTCCTTTTTTAGTATTTTTTGGGAACTAAACATAACCTAAGTCTTTTGTATGAGGGAATTTTTTTTTTTTTTTTTCCAATCATAATGTTGGAGAAAAGCCAATGTTAGTTGGGTTATGTTTTCTCTTACTTCAGAAATTAGCATCAATTTGAAATAGCAGTAGCAGCTTCCCAATGACTTGGCATACTATAACTGTGGTAACCAATCTAAGCCAACAGAAGAAAAAAAAGAAAGGTAGAACATATGCTATTGAAAACCTGCATCAAACAAGAAGAAGAAGTTTACCTCAAATTTTGTAGGCCCCACCATAAACAGTAACAATATTTAGTAAAGAAACTCTCAGAGGCAATAATATCGGAACTTAGAGCCTGGGTGTAGATTCCATAATTGAATGGTGGATTGTCATCATTAAGGGAACACATCATACCAATAACAGTCTTGCTGATATTTTGCCAAGCACCATAACCTTTCATATGCTGATTCCCACAGTACAAAAAATTAACCTCACATTTCCCACTCTCAACACAGGCTTTATGCCAGCATGCATCATAGCGTTCTACAGCAAATAAGTACCAAAAAGCTCCAAGAATCTGAAATATTCCATCTAATATTGGTCAAAAAATTGTTCCAAGGACATCTTTAAATATTTTGGCTAATGTTGCTGGGAAAGAGATGTGTAGGAAAAAGATTTGACATTTGTATGTTAATGGCATGGGATTTAGATCATTCCATTTTGTTTCTAAGTAGGATTAAAAATGAGTTAATCATGATATTGCTAGCACTTAAAATCATCACTTGGTTTCTAATAATTTTTATGTTAATAGGATCATATAGCTACTTACATGACTGGCAAGCATGTACCACAGCAAGTAGTATGCAGCACCAGCCCAAGCAGTTTCGGCAAAGACACCTGCAGTCCTTTTTAGTTCTGAAGTTAGAGGTATAAACCGGACGAATCTGGGAATATATTGAAGAAAGACAACAACAAGTAGCTGCTGTTTAGTTTCCAACACCTCCGAGCCTTCTCCCTTGCGGAGAAATTTCCAAACTATAATCTGCATATAATGATATACTCTTGATATCAGTTATTACCATGCTTCTAAGGAAACAGAACTAAACATTTGAAATACCAGCAGCACAGAATAATTATTTTGAGAGACAATTATGACCTTTGGGGCAAAAGAGATCACATATTGCCTATTAAAAGTAAATGATAGACAGAAAATCTAATGCTTAATCTTTGGAAATATCTACTGTAAGCTACGCTGTTGAGATGATCATTTAATAACATATGGGTAACTTATGATTCAACATGCCCTTCAGGCCAATGATACAAAGATAAATATGATGGCCTACACATGCTGTTGCAAAGGGCTTAAAGCAGGAGCAACTATGACATGAAGTTCCTTACTTTAGCTGGAACTTGCTGGTGCCTCCTAAACAGTAGGTAGGAGGTGGAATCCCAATAGAAGAATGAGTTATCCCTTCCCCTGCAGATTATGGGCTTACCACACAGTCCCTGATGGCATTGGGGGATTCGGTATGGCGGCTCTTGTTTGTTCGCACTACATGTTCCTGTTATGTAAGTCTTATTCTAATAAGGGATTTAATTACCAGCATTGGGACACCTTGATGGTGGGATTTACTTATCTTATGGATACACATAAATTTTTATTGATAATTTATACTAACTTTTCTAACAAATTTTCTTGACAATGGAAGATAGTCCGCAAAGAGGTGTCTTAGGTTTTGCCAGGCCAATTACATTCTATCTCTTTGGTTGCTAGGGTTTGTGGTTGGATGGAGTAGAGCTTATTTAATTTAAACAGTAATGAAGTTTAGACTTTGTTGCCCCTCTCCAGTCTTTTTTTTAATAGGTAAAGTTTTTCCCCATTGGGACTTGAACTTGGAACCTCCCACAAACCCTTCTCAACCCTTTACCACTTGAGCCATGTCTCAAGGGCATTGCCCCGGTCAAACTTCGTGCATTGGGCTTACAGAAAGTCAATCTTTAGATTTTGGTCTGTTTATTTGATTCTGGACTAATTGGTAGATATATTTAGATTGTTTTCTAGTATGCCCATTTTCTTGTTTTTGTATAGATATTTATCCTAGATTTCCTGATTTTAGTTTAAAATTTTTATAGCTGTAAATCGTCCTTTCCCAGGTTGATCCCATTGCACATTGTAACATATTATACAGTTTCGAAAGATGAAATAGAAATATATTCAGAATTTGGAAATGGTACCAAAACCCACTCAAGATTTTTTGGTATTCTCTTATCAAAAACTTTTTTTAGAGTAAATCACAGGTATGATTCTGTGTTATCTTCTACCATCATTGTTGACCTTATTAATTGGCCTTCATTGCTAACATAGGTCTATGTTTGGTTTCAACCTTCACTGCCAATAGAGGGGTTTGATATTTCCGTATCCTTGATTAATTATTTAATAGAGAAATGTCAGAGATCACTCACAATGTTAGCTCTGGCCTGCCCACCAGTCAATTATAAACTCAGGGTGTTACAGACAATCCTTTGCTACAGATAACCATGTATAAACTGAATGACCAAAATGTCTTGTAGTGGTCATAATCTATGAAGCTTTCTATGACAGTAAAGGAAAGGTATCTATATACCTTAATGAGTGCACCAAAGACTGATGATCTTGCATACAAAGCTTCGAATGCTAAGAAAGCTAAGGTTATGTGATTTATCTCTTGGCATATTAATTTAATTGAGCCAGAGATTTGTCAGGGTTCTCTTTTTGTCCACTGCTCAAGAAGTATGGATGACTATTACTGAGACCTATTCGAATCTGGGAATGTAACTTGGTTGTATGATAGTAAATGTCAAACACGAGACCAAACAAGTTGGAAATATGGTGATTGTATACCATAATGAGATGAATCAGTTATTGCAAGAAATGGATTCCTATTATGATGAAGTATAGAAATGCAGTAGTGAGATGCCACCAAATTCCAGGAGATGTGGGAAACAGAAGTGTTTTTGAATTTCTAGCTAGTCAAGTATGTTGACAAGTTCTTAGCAAAGAGCCTCTTCGATGCTGAGGGAGGTTTATACTTCTGTTAGAAAGGAGGAAAGTAGAGAAGGGGTGATGATGGGAGAATTGAATTTTGAGAATCCAACCTTGACTTCTTCTGCTTCAGTTCCTTGGCAAGTGGGCAACAAAAATACCGATAAAAAGAGAGATGAGAAACACAAACTGTTGTGTGAATACTGCCGTAAGCTAAGATAAACAAAGGTTACATGCTAGAAACTTCATGGCAAGCCATAGAATTGAGGGAAATGCAACAATTTTGCTGGACATAATAGTAGCAGATTGCGTGCTGCAATAAAATATTCTCAAAATGTTTCTACTGCTAATACAAGAAAACTTGGATCAAATCTCTTTACCAAAGAACAACGGAACAACAAAGTAGATTTGTCAGTCAAAAACACTTTCATTCTAACCTTTCTTCCCCATCTAACCTAGCCTAAATAAGTAGCTTTTTAATTGATTTTAATGCTATGTAAAGAAATTCCGTCCCTTAGTTCATATATTTAGGGGCAACTAATTACAACTTGTGTATCAAGTTTGTTTCCTACTTGTTTCACTTTTTAAGTAGGTAAAAAGTTAAGATTGTTGATGAGTCTTTTCTTTAGTCAGTAGAAAGAGTTCTATTAATATTTGTGAGCATGCAGTCCTAACTTCAGTGTTGCATGTTCCTGAGCTAGCTTGTAATTTTCTTCCAATTAGCAAATTGACTAAGGATCTTAACTGTGTGGCTTAATTTTTTTCCTACTCATTTTGAATTTCAAGGCCTTTGTATAGGGAAGAACATTAGCAGTGCTAGCGAGGTGGATGGACTCTATTACTTTGAGAACGGCCTTGCTGTTTGGGGATGTTTGTCTCAACTACTCATGTTAGTACATTTTTGTCTCATGAGAATGAAATTGAATTGTGATATCATGGATTAGGACATCCAATTTCTTCGTATTTGAAAATTTTGCACCTGAATTTATTTAAGAACAAAAGTTTTCTAATTTTCAATGTGAAGTGTGTGAATTGTCCAAATACCATCATGCCCATGTTCCTGTCTAAACCTATAAAAAATTTCAACCTTTTTCACTTGTACATAGTGATATTTTGGGTCTTTCATGTGAAATTAATGCATCAGAGATGAAGTTGTTTCTTACTTTTATAGATGATGTATGTTGGGTGTACCTTCTAAAAGAAAAATACGAAATAGCTAGTTGAGGTTCTAACACTAACAACAACCTTGGCATCCCATCCACTAGAGTGTGATCCATTAATACTCTGGAAGTCCTGTTTTGCACACTTAAAGAACCTAAAGCCAATATTACTTTGATTCCTAGTTACTGCTGAGCTATTTCCAGCTTTGGCTGCTGGTCCTCTCAAAGTTTTGAGTAATATGCTGCCCAGTTTCTCAGGTATCAGTTTTAACACTTGGTGCTTCATGATCATCTCCAAAATTGAAGTGTGTCCAGCTAGAAACATTTATAGCTGTCTAAATAGTTAAGTTTTACTGATTTTCAACAAAGAAAACTTCTAAAAAGCCTTTGAAAATAACCAGAGACAAAAGTAGGACCTCATGAATACCTTGCAATATGCCCAGGAAACTGTTCTACTAGTTAATATTACTCTAAGAAATCATATTTAAGCCACCCGTTGATGAAACTCATTTGCTTGCTCATAAACCAACTTGTTTCCTTGATTGTACATTGTTTGAACATAATTGAAGGGGAAGAAGTTATCTCTCAGCTTTATCTTCATCTTTTCCCAATTTTTAATGCTTGCCTCTCCACTTCATTGCCTTGTTAAGTTTGATTGCTCCTACCAAGCTTGGACAATTATTAACACTATTGTCAATGGGAATTTCCTCTTAGTTGAAACTTCTCTTTACCATGGAATTTTGGAATTTAATTTTTAGATTTGACCACCCATACTATCAATCATCCAAAAGATTGGACACCTGATTATGAAATGGAATGTCAAATACATCACCGAATTCAAAGATTTCATTATGAACTGGATTTTAAAGTAGGGGCTTATCATTGGGTCAAGTTCCCAACTTGTCTCACCACCTGATTAATCTCATTTTGGTTGTCATGTAGTGGAACATCTGATGATGTTTCTGTTCAGATTCCTTTTTCTTGTATGAGGAGTGATAGTGCAAAAAGCAAACCCTAGTTGACTAGCTACAACACTGTCTAAGATTAACTAAGCTCTAATCAACCAGCTCTGAAGCCAAGAACAGATGCCTAAAGTTGGAGAGAAGCAATAAATTCTGAACTTCAATGTAACGGCATTTTTTGATGCAAAAGGATGGCAACGGGGTGGGTTCGGGATGGTTGCCCCCATCCCGACCTTGTCCCATTGTATAAACCTATTCCCATCCTCGTTCCAATAAAGAATTTAAACAGGGAGGGGTAGGGTAGGTATGAGAATTTCCCAAACTTCTCTGCCCTATTTATTTTTTAAAATTTTAAAATTTTCTATTTAATTTTTTTAGTTATATTAAAATAAATATATTATAAATAAATATTATAAATTTATGTAACTTATTTTGTTTGAGAATTAATTTTTTATTATTTTATATGTGTTAAATAGGAGAAAATGCCCTCGTTAATGCATATAAAATAATAGAAAATTAATTCTCAAATACCCAAACCTGCATCGGGCTTTTTTTTAAAAATCCCTAATGATGCACAATAGGCCCTATAGGCATCTATTTTATTTGTGGGTATATTTCAAATATTTTGAAGTTGCCAACAACCTTGTGGAGGATATTATGCTAATTCTATTAAGAAAATTATGCTAATTACGACTATAAATGAGAATTAAATGTATATATTTTTGTAATGTACTCCTAGAAATCATAATATAATTAGGATAGACTAGTTTTTTTCTTCATTTAACTCTACTGAGTCAAACTATACTGTACTATTTAAAGTATTGTACTTATTTAGAAAAGTAGAAGAAAAATTCAAAAGCTTTCTTCAACTTTCTTCAAACCTAAAAATTGATTTCACCTCTTAGTAAGTGCATCATAAGGCGATGAGCTTTTATCTTAAATAATTATAGGTTATTATAACTTAGAATGAATTACTTTATCATCCCATCAAAATTTCAATGTCCAATGTAATTGGTAAATCTTACTGATAGAGTGTACTATATGCCCATTTAAATATCATAAAGTTTTTCAATTGTTGTGGCTAAATATTCTTGCAAAAGCAGAATATTCAACAACAAAAGCATGTGAAATTCAGAGAACAAAGAAATCAAATAAAGCCCAAAAAAAACTAGGGAAAATATGAAATCTGTTCTAGAACCATGGAAAACAATGCAGCAAAATACGAGGCATGTTCAAGCATATGATTGTTGCAGTTAATAGAAAACAATTCTAAAGCAAATGAGATGATATAAGGAAAAGCTCAAAATGCAACATAATTTCATATTTGAGTAAAACAGTATGAGGAACCAAAAAGGCATGTGACAAGTAAAGCAAAAAATACAAGTATAGTTTGTCAAACCTGTGGCAGGGGAAACACAGCAAGAAAATCAATGAAGAAAAACCGCTGTAAATATCGCTTAGCTATTTCCGCAGGATCTATCACAAGTTCTCCCCTTCCAAAAACTCTAGATGATGGTGCAATATAAGCTGTGCGAAATTGGAAAGCCATGCGAATAAGGTAGAAAGCATCAATTATGGTACGAACAGTTGTAGTTGTGACAGCTAAGTTGGGATCTATGCCAAGGCAACTTGATTGGTGATCGACAATAGGAAGATAAAAGAACAAAGGATCCACAGATACAGCAAGAATACATGATATGACGAAAAGCCTATTCCAGAGTAGGAGGGATTTGTCTTGAGGGTCAAATATCTTTTTCTCAGATACTTTAAGATCTTCCGGGAACATTGCCTTCGTTATTTCAGATCTAAGCTGTCGACCAATATGCCTGAGTCCTTCAGAACCCCTTTTCACTCCTATTCTGAAGGATTTGGAGGAATGGCGGTTACGACGACCCCAAGGGGTCAATCCTGCTAAACTAAATGCACATCTATTCATACTGTCAGACGGCACTGACAATGTTGAATCCAGGTCATCCAACCTATAATATAAACAGGAGCCAGTATATACCAAAATCAGGTGCCATTTCACTCCAAAACATTCTAAAATGGAAGCAGTATTCAAAAATAAAATTAGGCATCTTGCAGTATTTCCATCAGTTGGAATTTAGCAGATTAACAAACAATGCCATTGAGATAACAAACACATACACTAGAAAGTTTATTATCGACATAATGCCACAGAATATGGAGCAGTTTTCTTGCATTCACAGCACTGACTCTACTGGCTCATTGTGGAACTAGCTGTATATGACTTGATAGGTTTCAAATGCCAACAAATATCTTTCTCTATAATTTTTGGTAAATCTTAGGTAAATATTTGAGTGTCAATCCAATCTGAGATACTGAACCACACATTTTATTTTTAATCTAAACTGAAACAAAATACGGGAGCTTTGTCAAATTACAGGAGGTTTAGTATAAAGAAAATATTGACAGTGAAACAAAACTCAAACAATTTCATCTTAAGTCCAGTCTTGCTATGCATACACAATAAAGCAACGCTTTATTCTAAAACACATGGGAGAAGTCAATTAAATGACTCACCATTAAATCCTAAAAATATATTGCCATGATATTGTTCTTATCTCGAGCACACGTCCATTCACCTCTTGTCCATTCACCTCTTCCATTTTTCTTACAAAAATAGGAAGCAATTAAAAAGATTAATCATAATTTCAAGTTTGTAAATTAAATGAATAAAACGAATGTTGATAAAAATTTCAACTTTTCTACTACTCTTAACAGGATAGTGTCCAAAAGGAAATAAGGAATAATGCAACTTGGAGATGGTTCAACCACCATTTCCTTAAAAGAACGTAGCCCAAAAATGCATAACTCTGTTAATTAGTATATAGATAAGAAATTCATCAATTGAAACTAAAAGTTGATCTGCGAAGAAAGCAGGAACTCTCCAGTTTTGTAACAGCAAACATCTAATCCAATGACCAATCCTGAGAAACCCAGAGTGATGAAATCCAATAACCCAATTAGAGCACGGCATACACATTATTTAACAACTTAATCTTTTAGGAAGATTGGTTGCTCAAAATGGTATCAGGGCTCTGATTAACAAGAGGACTCATTCGAGTTCTTGGCACATTGTCTGTCAGTCTCTCTATGTGGTATATAGAGATTTACAATAACTTTAAAGTCACTCATATGAGATCACCAAATTTTTTGAGTCAACGTCACAGCTGATTTTAATATCACAGTCCACTCTATAAATGTAAATACAAGAAAAAGATAAATGGAAAACAAATAATTTTGGTAGCAAATAATGACCAAAATACAACACATTTTTATACCTTACAAATTTCTCTCTTTGGCCACCAATATACTGTGACTTGTAACCACAATCGAACATTTTGTGAAATTGAGAACATAGATAATAGACTTGAGGTTAAATGACAAAGCTGGGATACTCTGCACAATTTGAAGTTAAGAATCTAGTCAAGACTTGAACCGGCTTGTCTGAACATAAATTATCATCAGTAAGAGTTCCAGCAATGCAAATGAAACATATCCGGTAATACCACCAGAATTCCCTAGCAAAATATATGATAGTACTTGAACTACTGTGGTTGTTAAACTAATCATACATCCTTGAGGAAAGCAAAAATGTAGCATAATATCTAATAGCCTAAATATGAGGAGCAAAGACAAAGAAGGCCATTAAAGAAATGACAGATATTTTATTCATGTTCTTGGAGCAGAGTTTAGCCATGCAATTCCAAGTCCAGGAGACAGGCACTCTCTGATTTTCAAAAAGGGTTGTGTTTTTATTTATTTATTTAATATTGTGAACCTCATTACAATCACTATAATAAAAATGGAAGAAATAATTTAATTTTTAAATAATTAATTGTAATGAAATATCATAAGAATCAACAAAATTTATATCCCAATAACATTTAAATATGATATATATACGTAAATTACTAATAATGACTAAAAATTTCACTGTGATAATTAAATAACAGCAAGCAAACAAGGGCTAAAGTTCATTACACACTCAATATCAAAATTATCCATTCCCATTTTACCAATATATATCCTGTTAAAACCCGATATTTTCACCAAGATCATACTCAGATATTTTTTTTTTTGTAAATTTGACCTAAACCCTATATTTTCACCAAAATTCTTATAATACTTAACATTCATTCTTACCTAACAAAGCATTATGTTTTGGGTTTTCTAAGGTTAGGTTTGGTTTCCCAGAATACTTTTCTCATATTTGGTTTTACTATGAAAAATACGAAAAAAAAAAAAAAACAAATGTAATTAAAATTAATTAGAAATTTATGCAATTTGAAATTATTTAATCTTAATACAATGGAAAAAAAAAGTTAAATGAGTTTAAAGGGGCATATAAAAATAATTTATTATTTTTTAATCTATTTTTTATTTTCCTTCATTTTTTTTCCCTCATTTTTTTTCCCTTCCACTTTTCCTTTCTATTTTCTTTCCCTCACATTTTCCCTCAAATTTTCCGGAACCAAACATAGCCTAAGAGAAATGCATCATTAGGGCAACAAAACCCCCCTTTTTTTTCAATAATACTGCTGTATTTTCCAACCCAGGAAATTGATTCTATCTTCTTTCACACAATTTGGCTCACAGTAACATCATTCAAAACATTAATCACAATGTGCCTCTTTATTTACATTCAGTCCTTCATAAACCCTAATCCATTCCTTTCCATCGTCAAATAAAAACATCTCTTTCAAGAAACACCCAAAACAAAAGAATTTGAACCCAACAATTGATGAGATAGAAAATATAAGAAAAAATCACATGCAAACGCTTCTCGATTAAGAACAATGTGTGATTTTTACAATATGCATTCAATTAAAAGGAAAAAGATAAAGAAAAAAAGAATGAACTTACTGAGATCTCCTTCAGCTTTCTGGTTAATTCTTCACCAATATTCTCCAAGAATTTAAAAAAAAAAAAATGTACGTATATGTATGAAGATTTTTTTTTTGATATATGAGAGAAAAGTTCCTTTAATTTAATTCCATTGATTTCATTTTTTTTTTTGTTTCATTGAGAGGGGTGATAGTGATTGGGGGAAATTCCGGAGAAAAAGAGGTGGAAATGATTCTTTTATGGAGAATTGACCGTTATTAACGGTCTATAACCTCCAGGCCAAGCCTTGATCCTCGTGCGGAGGCCTCATCTTACTGCAGCCCGTATCCCTTCCCCCTCCGTCCTTGGCCCAATTAGAGTTCTAAACTATATCAATAAAAATACAAAAACAATCGCAACTCCCGATCCAGTTTTCCAAGGACGGAAACAAAAGTTTGAGGTTGATTGCAAACTGTTTTTTATAACAGTTTTCAGTTTTTTCTAACAAAAATAAAAAATAAAAGAGTGTTTTCTAAAAATAAATTTAATTGTTTTTAATTATTTTTACTTGTTTCTAATAATTGTTTTAAAAAAATAATTATGTAAATATGTAGAATTATTAAAAATAAGACACTAGACATAAAATTTATTTCTAAAATATATTTACAAATATTAAAAACATGTTAGAAGTATTTTTTATTTTCAAATGAATTTTTGTTTTATAAAATATTAAAAAAACAGTTTTCAAAAACTATTCTCAAAAAACGTTTTTAAGTATTATTTTCGAAAATAATTACCAAATAGGTTCTTGGTATTTATTTATATGGAGAGTATAGCATGTGCCTTGGGTGTGCGGGGATGTACAATTTTTGGTTTTTTTTTTTTAAAACAATTCAAGAATATATAGGTAGAAAGGATGTTTAAAAGGAATATAAATAGACAAAAATGGAGGCATGTATTTTTCTTTTATTTACCCATGTCCTAACCTTCATATAATAGGCTAAATTAGAACCCTAATTAGGATTAGTTTTTCTTTGGTTATTAGGATTTGACATTGCCAGTTTTACAAATTTAAACTTAAATCAACAGTGTAAATTGCATGCATAATAAAGAATAACTAAGGGTATGTTCAAGGATGAAAATATCGGTAATCACGGATATATCGGTATTTCGATTTTACGGATATATCGGATATATCGGAGATATATATGGATATATCGGAGATATATCGGCGAATATTTTGAAAAAAAATATTGGTGCTTAAAATTGTTAAAAACTCATGAAAATGTAAAGAAAACCTCATAATAATATAATTAGAAGTATAATAGACATTTTAAAGTTATTTTATTGAAAATTTTGATATATGTATAACATGATTTATCATATTTGATAATAATATTGTATGCATCGATAAAAATATGAATTTTATAAGTGTACATTTATTATTAAATTACATATAATATTATGATATTTGATTACAATATGTCTAATTTTAAAATATATATTAATATTAAAATATGATCCATTTAATTCAATTGTATTAAACAATATAAAATAAATTATAATATATATATATATATATATAATTTTTTTAATATTTAATTAATTATTAATGATATTAAAAACATTATGAAGAAAATTATATAATTTTTATATTTTTGGTAATTAATTAAAATAAAATTTTGCTTTTAATTATAAAATAATTATAATTAATTTGCTCTTTAAAATTTTCTTTTAACATTTTCTTTATATAATGACTTTAAGTATATATATATTTAATGCATTTTATATCATAAGGGCGTGTTAGCCCAGATGGCAAGAAGGCTGAACCCCAAACCTTTTGGTATGGGGTTCAAATCCCCTCGGAAGCAATTTGTTTGGGGGGTGCACTGTAGCGGAGACACTGTAGCGCATTTGACCCGCGTTGACCGGGCGATATATCGAGGAAAAATCGTCGATTTCTCGCCAAAATCGCCGATATATCGCGATAAATCGTCGATTTCTCGAGATTTATCCCGAAAAATCATCTGGCCGATATTTCTGCAAGAAAATCGTGTCGATACCCATCGACACACGATATTTCGGCGATATATCGCCGAAAATCGGCGACATTTTCCTCCCTGGGTATGTTCCACAACTGTTTTAAAATATATATATATATATATATATATTTTCCAAAACAAACAACTAAGACGTTTGACAATTAAAATATGTTTTCTATTTTTTATTCTTAATAACAAAACAATATGGTGTTTTTAGAGAATATCGTTTAGTTTTTTCTGTTATTTTCACTCGTTTTTTGAGAGCTATTTTAAACAATAATTATATAAATATATTAAAAAGTAAAACACTAACTATAAAAATTATTTTTTAAATATATTTTAAAATATTAAAAATAAGTTAAAAATATTTTAAATTTTCAAACAGACTTTTATTTTATAAAACATCTCCAAAAACTATTTTTTAGAATTGCTTTTGAAAATAGTTATCAAACATATCATAATTATTATTGGGAGAATTATCTTTTGGGGGTAGATGGACCCCCAAATTAACAAAAGATCCATATAAGTCTTTAAATTGAGTTGAAGGATATGAAATAGTAACGGACAAATATACCATTTAAGAACACATATAAAATATTTTATAAAATTAAGTTAAATAATTTTTTTTCAATAATTTTTTTTTCAAAAATACTAAATTAAATAAAAGTAGTTTTCAAAAATATTAAATTAAATATTTTTTTTTTCAAAAATATTAAATTAAATTTTTTTTCAAAAATATTAAATTAAATTAAAGTATTTAAAAAAATATTAAATTAAATTTTTTTAAAATATTAAATTAAATAAATTTATTTTAAAAAATATTAAATTAAATAAAAGTATTTTAAAAAATATTAAATTACATAAATTTATTTTTTAAAAATATTAAATTAAATCAAAAATATTAAATTAAATAAAAGTATTTTTCAAAAATATTAATTTTTTTTCTCAAAATCAACAAAGGGCATTTTTGGAAATACTGAAGGATGATCTCCTTCAACTCAATTTCCATACTTTCATTGGGTCTTGAGTTCAATTGAAGAGTTACATGGACCTTTTGTTAATTTGGGGGCTCATCTACCCCCAAAACATAACTCTCCCATTATTTAATCTCATTTTTTTGAAGTTGGATATACAAAAGGAATTAATTCATTTTGGAAAAAGTAATCTCAAAATCAGTAATTCTTTCAGCATTTTAACAAAATTTTCATAAGAATTTGTGGAACCTGTGAAGTGTGTGGTAATAGTTTTTTTTTTTTTTTTTGATATCACAACTAATTATATATCTAAATAAAATTATAAAATTATAAATTTAATATTAAAAATTTTAAAAATTATAGTATATTGTTTAAATAAAAATAATTGGTGATATTCATATTAGATAAAGAAAGGATAACTAGACAAAGAAACCATTTAGGCTATGTTTGGTTTTCCGGAAAGTACTAAGGAAAGAAAGAAAAATAGTTTTTTCATGTTTGGTTTTATTATTGAAAATATGAAAGAAAATAAAATATAATTAAAATTAATTAAAAATTTGTATGTTTTAAAATTATTTAATCTTTATATAATAGAGGAACGTGAGTTAAATGAGTTTGAAGAAGTATTTAAAAATAATTCATTGTATTTGAATCTATTTTTTATTTTCCTTCATTTTTTCTTTTCTTTTACTTATCCTCTCTATATATATTTTAAAAAAATGTTGGAGCTAGAGTTAATACTATCTTCCAAATATCATCAACCATATAACATATATGTCCTCATTTTAATCACCCTTGTGCTCTGGAATTTTCCCCCATTTTGGTCATACATGATTCTTCAATTTACTTTTTGCTTTCTTAGGTAAATTCTCACACATGATTCTTCAATTTACTATATGGCCCATTTGGACTGATTTTTCTTTTTCTTCGGTCATTCTTCTCTTCTTTACTTCTTTCAAAGTTGTAGATGATGTCAAAATTATAATTTTCAAAAGCAAAACAAAATATATAAAACTTTTATTACATATGAAGGCATAGATTAATAAATCCTCAATAAGTGTCACATCTTATTGAGCCTTCCATGATTGTCTTAGAATTTTAAAAATGCATTTGAAAGTGATTTTAGAAAGTGTTTTTACAATTTTTAACACTTTAATGACAAAAAAATTTAAGTATTAAAAATATTAAAAGCGTTTCCTAGAATCACTATCAAACGAACTCCAAGAGTGTAATATTTGACAGTGATTCGGATAAGCGTTTTTAGTCTTTCTAACATTTGAAAATTTTTATTTTTCAGGTTTTAGAAATGCTAAAAACATTTCTCAGAATCACTGCCAAATGTACTTTAAATCAACCTTTGTCTATTTTTTAAAAATTTCATCATAATCAAATACTAATCATGATAACACATGGGCTAGTCTTGAAAAGTGCAAATTAAGGTTTAAAGTCATTGAAACATTCTATAGAAAGATAGAAAATGAGTGCCCGATGAGAATCCTCGAGGATAGATTCACCTTATGGTAATGTATGAAAGATGATGATTGTTAATTAATAATCATCACATGTGATAATAAGGTAGAGGCTTATTTGATTACTTCATCCTATTATCTTATGGTCTCTATAAAAGGAAACCAAGCCTCTCATCTCAAATCATCAATTGTATTGATTTAGTAGTTGAGTGCTATTATGAGTTTAGGAGAGGAAATGTGGTGAAATTTTGGGCCTATTTGGTAATTGTTTTCAAAAACAATTATGAAAAATAGTTTTTAAGAACAATTTTTTAAAATCTTTTTTTGAATTTTGAAAAACAAAATTCTGTTTAAAAACCTAAAATGTTTTTTAACTTGTTTTTACTATTTTGAAATGTGTTTTAAAAATAATTTTTATATCTAGTGTTTTATTTATTCTACAAATTTGTATAATTATTTCTTAAAATAAATGAAAACAATAAAAACAATTAAAAAATATTATTTGAAAACACCATATTTTCAAAAAATAGATTTTAATTGCTAAATGTGTTTTTTGTTTTGGAGAGCAGAAAACTGTTTTAAAAAGCAATTTCCAAATAACTCCTTTGTCTTTCTTGCCATTCATCTATTAGTGTTTTGTGGGCCGTTAGACTGTGGAAAAGAAATGATAACTCTTGTAGCATTATTGTTTGAGCACCTCTATTTGCATCATGAGGAGTAATATTAGGGAAGATCCAATTTTTGCTTCTACTTCATATCAAGGGTATCTTTGCTAAGTGTGACCACTCCATGAACTTTCTCCCATTCAACTTTTGGAATTGGTGATTTGAAGGGTTGGGTTTTCATTGTGGATGGAAGTTTGGTTAAAGGATGGCATATTGATTGAAGTAACAGACTTAGATGTTTCAAACATGAAGGATAAAGGTAGATTAAATTTTCACAAATAAAGTTGAGAGTGACAACAATCAAGGCTGTTTGGATGAGATGTGATAGAAATAAAGGCCATTAGTATAAAACTCCCTAATCCTAATTCTTCCCATATAAAACTCTAAAGAGGCTCTATTTGTTAATCTTTAGTTCAATGAATTATGGTCCCAAGGCTAATCAAAGAAGTTGTATGTATAAGATGAACCATTAATTTGTCATCGATATTGTTAAATCTAAAGCAAAAAATAATTTCCTTTTGAAATAGAAAAGATTTAATAGCTAATATGGTAGTTGGATCATGTCCTCATGGATTACACTTCAAGTTAAGATTCCCTCATTGGTCAATTGAATTTTGGATTAGAACTACTCTCTGTAAACAAATTAGAATAAGATCGCCTATTTTTATGCTTTAGATTCTCTTCTTAGAACTTTTTCATTTAGTTAGGCACCGATTCATTCCTAAATCTATTCGTTCTTCATCGTCAACTGCGTAAGGTTGATTTCCTAGATATTAACTAAATTTAGCCTACCATTCCAGAATCTTCAAGAGAGAAAACCATGGTTGGATGCCAAAAAAATTGCCTAGAAATTATTTCTAGAGAGAAAATCTAAACTACTCTCTTAAAACTAACCAATCAACTAACTCTCTCTACAATTCTATATCTAGATCTAAACCAACAAACTATTTATAGGTAAAGACAACTCAAATTCACCCAATAATAATTTGCCACATCATCTAAACTAAACCTAGGAAAATATAAGTAACTAAAAATACATAGTTCTAACAATATTTATTATAGTTATCATAACATTTCGATTCCACAAATACAATTTGATACTAATCTGATATGGAAACTTATTTCTATTTCAACTTTCAATCTTAAAAATACCAATTTGATACATCTCAATAGATCTTGGTGCCAAAATTGGTATATCTTCTTGTATCGAATTTAAATTTGCCTATCAAATTAATGCCTAATCTCTTCTAGTGACTTTGTAGACTTATCAAATTAACATCTGATAGCATTCAATAAAGCTTGACACCGTACTTTTCCATCGTTAAGTATTGAAATGAGCTTTTGATAAGGAACCTATTGCTTCCTAGATCACTAATAAATTTGGTATCTTATCTAAATCAGGAATAGATATCAGAATGGTAATTCGGTACTTCACAGGTGTATTGATTTGTCATGAAGCTTCAATATTTTGATACAACATCTCCTATATTGAAATGCATTTCAACATAGATGTCTCCTCCACTCTATCAAAAAGTATCAATTCCTCATTTTTATGCCGAATGAAGTATCGAAATGCCTTATTTCAAGTGCAAATCCTTAATAGTTGCTCATTGATCTTCATTTTTTCTTGCTTACTTCCCTTGATTTGATGTTAGGACTTGAAAATGTCTCAAAACTGCACATTTACTTATTAATTCCCAATATCAAATCCAAAAAAGGAACTCAAATAAATAGAGGCTAAAGAAGGTAATCTATATGCTTTGATTCATGCCTAGTCGGGTGTTTATCAAAACATTTATAAAACTTACAACACCTTATAATAGGGTAGCAAAGATTAAGCTACTATAGTATAGTGGCTCTAGGATCGTCCACAAGGATGAGTTTTCTTCGTACACATGACATTAATGAAAGGAGAAATGGTGATTTCCTTTTTGAAAGTTAGTTTTCAATGAAAATAAGATTGATTGGAAGGGTTGCTTCTAAGTTAAGCAAACATAAACAACTGAAATTATTACAAAGAGAAAGTCTCTTGGAGCTGTAGGTTACTAGGATCAGGTTCCTATTGCAAAGTGGGAAATTCCGGATCTTCTCCTCACATTGGCGACAATAACATAAAGGATGGTTATCTCCCGAACCGGATTTGTATTTAGCAAATAAGTTTTGATCCAAAGGGTTCTTGAAAAATGGTAGTTGCTTCCCATTAATGGCTTCAAACACTAAAGACCCTCACCTTGAACCACCTTCCAATGGCTCGTACTTGATAACTAATGGACATTCATGGATCTAGCAATAAGCATCCATAGAATCCTAAAAGCTTACCAAGTATTGGTCATTCAAGGTGATTTTAAGGGATTAAAGTTGAAACTTGAAATACAAACCATTAATGATACACAACTACCTTCATTTAAAGTAAGAAAAACTCCCACCTTTGCATCCGGGTCCTTTACCTAACTTCCATCACTCCAAGAAACGTGAAACTTAGCCACTCATCCTCTGAGAAATCATCCTCAGAGGGTGTTTGGTTAGAAAGAATGTAAAGAGAAAATGAGAAGGAAAGGCAGAGAAAAACCAGGCTTTACAAAATATCTAAAACATTACATAAAAATGTCGTTTGAGAGGTTTTCCAACCCCTATTTATAGTTCCTAAACAAACCCTAATGTCATTTATCTATTACAAAAGGAGTAAAAAGGAAAAATTATAATTCCGGAGAAAAATCTTGAAGATTGGTGTGCACAAAGTGAATTTCGCACACCCTGCGAAACTTTGGCACACCTTGCCAAATTTTGGCACACCTTGCCAAATTTTGGCACACCTTGCCAAATTTTGGCACACCTTGCCAAATTTTGGCACACCTTGCCAAATTTTGGCACACCTTGCCAAATTGATGATTTTGCCTTGCGAAATGCTCTGTCTTCCTCCATCTTACTACTAATAGCTTTGGCAACCCCTTTCCAAGTTTGGCAAGGGGTTTTGAAGTGCTCAAAAACTTGTATTCTTCATGTGATTGATCTTCAACTTGCCTTGCCATAGCTTGTATAAAACTCTCCCTCAATCTTAGCCTGTTTCAGTGATCGAAAAGCTATCAAAAACACTAAAACTTACTAGAAATTGGTTAGTAACATTTGCTAGGTTCTTAACATGCCAATTGAGATTAAACAGGTCTAACTACTACTCAAAAGTGCTTAATACAATTAAGTTTAAGCTTGTAAAAATACACTTTTTGAGTGGTAATCATGCTTTTTCCTTAAGAAAATATCATTTTAGCTTCAATCAATATAGATTACATACAAATCAAGGCTCTAAGAAACAAGGGGCCTAACACACCATGTAGTCCACAAGCCTAAGCCCAAACCTATATTTGACACATAATTAGACAAATACTAAGCACATAAGGCCGAACATTTTCTCTTTAACCTATAATCTCATAATCTCCTCTGTTTTTTTTATCACCCCACATTTAGAATAAATTGTATAGAAATGATAAAGAGTAGAAAAAAAAATCCTCTTTATATAGATGTGACAAAAGATGGTTTATGGTAATAGTACTGTGATTCCATTAGGTCTTCATAGTTGTGTTGACTCCAAATTTTGGTGAGCTAGTGAAAATATTGATTCATGATAAAGGCAACAATAGTGATTGGTTGAGGGAACAATGATCGGTTTTTGGATCTTTTTGGTGATGGCAATAAAGGGTTTTGATTAGTAATTGTGGTGAAACCAAAATGACTATGACTACTATCAACTCTAGACCCTTTGACAGTGTTACTTTGTAGATCCAAGGTCAATGATGAACACTTAAAAGCCTTCGCTTGTTGAAAACTGTTCCTAGGTTATTCTTGGGTATTGAAAAACACTAATAAAAAATGACCATGTGATTTAACGAAAAAGAAAAGAAAAGAAAAAACCTTAGACAAGTCTTATTTCTTTATGCCTAGATACAATTTCTTTGCATTTAGGTCCTATTTCTTAGTATCTTGCTTATATTTATTCCTACTTAAGTTCCTAAATTTTCTTTTTTGTTGAAATAATGTATATATATATATATATATATATATATATATATGTATATATATATATATATATCTCTTTTAGCTTAAACTTGTAAATAGACATGTATAATATATGAATTATGAGTTTAAGGACAAAAATGAAAAGAAAATTATGCTTAATATATGAGTAATAATGATAATAGAAACTAAATATAATAGTTACGAGAAAGTGAGAGATATAAGTGGGATTTGTTGCCAAAAGGTTTTGATGAATAACAAATCTAAGATTTTTTTGAATATATGAATGAAGATTATATTAAAATTAGTGCATAATATATAGTAAAAAATAAAGTATCAAAGATTTGAATTATTTTACTTTTCTCATTATGACTGAATTATTATGATAGTAAGAATTGTTTGAGTATAAGATTATAAGATGAAGATCAAGATTAAAATTAATGCATAATATATGAGTGAAAAATAAATTGATTATGATAAGAATAGTTTGATTAAAATTATGCAAAATATGAGTAATGAAAATTAAAACCATATGCACTAGTAATATAAAAATAGAGGCAAAATGGGATTTTTTTGCTCAAAGGGGTTTAAATGAATGCATAGAGTAGACAACTATAAGGAAACATTTGCCTTACCTACATTTTTGTTTTTGTTCCTTTTTTTTTTTATGAGGTTTCTTTTCAATTGCTATTAATCATGATTAACAATTATTTTCAAGTGAACATTATGAGTCTATTCTTGGAAGGAGATTTGAAACAATTTTGTAAAAGTTTTTGAGAAAATAAAGGTTAATCTTAATAGAGAAAAACACCTAAGAAGGGGGAGGGGTGAATTGGGGTTTAAAAAATTATTTTTCAAACATAATAAATTTAAGCAGAAGAATTACAAATATAAAGAAATAAGGTTAGAGAAGACAAACTCAAGTTTTATAGTGGTTCGACACTTCCTTACCTATGTCCACTCTCTTCAAGGTCCTAATCGAGTGAGGGTTCCACTATACTTGAAGTTTCAACTAAGTTTCTAATCACCTTTACACTTGAATTCCGACTCTAATGGGCTCTTATACAATTCTTTTCAAGTTTTTACATACTTGAAGGTTCTAACACTCAAATAACAAGTTTGAAACTCTCAAACTAGATCAACAAGGGCTCAAATACAATTTAAATGTTATGAAGAATCATAAGGATGCACTAAAGAATATGCAAATGAAGATTTAATGCACCACGAAAAGAATGAGGGCTTTTAAGGCAAGAACAAGTAGGTAAACAAATAAACACAAGTATTTTCTTCCTCATAAATGGAGTGGAGTTTTCAATTTATAGGTTTCTAGCCTTGGGAGCCAAATGTCAAAAAAGACATCCTCGACCGGTCGAGCTTAAGGTCAACTGGTTCACTAGTTGTTAGGCATTACAGGTGACCATTAGGCCTCGACCGAGAAAGAAAGGATATTAGAAGAGAGAGAATATTTTTGCATTTCTCGACCGGACAATGATTGGGAAGGGTTAAGTATTTCCTAGGAATTAAAGAAGCTCGATCAAAAGAAGGAATATTTGTGTGACAATAAAAGTGCATACTTGATCTCCTCAAGGAATCCAGAATGTTAAGATGCAAGCCTATTGACATACTGATTGAACCAAATCATAAGCTAAGTGGGCTAGTGATGATACACTAGTAGATCAAGCAAGATATTAGAGGTTGGTTGGCAAGTTAATTTACTTTTCACACACACAACTAGATATAGCATTTGTTGTGGGTGTAGTAAACCAATTCATGCATAACCCAAAGGATGTTCATTTTCAAGTTGCCTATAGAGTTCTCCGATATCTCAAGAGCACCCAAGGAAAATGAATTTTGTTTAGGAAAGATGCAAAGCTAAGACTTGAAGTATACATAGATGCTGACTAGGATAGATTGATTGTGGATAGAAGGTCAACTTCAAGGCATTGCACACTAATTGGAGGAAATTTAATAACTTGGAGAAGTAAGAAGTAGATCATGGTGGTAAGGTCAAGTGTTGAGGCAGAGTTTAGAGTTTTAGCTCATGGTATTTGTGAACCTTTGTGGTTGAAAATCGTTCTTGGCAATCTTAAAATTAAGTGGCAAGGACTAATGAAGTTGTATTATGACAATAAGTCAACCATCGATATTGCTCATAATCAGTTTCAACATGATTGAACCAAACATGTAGAAGTTGATAAACACTTCGTCGAAGAGAAGCTTGAGAGCAAGTTGATATGTACACCATATGTCCTAACACATGGACAATTGGTAGATATTTTTAACTATGGGATTGACTAGCTCTTCATTTCAGAAGGTTACTAGCAAGTTAGGAATGGATAATATACTTTCACCAACTTGAGGGGGAGTGTTGGAAAATTTATGTGATTCTCTAACTTGTAGAAATCAATGTACCGTTGTAGGGATTTGGGTAAAATAGAGTGGTTTCCTAATTGTAACAATTTTCTAATTTTTATGTAATTAGCCAGGATGTCCATTGATATTTTCTATTTTTTTAACACTAGAAGTGATTTTTCGTATTTTAAAAAATATCTCCCAAATTTTATCAAACGTTTAATTGTTTTTCAAAAATACTTTTTAGGTTAAAATCACTTCTTAAAATTATCGTGAAACAAAGAGCGTATTTGGTAGTGATTTTAGAAAACCCTTATAACATTTTTAATACTTAAAATTTTTTATCATTCAAGTATTAGAAAGATTATAAACATTTTTTAGAATCACTATCATACGCACTCAAACTCTTAGAGCCCGTTTGACAATGATTCCAAGAAACACTTTTAATGTAAAAAGTGTTTTTGAAAAAATATTAGGTGTTTGGAAAAATTTAGAAAACACTTTTAAAATTTTGAAAAATTATTTAAAGTGCATTTGGTAGTAACTTTGTAATATTTTTAATACTTTAAATTTTTATCTTTCTAGTATTAGAAATGATAAAAACACTTTCTAAATTCGTTGTTAAACATACTCTTATATTATTAAAAAACCATTTATAGTATTTTCTAAAGTGTTAAAACACTTCGGAGGTGATTCTTCTAAAACCATGTAAACCCTCAATTTTGTCCCTTTAGCACATGACTTTAAGTTCGTTTTCAGTGCTTCAAAATAGTTCCTTGGTGGCCCATTACTACTCATACTACTTACCTTTTTTTGAGCCACCTCGGAGACTTTGGTTGAGGGATTATTTGACCCCTTATTGTGACCCTTGGTAGCCTTAATTTAGAATTAGGCTTTTCATTCATTTTTAGGATAGTTTTTAGATACACTTGGCCCATTAAGCACCACCCTAGGCCCACTTAGATTCACTTTGACCCGCTTAGACCCGCCTAGGCACCTTCTAGCCTACACGCACTCACTTTAGGTCCACTTAGGCATCCTGGCCCACCTATGTCACATTTTTAGTAATTCCTACATGACTTACATAATTTGCATGATTTGCACTTTTAATGTTTGCATGTACTCGATTTCTTATTTATTTATTTATCTATTTTATTTTATTTTATTTATTTATTTATTATTATTTGGTTAGTTATTTGTTTTTATTTATTTATTTGATAGAATATTGCATGAGATTGATGATTAATTGTGTAAACTGATGTCTTAATTATTTTTGTGTACCTATGATAGACATAATGTTTTTTTAATTGCATAATTTTAAATTAGTTTCAATTTTCAATTTCATGACCTTTACTAATTTTAATTCTTATTTTATTTTGGCATGAGATTCGAATGCACACATTGGAGAAGATTCTTGATGTAATGTACACGGCTGTATATATGTGGGGATATTCTATGCAACATGGAAAGGAGATTTATAGTGTTAAAGAAAGGAAAGCAGATCACAGCTGAATGAAGGATGGAAAGAAGATTTTTTTATTTTTCTAAAAAGTGGGCTGCCATCTATTTGGAAGGAAGATCACCAAAATTTTGGAGAAAGGAAAGTGACATCTGCATTATTTTATAAAGTTACCTTCACCATGCATATAAGCAGGACACGGCTACAAGGAAGGAAAGGAAGTTGCTGCTCATAGAAGAATATATGGAAACTTCCAGACAAAAAAGAAATTGACATCTTAGGAAGAAGAGGAGGGGCTTTTGATTATACAGACGTTCAAGGAGGATGGGGCGAAGGGGCACTAACAAGGTTCTGTTATCTGCATATTCTGTGTGATCCGAAACATGGATTTACAAGCCCTGTGATTATGTCATCGAGACAGCGCAGACGGACCGATAACCGGTGGGAAGCCAAAATTGAAGTCTTCCATTCCTGTTCTCTGTACCGTCCACTTACAAAAGACTCAGAAATATCTCCACAGTCGCATGAAGGAGTCCACACACAATTCTAATTTTCTAAGAACACGCGCACAGGTCAGATCGGGAGAGCTACACACACAACAGGTCGGAGACATTAGGAATAAGATTTTTGAGGTAGGGGATTGGAACTCAGCTGCACTATTCTGGGAAGGAGGGGAGATCTCCATCGAAGCGGGTAAGAATTTCATCCCCTTTACGCATGTTGACGCCTTGATTTAATGAAGAAAATTCTATACACATTCAGCCGTGTTGATGCCTTGGTTAAATGGAAAGGCTTTCATTCACTTTTAGCCGTGTTAACACTTTGATTTTGATGAAGAATGGGCAGCCACTTTGTGAATATTAATTACTTGATTCCAATAAGGTTTCAATGGCCTTGAATTTATAAATCTCCATGGATGAATTTTATATTAGTTTAATGGAGATAATGGCCTTGAATTTATAAATCTCCATGGATGAATGGCGGAATATATGGTTGCATATGGAGAGTTCCTTTGAAGGTAGTTTCATGCAATAGGTGAATTCTTGAAGTTTGACTTTTGTGGTGGACACAAGAGAATTGTGGCTGTGAATGGAAGCTTTTTCATGGCTGAAAATCCACAATGAAACATGTTGGAAATTTGGTGAAGGACCATTGATAAGTGAGTTGTCTTCAACAGCTGAAATTGATGAAAAAAACAAGAAAAGAGGATTTTTTGGGGCAGAGAATACGTGATATCTTTTTTTAGAGAAGAGAACAGAGGAACGTGCAGGGGAGGAAATTGTTTTTGGGCAAAGACCCACACACGAGCAAACTTCTTTTCAAGAGAAGACACGCCCAGAATTTTTGGGAGTGGTAAAGGACTTCAAACATTAATGGGCTGCCACTTTGACCATCAAGAAAGTATTTTTTTCTGAAACAAAACAGATTAGTTTTTTTTGCTTTCAACAGAACACTTTTTTTGGTTTAGATTTTGCATATTAGTTTAATTAATTCTTTGTGATAAATTCTTTTAAACTTTAACTCGCTCAATTTTTTTTTTATTTCTAACGGATTAGATATCTTTTCTTTGTGATAATAGTTTTTTTTAATCCCATGCTAGTTTATGTTAATCCATATGATAGTTTAAATGTGTTTGTGATTTTAATCTAATTAGTTTTGTCTTAATATATTTATTTTTAGTTTAATTTTGATTGTTGATTTGGATTTATTAGATTAATTCATCTTTTATTTTTAGATAGAGTTTAATTTCAATCTAATTTAGTTACCGTTTGTTCTCTTAATTTAAGCGTGTTTGTGGTGTTAATTCCTTAGTTTAGTTTCCTTGTTGATTTTGACTTATTAGTTTAATTAATTAATTTTCTTAGGTAGGGTTTAGGTTTTGATTTGGTTTATTAATTTATTCTATAATCTGAATATGTTCATGATTTTAATTCAATTGTTTGATTAAACCTTTTAGAAAGATTGCATCCTGTTTCTAATTTCGATTATTTCGGTTTTGAGTTGCTGAATTATTAATTTGTTTTATTTTGAAGTGTATTTTTAATTATAATTTGATAGTTTAATCAATCTTATTAGATGAAGTGGATTTTTTTATTCCAATTTAATTTAGTATTAATTTATTTGTTAGTATAGCTTGAATGAGTTTGTGTGTTTTAGTTTTGATTCATTATATTAGAAAAAAGAATGATTTGATCCCTATTTAATTTTGATTGATTGCATTAGATTGAAAATATTTGAGTTTTATTTATTCATGTATTTGCTACTCTTTTAATTACTTGTTATTCATTCATTCATTTATTGATAAAATTGATTCTATGTTTGGAAGTTCGTGTTTTTAGTTTGCTTTGATTTAATTTGGTTCATTTTAATTAGATTAGATACTTTTATAGTTTTAGTTCATTAATAAAATTGATTCTATATTTAAAAGTTCATGTCTTTAGTTTACTTTTAATTTAGTCTAATCCATCTATTTAGGTTAGATACCTTTATAATTTCAGCTCGTTAATAAAATTGATTTCATGTTTGAAAGTTCATGTTTTTAGTGTACTTTGACTTAATTTAATTTATCAATTTAGTTTAGACACCTTTATAATTTTTTGGTTCATTAATGAAATTAATTCTATGCTTGAAAGTGTATATATATTTTTAGTTTGCTTCGATTTAGTTCGGCTCATTTTAATTAGTTTAAGCACTTCCATAATTTTAGTTCCTTATCTGAATTGATCCCTTTTAGTTTTTGTTTCAAAATCATTAATGTTAGATCCTGATCACCCTTATCTAAATTTATATGCTTTTAAAATCCTAACGGTTAGTTCATGAGTTGATACTTTGTTAGTTTTTCTAATTTAGAATGCCTTAGTGATCCTTCACTTAATTTGATTTCTTTTTCTGAGGCTATCGGAAAATAGTGAAGATTGGCCTCCATTCCCACCACTTCAATTTTATCGGTTGTCAAAAATTCTACTTTGTGATTTTGTTCTTTCTTCTTTTGCTTGGTATTTTGATTCGTACATTTTATTGTTTTCAAATTAATTTCTTTTATTTTTAAAATATAACACTATTTTCAAAATCTCATTTTCCTTAAAAATTCATTTAGAGTTTCTTAGAGTCAAAAGATCCCCTTAACAATCCATTTCAAAAATTCATTTAGAGTTCTTAGAATCAAAATCTCATTTTTTAAAATAATGTGCAACCATGTTTTGATCAGTTCACATCTTTCAAATAAAATTACAGTTTTGAATAAAACACGAACCAAAGCTTATGGTCCCAAATAAATGGGATAATTCTAAGCTAAATTCGTGTATATCGATTGGGGAATTGGTGAAACCCCTACATAAGAAAATCTTTTCAAAATTTATTTTTGTTGCCACATTTGACACTTGTTGAAATCATGTCTATCTAAATTTTTAGGAATTATATACAAGATGTATGTGATAATTGATGATTCTGTATACTTTGATCACTTTTGCTATGCTAATTAGATAACGAGCATGCTAGGATTTCTATATTTTATTATTTATTATCTAACCCCTTACAACTTGAGGAAGCATGTTACAAATTATCTATGCTATCCAGGTATGTCCTCTATCACCTACTTTCTGAATTCTGTGAATATGCCTGTCATTGTGAAATAATGCTTATGTCTAATAATGCTTGAGTGTTCTGATATACATGTTTCATTGTTTGATTATTTCTAATAAAACACATGCTGGATGATGTATTGTTTAAATTAACCATCGATGTTTTATGATAGCGCTTGAGAAGCGGTCAGGGTACACATCCTAACCTTCCTTTATTATGATTTGATCTTGTTTGGCATGCTATTTTTTGAAACCACCTAACCTACTTAGGTATCCATAATTAACTGATTAATTGCCACATTCCCCTTAACTTAGTTAGTAGAGACCTTTAGAGGGCTTAGAGGGGTGCTACCTTTTAAAGGTACCTTCCCAATAGGTAACCTGATCCCCGGACTTTGACTCGGGTTTTTCAAAGACATGCTTTTTCCAAAAATTATGGAGTCACATTTTAGGGTTTTTCTTTCTTGTTTTATTTTCCCTTTAAAATAAAAATAAAATAAGTGGCGACTCCAACTTTTTCCAAAAACTAATTTTTCACAAATAAAAAAGTGAGTCTCGCCGATCGAGTGGGGGCGCACGTGAAAAATGCGGGTCCACAAACCACTTCCTAGAAAAACACTTTTATTAATAAACACTTTCAATAAAAACAATTTCAAACAAAGTCTAATGTTAGTACATAATAAAAATGATACTATATATAATAACATAATATTTAGATAACACTAAAAAATTACTTTCAAAAGTGGTGTTAGAATATAATCACTTTTAAATGGAGGGCTTCAGGCATTATTTAGATTTTTTTTAAGCTTTAAAAAAAATATTTATTTTTTAAATAATATTTTGTTAATAAAGTAAATACAACTAAAATTCATGATTTTACAAATAATGGTCCGTCGGACATGAATTACATGCTAGGCTTTCAAAACAAGGATAAGACGACAAGAAGAAAAAGAACCGCAAGGTAACCGTACAAGTTATAACTTGAGGGAAATTAAAAGGAAGAGCAGCCACAAGTGGGTATATAATAATTCACTTTCTCAGGATGACATGGTGTCACATGATTGGACAATGAAGGCACGTGGGGAGAAAAAGTACTGGAGCGGGTCCTCAAAACTCAAACTGACTTCTATGGTTCTACCTATTCAAATTGCTTTGAATTGTTCAGCCCTTTTGTTATAATATCGGCTAATTGATGTTCTTATGGAACATAGGACATACACACTACTCCTTCCTCCAATTTTTCTTTGATGAAATGCCTATCAATCTCAATATGTTTTGTCCTATTGTGTTGTATAAGGTTATGATCAATATTGATAGCTGACTTTTTGTCACAATAGAGCTTCATAGGACCATCTCACTTGATTCTCAAATCATCTAGAACAATCTTTAGCCAAAGTAGTTCACACAACCCTTGAGCAATGAACTTAAACTTTGATTCTATGACCTTGCTACCATATTCTGCTTTTTACTTCTCCATGTTACTAGATTACCTCCAAGAAAAGTACAATACCCTGTAGTTGATCTTCGATCCACTAGGGAGCTTGCATAGTCAGTGTCGGTTAGCTTCTAGAGCAAGATTATTGTTTTTCTTGAACAAAATTCCTTTCCCGGGGTTTCCTTTCAAGTAATGCAGCACCCTATAAGCAACTTGAAGATGAGGTTCTCTTGAATCATGCATGAATTGATTGATCACGCTCACCGAGTAGGTGATGTATGGCCGAGTGTGAGCAAGGTATATAAGTCTACCAATCAGCCTCTGGTACATTCTTTGATCCACCGCTGGTTCTCCTTTAGCTTCTCCCAACTTGTGATTTGGATCCATTGAGGTTGAGACTGGTTTACACCCAATCTTCCCTGTTTCTGCCAATAAATCAATCACATACTTTTGTTAAGAGATAAAGATCCCTTGTGTGGAATATGCCACCTTAATACCGAGGAAGTACTTTAGTTTCCCTAGTTCTTTTATCTCAAACTCTGTTGCTAATCTCTGCTTCAATTCATGCTTTTCTCTCTCATCATTTCCAGTCACTATGATGTCGTCAACATAGACTAGAAGAGCAGTTACTTTCCCTGAAGCTGAGTGCTTAATGAAGAGAGTGTGGTCACCTTGGCTTTGTTTGTACCCAAACTCTTTCATGACTTTTGCAAATCTCCCAAACCAAGCCCTAAGAGATTGTTTTAGCCCATAAAGAGCCTTTTTCAGCTTGCACCTCGTTACCCGTGCTTCCCTCAAATCCCGGTGGGATGTTTATGTAAATCTCTTCATCTAAATCACCATGAAGAAATGCATTCTTAACATCATACCATAGGAGTTGCCAATTGTAGTGGGCAACCAATGACAACAAGATTCTTACAGTATTCATTTTTGCAACTGGAGCAAGTCTCTTGATAATCAACTACATAAGTTTAAGTGTACTCTTTGGCTACCATTCTTGCTTTATGTCTCTCAAGAAATTCATCAGCCTTATATTTCAGTGTGAAAATTCACTTGCAATCAACAATGTTTTTCTCTTTCGGTTTTCAACAATCTCCCATGTTTTATTCTTTTCTAATGCACTCATCTCATCTCTCATAGCATCCTTCCATTCCCTTTTTGTCAGTGCCTCAGAAACAGTGTTAGGGATGATTGTGGTGTTTAGACTCACAATAAAATTCTTGTGGGCTGGTGATAGGTGCTTAAGAGACACATAGTGTGATAGTAGATAGAGTGGTCGGTTAGTGCATTCTCTAATGCATTTTCTGATAGCAATGGGAAGGTCTAGGTTTAGGTTTTCTATTGAGTCAATGGAAGTTTCACCAGGTTGTGTATGTAAAGGTGGGTCTGATCTTACCGTGATTTCATTCCCAAGGTCTAAGTTGGATTCTTGGACCTGCTTTTGTTCTGGAATGACCTTTTCCCTTTAATACACCTTAGGAAACTGTAGAAAATTGCGAGTCACACTAGTTGGAACAGGGGATGACATGGGTTCAGTGGTAAAATTGGGTGTCTCAGGTGTGATTGACTCAGATGACTCAAGTTCGAATGACTCAGGTTCTTCATCACCATGGGTTGAGACATGACGAATGTCAAGAGGTTCAAAGGACTCATAAGGACTATCTTCCATCATTGAAATATCCCCCTGAAGAGAGGACTTGGGGAAAAAAGGTTTATTTTTTGTGAATGTGACATCTGTAGAGATGTAAAATTTTCTGGTTGAGGGATTGTAACACTTGTATCCTTTTTGAGTGGATGAGTAACCAAGAAAGACACATTTTATGGCTCGAGGGTCTAGCTTATCTCTATGTTGGCTGTGGACATGAACAAATCCAGTGCACCCAAATACCCTAGGAGTGAGCCCATTTGAGGTTCTGAAGTGTGGATAGAAACTCTTAAGTATTCTACGAGGCTTTTATTGTCTAACACTCGTGAGAGAATTCTATATATCATGTATGTGGTAGTAAGAACAACTTGCCCCCAATAGGACTTAGAAACATTCCCTTGAAAGAGTAAGGCTTAGGTTGTCTTGAGTAAATGCCCATTTTTCTTCTCGGCTACCCCATTTTGTTACGGTGTGTTAACACATGATGAGTCATGGAGAATGCCCTGTGATTGAAAATAGGGTGACAAAGTCTGGTCGAAGTAATCTCTAGCATTGTCTATCCTAAAACTTTTTATTTTAACCCCAAATTGGTTTTGAACCATTGAGTGGAAATTAGGTATAACAATGCTAACATCAGATTTTTGTTTAAGAAGAAAGGTCCATGTAACCCGAGTGCAGTCATCAATTAAGGATAGAAACCAACGAGCCCCAAAAACATTAGGTATAATCGAAGGACCCCATATGTCACTATGAATCAAATGAAAATGATGAGAACTTCTTTTTTTGCTAATAGGAAAAGATACACGAGTATGTTTTGCCAATTCACAAGTTTCGCAATGAAATTTAGAAATATCTAATCCTTGGAACAAATGAGGAAACATGACCTTTAAAACCCTAAAAGATGGATGACCTAGATGTAGGTTATACAACCAAATGGTATCTTTATTTGAGGAACTGAAAAAAGACAACGACAAATTATTACTAGTGTTTTTGAGATGATTCAAGGTGGTAAAGACTGTTCATTTCCTTAGCAAGTCCAATCCTCCTCCTCGAGCCTTGTTCTTGAAGAACACAATAATAAGGGAAAAAATAGCATAATATTTAAGATCATGGGTAAGCTTTTGAATAGAAACAAGGGTGGCCGACAATTTTGGTACATGGAGGACATTTTTAAGAATAAGGGTAGGTGTGATGTATATGTCTTTGAAACCTGCAATGGTAGCTAAAGAGCCATTGACCACTACAATTTTCTTGTTACTTGGGCTTGGGGTATAGGCATTGAAAAGTTGAGATTTGGAGGTCATATGGTCTGTGGCACCAGAATCTATTATCCAAGAGTCATCATAAACTTTGTGTGAGGTATTTATGTAAAAAGAGAGTGAAGGTGTACTTGAATTTTCCAACATCTTCCACAAAAAGCCTGATATTTTGGAATTAAGGCAGATCGCGAAACAAAAAAATCAGCAGCAATGAAGGCTAGTAAAAGAACATGTGAATAAAAAAAATTCCAGCTATGAAGGCTAGAAAAATGGCGATGAAGGCCAGAATGATGCCCAGGTCTTAAAAACCTACAACTTTGATACTATGACACGAAATATGGGATGGAAAATAATAAATTCTGTTTATTAGATTGATTATACACATAGTTTACAAAGGAGATTACAAGAGAAAAAAATAGGAAATAGGAGATATAATAGGAAACTAACTTATTCCTAAACTAACTTATTCCTAAATCATAAAACTATCTATTCACAGAAATAGAAAACTAATAAAACTATTTATTTACAAAAATAGGAAACTAACAAAACTATTTATTTACAGAAATAGGAAACTAACATAAGAAGAAAATAATTCTTCTATTTTATTTATAGCTCAACAATTCTTTTTCAAGTTGTTCTAGGGTTTTCAAGGGTGGTGATTTAGTGGCAGTGGGCGGCAAAGTAGCTTTGTTGCCTATTCCGTCGGGAACTATAAATATTTTGTACATTACATTCATGCATTAATGATTATATTTTTCGGGTTAGGGATTTTAGAACAAAATAATTTGATCTAATCTCCAATTTTAGCTTAAAATTGCTAAGGTATTGTTGTAGGGTTTAGGCTTTTTTCAAATAGAAGCATTTGAATTTTTATTTAAGCGTAAAAGTGCTAGAATATTGCTTTAGGGTTTAGAAAAGAAAATCGTATTTAGAGCCCTGTTCGTGTGTATAAATAAAACGCTGGGGAACTGTTTTAAAAGAAAAATGGTTTGCACTCCAATTTGAGTGTAAGAATGTCGAGAAATGGATTTAGGGTTTAAGGTTTATTAAATAAAATAATTTAAAACTTCAATTTGGCTGTGAAAATGCTAAGTTAGGGCTTAGGGCTTTTAGGAGAAAATCATTTGAAATCTTATCTATATGAATATGCTAATAGACCATTTTACTCTTTGGTTTTCTTATTAAAAAAAAAAAAGAACTCCAATTTGGTTGTATATATGCTAAAAAAAAAAACCATTTTTGACTTTTTTTGGAAGAAAAATATTTAATTTGACTATAAAAATGCTGAGATTGTTTTAGGGTTTGTGAAAGAAAATCCATTTGAACTTCAATTTGAATAAATGTTAAGAAATAATTAGTAGTTTAGGGTTGTTAAGAGGTTAAGCTCTAGTTTGAGTGTGGAAATGCTAAGAAAATGGATGCTTCTTGTGTAGGATTGCTAATTATCATACTTAAAACCACATATTTTAATGTTATTATACATAAAATGCATTTATTTATTTATCCTTATTATAGGATTTAGTTAATTGTGTGTTCTTTTAGTTTGGGTATGGTTTTTTTAATAATGCATTTTGGAGTTTTAAGGGTCATAATGACATTGAGGTAAAGTGGCTTGTACAATCTGTCCAGTCGCCATAATTAAGGTACCTAGTCTGAATGTTTAGTATATTTGATAACTAAGAAACCTTCCATGGCAAGCCTTTTCGGACCATCCATGTGGACCCAAAACCTTGAGGTGCTAACCACACTTGCACAACCAAGACTAGGTAATCCAAGGCATTCAATGAGCAGTAGGAATTGAAATCGAGACTATGCACCTCTATCACATCCCAAAATTTGCCTTGACCAACTGAGCACCTTAAGGCCCTTGAAAGTTCTTGTCTTGATTAACAGAACTACCTAAAGGGGAGGTCAATGAGTAGTCCAAGTGATATATACTTGAATTAAAATTTTTTATCTAGATTTTGTTTTGATTAATAGAACTACCTAAATGGGAGGTCAATGAGTAGTCCAAGTGAGATATACTTGAATTAAAATTTTTTTATCTAGATTTTGTAATGTCAATGATTTCAATTATGTTCACAATGAAAGATAAAATCAAACGAACATAGGAAACACGAGATTTAACGTGGAAAAACCATCTATTAAGTTTCCTAGAAACTCTATAGATGTAAAAAATCATTGATGGTTGATCGACCACAAATAATCCATTAAATGTAAAGGACATGTACACAATTTTACCTTATCTGAGAGCATCTACTCCTTGGGCCTTATACCAGCCAGCATTTACACTCTTCACATCCTCAATGCAACATCTCATGTTCCTTAGATGAAACCTCAACCTTGTGCTGAAGCTAGCAGATTGAATACCTGTTCTCGCTGAAAAGATCTTTTAAGATTGCTCTCAAAAAGTTGTGAGTTGGAGTACCAAGGTTATAGGGATGGCTAATCTCTTGTACATCATATTCAACTTAATAAAACTGAATATTTATACCTAAAAAAAAAAAACTTAGGGTATGGACTTCGAAAACAAATTTTAAGTACAATTTTACCAAAATGCCCCCAAAAATATGTAAGATGGAATAAAAATCATGAAAAAATTAGTCCAATAGTTGAACACCCAAAGGGGATGTTCGAATGTTGTATGGAATTTTTCATCTTTTTCTCCACAATGAACATCTTGCAATCTTTCATAGCCATTTCTCAAACCTTAATAACACCAAATACATACATACCTCAATAATTATCAACTCTAAAGTTGCTTGAAGTTGATTGGGAATTTGATTAGACCCTTATAAATATGATGCATTAGACTTGTAAGAAATGGAACAAAGCTTTGAACCTAAACGAATACATAAACAATCTCTCCCTTTGGCAATTTTGTGTCAAAACAAAATATTACAATGAGACCCTCCAACTCTCATAATAACCTCACTAAAACTTTGATGCAGAATAATGGTAGAAATATCTTAGCATTTGAGTCATTCTGTAAATTTTGGATGATTGGCATTATCACTGAGCATCTTTTTATTTAGTAATAAGGAAAAGTCAGTAGTTCTTTGATTATGAGTGTTGCCATTTCTTATTCATGTGCTGAATGTTTTAGTCCTATTTACTTATCATAAAGTCTTTTTTCCTTGTAGTAGAGGTTTCTAAAGAAATTTTAGTAGTATTTAGCAATAAAGACTTAAGGATTGTTTTCATTTCAAATTACTGAGGTGTTTTTCTAGTTGTTCTTTCTAAACAAGTTCTATTAAGATTTTTCAATTTTTTTCTTTTATGGATTTTGAAAGTTGTTTTGTTTGTTTTGTTTTGTTTTGTTTTGTTTTGTTTTGTTTTTGTTTTTTTTTTTTTTAAGTTAGTGGGTTTGTTAAGCATACCTCCATATAAAAAAGAATACAAGGACAATTTAATCATTCTATGAGCATTCTAGGTATCTTTTGCTCTAAGTAGTTTAAAATGATGCTTCATTAATTTTTTTAAGTGAGACTCTATTAATTTTCCTTCCAGTTGAGCCTCTAAATTTCTTCTATCATACCCAAAAATTTGTAAAAATCCCTTGTTGGTTTGCTAGATGGTTTTTTGCATGTGTATGTGGTTTTCTACTTGAATATTATGGTATTGATTGCTTTGTTTAGGCTGAGAAGCGATCATTTAAGGAATGTTGTGGAGAGAAAAGCCCATCGATATCAAGTGAATGTGTGGGACTAAGGTAAACATATTTCAATTGCAAGAGAGGCTAGACATGCTTTTCCCTTCCTTTCTTATTATGAAAATGATGACTATTTTGTGTCATTGTTATAAGTTTTTTCTTATATTTTTGGGCTCTTAAATTTTCCTTAATTGAAATCAGTTTTGATTATGGGCAAACTTTCTAGCTTCTGCATATTCTTGCTCTTCAAAATGTTATTGTATGCAAGTGACAGTACTTTGCACATCTAGGCAAAACTTGCATTTGTTTGTGCTTGATGTCAAGCTCAATGTTTTTATTTTCACTTGGGTGCTACTATGTAAGGATGATGTTCACTACTATTTGAAGAATGGCTTGACATGCATGCATGAGTGCTTATCATCATACCCCATCTATTGTAAACACCATTGTACAAGTTAAAAAGTAGTTTTTCCTTTTTCCTTTTCCCATCTATTGCATTACATCACCTTAACCTAGACTGCACCAAGTGGTTTTTACTCCTTAAATGTTTATTATTTCTTCTGTCTTGATATGATTTGAAAGTTTTTTTAAATACATGGATTGGATATCAAACAACATACATGTGATTTGGAAAAAATCATGGCCAGAACATGGATTTGGTTTTCTTAGCAATTTACTTGGTTGATGTTTTTGTTTTATATGCATCCAATGACAATGTGGAGTGGGCAAGCCATAGTGTTTAGGATGGTTTGGAAATGGTTTAAGTGGCATTTTAGAACTTGCAGGATGTTTGCATGTTTCAATTTCTAAGCTAAAATCTTTTGGAAATTAGCTCGAGTAATTGGATAACCTAACTTTACCTCAAATTCAGATATCACTTCTATAAACTTAGTAATAGAACCAATAAAATGACACTAATGAAATGATCTCAATCCAACAGATGAACTTACACTTCACAATAATCTTTACTGTCATTCACCTATTTTGATAAAATCATGGTTTTCTATTTCATTTCGAAAATTCATTTATCTTTTGTTCTCTCCCTCACTTATATTTTCACAAGCATCAAGTAGAATCAAGGGAGAAATTTGAAGGTGAATTTTGATGTTAATGATAATGGCAACATTCGAATAATTTGTTAATATCAATAAAGATATACTTATTGATGTTGATGTCAAAAACCAATTTTTTGAAGTTCAAGAATTGGTTGTGAAATTCAGGAGTTGCAATAAAGTTGTAGTAAAGGCAAAAATTGGTCTTAAACAGAGCTAAAGGCAGTCTTCAAGATTCTTATACAATAATAGAGTGGTGCTACCTATGTATAATAATATAATCACATGTACTCTACTTTCCTTGCTCTTACCTAGTTTTGCAATTGTTACTATAGAATCTATATCTTTACTTATTGCCATGGATTGGATCCTGCATTTTTCAAGATTTTCCATGTCTGTTTATTTTCTTGCTACTCAGGAATGATCCATCTCCATATGGTTGTTCTATTGCCATTTACCACAACCGTATTTTGGATGAAAGAGATTGTGGATTTTTTTTTTAATTGTCTTGAATGAATTTGCCTAATTGCCATTTTTTTTTAAACCGCTCAAAGTGCAACATTGGTTAAACTTAGGGGTCATTTGGGAGTGATTTGAGAGGGTTAGAAGTGTTTTCTAATGCTTAAAAACTCATTTCTTAAAAAAATAAAAATAAAAAGAAGCTTGGCAAAATGCTAAAATACCCTCTCAAAAAATACGGAGAATTAGTTGAAAGGATTCTTGCACTAGCTCTTTTAGGTGTTTTTTCAAAAAATCATTAGGCATCAAAAAAGAAAAGAAAAGAAAAGAAAAGAAAAATCCAGTCAAACACTTGGATTTCGATTGAGAAGTGCATAATACCAAACGATACATTTTCTTCATCAAAATTCACTTTTGTTTCTACCTAAATACTCTCAGCCATTCTAAATTTTCTCTTTCACCATCTTTGATTCACTTAATTTGTCTACATTTATCTCTATCACCACTAGTAATGGTGGTGTAAACCCTCGACACACATTTTGTGGAATATGATGGAATTATAAATCTTCTCATGTAGAATTCATGTATAGCTTGTGTTTTTTCTTTGTGTTGTATAACAGATGATCTATCAAAAACACATTTTTAATTTATATTGGAATGGCTAACCGTTGGTCCATAAAGTATATAGCGGTTTTGGCAGGGGTGTTATTGAGAAGGTGAAAGGGCTTTTATTTATCAGAAACAACTCGGTTTGAATAAAGAAAGTGAATTTGTGTTTGCAGGTTGACATGAGAGCTAGGATTCGGGGAAACAAAGGCTACTAAAGTGAGGGGAGATGATGATATTGGGTAATTTTTTGGATTTTGGATAAAAGATGATATTGCTTGTATAGTTAATTGGCTTTGATGCTATGTTGCAATCAAATTGGTTGTCAGCTAGTGCCTCTTTAAGGGGCGATAATACCCAAATTGGAACCTTTTTATCATCTAGTTTAAGTAACTACTTGGCCTTGTACTAGTCTCTTAGAATAAATTAAAGAAAGTGCCTATAGTTATTGTTTATCAGTTGGAAGCATGTGGGTGAGCCTGGTATTTGCTTGTTGGTTGTTGGTTGTTGCATTGTTGCTTTATTGCTATTAGTTATCAATTATCAAATAAATAAGCAATATTGGGGTTTTGAAATCAACACGTGATGACCTTTGGTATTTATTGAATATAAAATTGGATAAGTTTTTATAATAAAGTAATTAACATGAGAAAAAAAAAGGAAGGTCGAGGACAAGGGATTTCTAGCAGCAAAATTATTTAATCACATGTAGAGATTATACAAGGAAACATATTAAGATGTCTTTTAGGATATCCATATTTCTATTTTTGGATTTTAGTAGTTGTCAAATCAAATTCAATTTTCAAAATGCAATTTCATCAACCCCCAAACGTATAAACTGAAGTAAGGCAACTTTTTTAACATGATTATCACTAGTTTTTGTTAAAATTCTTAGTGAGCTTAATAAAAGAGCATATAATTTCTTGTGTGTAGAGAAAATATCTTCTTTGTATTTGTCATGCATGATAATTTTGGAGTTTACAATTCTATTTATTTACAATATTTATATACACAAAGAATTTAGGTTAAGGATTAGCCCTATTATAAGAATTACTATATTTAAAAACAAACATTAGATTTATATGAGATAATTTCAAAAATCTCTCTTAATTTGAGGCACCAATATTGCCTAATTTATTATACCAAATCTATCAACACTCCCTTATTAGTTGGCTTGAAAATATCTAGTATAAGTTGGCTTGAAAATATCTAGTATAAGTTGGTTTGTAAATATCTTGTATTCTCAACTTGCATATAAGTTGCCCTCTCAACAATCCCTTGGTAAGAACATCGCTTAGATGTTCCTTGATTGGAATGTGAGACATTGCAAATAAAATCCATTTTCCAATTTTTCTTAAATAAAATGTTAATCAACCTCTATATGTTTGGTTTTGTCATATTGGATTATATTATGAGCTATGTTGATAGTGCTTTGTTGTTACAGTAAAGTTTCATAACCAATGAATTGGGAATTTTCAAGTTTGTAAGTAGCTTTTTTAACTAAAGGAACTCATAAATTTCATGAGCAATAACTTGAAAAACACGCTTCAATGGTGCTTCTTGCTACCATTATTTGTTTTTTACTTCTTCAGGTAACTAAGTTACCACCAACAAAAGTGCAATATTGTGTAGTGGATCTTTTATTTGTTATACTACCTAGTCAGTCAACATTTGTCCAGGCTTCAATCTACATATAGTCATGGCTCTCAAATTATAATCCTCTTCTTTGTGCCCCTTTTAGATATTTGAGAATTAGTTGGATTGCTTTAAGTTGTTCTTGTCCTAGTGAATGCATGAATTGACTCACAACACTAATTGGAAAAGTTATGTTTGGATGAGTATGTGAAAGATAAATTAGCTTTCCAATTAGCCTTTGGTACTACTCTCGATTTCTCATTCTTTCTATTCTTACTACTTCTAGTTTCACATTTGGTTTCATTAGAGTCTTCATTGATTGGTAGCCAAGTAAACTAGTTTCTAAGAGTATCTGTACCATATATTTTCTTTGTTAGACAAATATTCCTTTTTTAGATTTTGCAAATTCCATTCTTAAGAAGTACTTTTAAGGTCCTAAGATCCTTGATTTCAATTTTCCCTACAAGAAATAACTTTAATTTGTTAAACTTATTCACATCATCTCTAATTAAGATAGTGTCAACTACTTTATTTCCTTCTCTTCCACTAAAAAATGTTTTGCATGTTCTTAAATTGTTTGTCAATCCTTTGTCTATTTATCAAGTCACTAAAGTTTAGATTATAGAGTGACTTTCTATCCAACCCACTATGTTTTTCAAGATTGGGTTACGGGGAGGACGATTGGATATGTTAAGGAAAAAAATGGACTATATTTCCTTGAGACAAATGGTGGAAGTAGCAACTGGCCTTCACATTCTTATTTATCCAATAATTTTTCCTTCAATAAAGATGGCATTTGGCTTTATCACTTCCATCTTGGGTATCCACCTTTTAGTTTACTAAAAAAATATGTTTCCTTTACTATTAAAAAATGTTGATGTTAACAATTTACACTGTGATATTTATGAGTTTGCTAAACATCATTGTGTTTCATTTCCTTCAAGTAATACAATATCATCTTCTCAATTTTCTGTGATTCATTCTAATATTTGGGGATGATAAAAAATTCCTATTATTTCAAGGGCAAAGTGGTTTGTCTCATTTATTGATGATTACATAAGGATATTTTTTTGAAACAAAAATCCAAAATGAGTGAAGTCTTCCATTTTTTTTTTCAAAATGATCAAAAACCAATTTGGGGTATGAATTGAGAGTTTAAAGAGTGATAACGTAAAGGACTATTTTAATCAAACCTATTAACTTTTCTCCAAAAAGAAGGGATTGTTCATTATTCATTCTATGTAGATACTTCGCAACAAAATGGGTTCTTTGAATGGAAAAAGAAACACTTACTTGAGGTTACATGAGCACTTTTGTTTCGAACATATGTTCCTAAATCTTATTGGGGAGAAGTTGTGTTGACGACAACATCCCTAAAGGATTCTAGGGTTCAAGAGTCCTATGAGTGTTTTTTCCAACCATTTTCCAAATTCTCACATCTCGTACAAGCTTACTCCTAAAGTTTTTAGGTGTTAGGTTTGTGCATATTTATGCTTGAGAAAATAAAGGCTAATCTTAATAGAGAAAAACACTCAACAAGAGGAAGGGGGGCGGTGAATTGAGGGTTAAAAAATTATTTTTCAAACACAATAAATTTAAGCACAAGAATCATAAATATAAAGAGATAAGGTTAGAGAAAGCAAACTCAAGTTTTGTAGTGATTTGACACTTCCTTGCCTACGTTCACTCTCCTTAAGGTCCTAACCAAGTGAGGGTTCCATTATACTTGAAGCTTCAACCAAGCTTTTAATCACCTTTACACTTGGATTCTGACTCAATTTCTTACATAATTATCTTCAAATCTCTACTCACTTGAAGGTTTTAACACTCAAATAACAAGTTTGAAACTCTCAACCTACCTCAACAAGGGCTTAAATACAATTTAAATCATAAGAAGAATCACAAGAGTGCACTAAAGAATATGTAAATGAAGATTTAATGTACCAAGAAAAGAATGAGAACTTTTAAGGTAAGAACATGTAGGTAAACAAATAAATGTAAGTGTTCTCTTCCTCATAAATGAAGTAGAACTCTCAATTTATATGTTTCTAGCCTCAGGAACCAAAATGCCAAAAAGACAACCTCAATTGCTAGAGCTTGGGGTCGATCGGTTCACTAGCTGTTGAACATTAAATGCATGGCAGGTGATTGTTATGCCTCGCAAGACCTCGATCAGGAAAGAAAGTCTATTAGAAGATAGAAAAGATTTTTGCATCTCTTGACCGGACATCAACCAGGAAGGGTCAATAGGTCGATTGATGCCTTAATCGGTTGAGCCAGTTCACTAGTGCCTTGATCAGTTCACTATTTTTGGCCCGAAAACCTATCTTTTTTTGGTCTTTTTGCTTCTAACACTTAGGCAAGGTCTTTAAGTAAATTGATATGTAAATTTTAAAATGATTTGCTTAAGGTTCATTTGATAAAACTTGGGTTTAGATGGAAATGTTACTTTAATGCATAAATTGAGTTTTTAAAGATGCATGAAAAGATATGAAAATCCGAAGTGCACCCATGCATTCATCTTACATATGTTTCTTATGATTAAAGGTCTTCCAATTGTATTGATCGTGCATCCATTAGGTCTTTTGATGAATTTCCAAATTAACACTTGAAATTCTTTATAATTCAAACGAATTAGCAACTTAACCATGGTTTGTTATCATCAAAACGCAATTAGGAGAACCCTTGGGTTAATAGTTTTCAAGCCACAAACTATCAAAGAGTTTAATTTATTTCACTTTCTTAATATGAGAATATAAATGAAGATCAATATTAAGTATAACACATGACTTAAAAGTGAATGAACCATTGGTGAGTATATGGATGAAGATTAAGATTTAAGATTAATGCATGATATTGTAAGATTTTATTTAAAATTATAAAGTTTAAAACTTCCTTTTCCAAATAAATAGAAGATAAAAATCTTGGTTGTATGCCTTTATTGTGAAAGTAAAAGACAATAAATGACTTTTGCTTTTCATTCATATTTACGAGATTTTATATAGTTGACCTTTATGAAATAAATAAGATTCAAACATTGGTCATCTTAAAAAGGACCTTTCATTTTATAGAAATATTACAAAGAAATTGTTTTCTTATTTTCTTCTTCCTTGAGTTTTCTTTTATGGGTAATAAGATTGTGGATAAGTTCTCTATAGTCTTCCTATGGACGTGCTCATAGAGGAGACACTATTGTGAGCCAACGATTGAGATTGTATCTTGAAGTAGCTATCGTTCGTTAACATTGCACGTAGGGAGGTGATAGCAGCTTTAGGACAACATGCTACCACATGTTTTAATCAAATAAGGTAAGCTCTTCTTTAACTTTTAATTTTGTTTAAATTTATAGTTCTCTATTTTTTCACGTTTCGGTGAAAAAGTAAATTTTAAGAAAAGGAATAATGAAATTAAAAAAAGGGAAGATTTTTTATTTTTTCGTAAAAATCTAAAGCTACTATATATATTTTTTTAAAGGAAAATAGAAATATTCTTTTTATAATAAATCTAACTTGTGAAAGATTTTAATACCTTATTTGTAAAGAGAAGTAGCTTTGAAAATTCTCAAACCTTTTTTCTCTTTTGAGCATTTAGAAAACTGATTTACTGTAGTAGTATTCTTTTCAAAGAAAAAAAAAACTTTGTAAGAGGATCCAAGTTTTGATACAGGAAAAAAATTATTAACTTGTTTAATCTATGTGTTGTTTGTCGGAAATTTCATTTGCTGGTTTTCTTTTATATTTAATATTCACTATATTTGCTAAGATTTCCTTTGTTGATATTTATTGATTTATTTAGATTATTCACTACTTATATTTGTTGTTGTAATCTGATCATTATAGTTGTTAATTTAGTATTAGTAGAAAATATTTTATTACTAGAAAATATTTTGTTGGAAAATATTATTTCAAAATTTTTAAGTTGCTAGGGTTACCTTGTTCAAATATTAATAGTTATATTAATTTCTTTTTTTTTTTTTTTTTTTTTTTTTTTTTTTTTATAAAAGGGAAAAACTTTGAATTAGTTTATTTATATTGACATAGATTTCTATATACTTGTAGAGTGATTTTACCCATATTAAAAAACAAATCCTTTTGTTATAATGACTACTTTTGAAGAAGCCAATAGTGTTAAACCTAAAAATTTTAGTGGGTCCCACTTTCAAAGATGGTAAAACAAATGAAGTATTGGTTAATTGTCTTAGGATTTATTTATGCTTTAGAAGAAAGGAATGAAAAACCCTCATCCTCCTTGGCACCAGGACAAATAGATTATCATTGCTATAATAGGATTCTTGTGTACTCTCTTATCATCTTTATGATGTATACCACATTATCAACAATGCTAAAGATCTTTGGAACGCCTTAGAAGCCCAATATGGCATAGTTGATGCAGGTATAAAATGGTTTACAGTTTCTAATTTCAATAAGTTCATTATGGAAGATGAGAAACCAATAAGTAATCAAATTCATGAATTTTAAGAGCTTCTAAGAGGTGCGAAGAAAAAAGGCACAACTTTTAGTGAAGATTTTAAAGTATCTTGCCTTATAGATAAACTTTCCTCTTTCATGGTTCAACTTTGCTCAATCTCTTAGACATAAGCAAGAAGAATTAACATTGACTCAAGTAATTAATTCATTAAGGATTGAAGAAAATTATAGGTCAAATGTTAAGCAAGAAAATGAAATGAAGTCAAAGGTAAATCTAATGGAAACCACAAATAAATCAAACTTTAAAATTCAATTTTGTTATAGGGGAAATAATTTTAAGAGAAGTAGTAGGAAAAGTAATAATCATCAAAACCATCACCAAAATGATCAACCTAATCATCACCAACCAAACCACAAACCCAAAGTTGTAAAGGGCAAAAGTAATGGAAAGAGGGCTTACTCTGCATGGGGAAGGACTAATCAAATAGCTAGTAATTACTATTACAAAAAGATTGAGGAATACAAGCCCCATGACAACAACAAACAAGGTACAAGAGCCCAAGTTAATATGTTGATGGATGGTGGGAACTCAAGTGAACTTTCTATGAGGTATAATCTCAATTCACCCTTGATTAATTTTACAAATAGTAATAAAGATCGGTGGTTAGATTTTGGAGCTAATATCCATGTATGTTTTGATCGTGCATGTTTTAAATCATATTAGAACTCAAGTGGAGGAAGTGTGACTCTTGAAATGACTCCACCACACATGTGTTGGGAATAGGACAAGTAGATTTGAAAATGACATCTGGGAAAGTCTTAACTCTTAAAGAAGTGAGACATATCTTAGAATTGAGAAGGAATCTAGTTAGTGCGTTGATTACTACTCAAAAAGTGCATTATTATAAGCTTAAACTTAATTGTATTAAGCACTTTGGAATAGTAGTTAGACCTTTATATTTCATTTGACATGTTAAGGACCCATCAAGTGTTACTAACCAATTTCTGGTAATTTTTAATGTTTTTGGTAGCTTTTTGACCATTGAAATAGGCCAAGATTGAGGGAGAGTTGTGTGCAAGCTTTGACAAGGCAAGTTGAAGATCAATCACATGAAGAATCTAAGCTTTAGAGCACTTCAAAACCCCTTGCCAAACTTGAAAAGGGGTTGGCTAAGCTATCAGTAGTAAGATGGAGGAAAACAGAGCATCTCGCAAGGCAAAATCATCAATTTCGCAAGGTGTGCCAAAATTTGGCAAGGTGTGCCAAACTTTCACAGGGTGTGCCAAAATTTCACAGGGTGTGCCAAAATTTTATAGGGTGTGCCAAAATTTCATAGGGTGTGCAAAATTCACTTTATGGGCATCGACCTTCGAAATTTTTCTCTAGAATTGTAATTTTTCCTTTTTACTCCTTTTGTAATAGATAAAAGACATTAAGGTTTGTTTAGGAACTATAAATAGGGGTTGAAAAACCTCTCAGATGGATTATGTTATGTTTTAAATATTTTGTAAAGACAAGTTTTTCTCTGTCTTTCCTTCTCATTTTTTTCTTTTCACTTTTTCTTTAGTCAAACACCCTTTGAGGATGATTTCTCAGAGGATGAGTGACTAAGTTTCACGTTTCTTGGAATGATGGAAGCTAGGTAAAGGACCCAGATGCAAAAGTGGGAGTTTTCCTTGCTTTAAATAAAGGTAGTTGTGTATCATTAATGGTTTATATTTCAAGTTTCAGCTTTAATCCTTTATAATCACCTTGAATGGCCAATACTTGGTAAACTTTTAGGATTCTATGGATGCTTATTGCTAGATCCATGGATGTCCATTAGTTATGAAGTACGAGCCATTGGAAGGTGGTTCAAGGTGAGGGTCTTTAGTGTTTGAAGCCATTAATGGGGAGCAACTACCATTTTTCAAGAAACCTTTGGATAAAAACTTATTTGCTAAATACAAATCCGGTTTGGGAGATAACCATCCTTTATGTTATTGTCTCCAATGCAAGGAGAAGATCCGGAATTTCCCACTTTGCAACAGGAACTTGATCCTAGTAACCAATATCTCCAAGAGACTCTTTTTGTAGTAATTTCAGTTGTTTATGTTTGGTTAACTTAAAATCAACCTTTTCAATCAATCTTATTTTCATTAAAAACTAACTTTCCAAAAAGGAAATCACCAATTCTCATTTAAATAATGTTAAGTGTACAAAGAAAACCCATCCCTGTGGATGATCCTAGAGCCACTATACTATAGTAGTTTTGTCTTTGCTACCCTAGTATAAAGTGTTGTTGGTTTTATAAATGTTTTGATAAACACCCGACTGGGCATGAATCATGCGTCATCGTTAGTCTAACAAGGTCATAAAGTTGTATTAAAATCCAATAAAGTTGTAATTACCAAGAATAATGTGTTCATTGGAAAAGGTTATGTATGTGAAAGGTTATTTAAGTTGAATGTTCAATTGTTAGATGGAAGTAATAAAGTTCCTTCTTATATTTTCAATCTTGAATCCAGTAACACTTGACATGGTAGATTAAGACAAGTGAGCCTAGGAAAATTGAAAAGATTGATGGATCTCAACTTAATTCCTAAAGCAAATAGAGATTTCAGACACAAATGTGAAATATGTGTACAAGAAAAACAACCAAGGAAACCTTATAAACCTATAGTGAGGAATACTAAATTATTAGAATTAATACATAGTGATGTATGTGATTCAAATTGACCTTCTATTAGAGTTGGGAATAAATACTTTATAACCTTCATACATGACCACTCTAAATATTGTTATGTATACCTTATCAAAACTAAGGATGAAGTATTTGAAAAGTTTAAGTTATATAAGAGTGAGGTAGAAAATCAATTAAAAAGAAAGGTTAAAATACTTAGGTCGGATAGAGGAAGAGAATATACTGGAACCAACTTAACAACATTTTGTGAGGAAAATGGAATAATACATGAAGTCACACCACCTTACTCACCCCAATCAAATGGTGTAGCTAAAAAAGAGAACTACGCCTTAATGGCCGGATATGGTAAATGCTATACTTTTAAGCTTAAGAGCCCCTAAAAACTTGTGAGGAGAAGTGATATTTTTAGCATGTTATATATTGAATAGAGTCACTATAAAAAATAATGAAAAGACTCCTTATGAAATGTGGAAAAGTTGAGTGCTTAGAATGGATATACTAAAAGTGTGGTGGTGTTTAACAAAAGTAGCTATACTTGAACCTAAAAAGAAAAAAATAGGACCTAAAACTATAAATGCTATCTTCATAGGATACACTCACAATAGTAATGCAAATGGGTTCCTAGTTATAAATTCTAAGGTTAATGAAATTTCCAATAACACAATAATCAAAGTTAGAGATGCTACATACTTTGAAGGTATATTCCCTTTTAGAACTAAGGTTTCTAATTAAATCAAAGACAGACCATCCGGTTCAAAGAATTCTTTTAGTGGTGAGACTCTCTTAAACTTGGCATTGGAACCTCGTGTTGAACATAGAAGAAGTAAAAGAGGAAGAATAGAAAAGAACTTTGGAGATGACTTTTATACTTTCTTAGTGGAAGGAGATCCTTTAACCTATAAAGAGGATATGACTTCTATAGATGCACCTTTTTGGAAAGAAGTTATCAATAGTGAATTTGAATCAACAATTCAAAATAACACTTGGGTATTATTTGATTTACCTCATAGGAATAAAGCTATTAGGTGCAAGTGAGTATTTAAAAAGAAACTAAAACCTAATGGTAGAATAGATAATTATAAAGCTAGGCTAGTAGCTAAGGGTTTTTGGTACATATTCTTTGGTCTCTAGGATTACAACTATTAGGATTTTTGATAGCCTTAGCATCAATCCATAACTTAGTAATACATCAAAAGGATATTAAAAACCGTTTTTTTGAATGGTGACTTAGTGGATGAAATTTACATGGAACAACCTGAAGGTTGAGGTAAAAGGATAGGAGCATAAAGTATGTAAACTAATGAAGTCATTATATGGTCATAAACAAGATCCAAAATAGTGGCATGAAAAGTTTGATAAAGTCATCTTAGATTATGGTTTTAAGGTCAATGATCATGATAAATGTGTGTACTATAAAATGAACCTAAAAGAATGCATTATACTTTGTCTTTATGTGGATGATATTCTCATTTTTGGAAGTGATGTAGAAATAATGAATGACATATAGGAGTATTTGTCTACTAATTTTGAAATGAAGGATTTACGAGAGACACATATTAATATTAGGAATGAGACTTTTAAGAACAAGTGAAGGTATAACTTTAGATCAATCAAGTGCCATTGAAAAAATAGTAAGAAAGTTTAACTACTTTGATAGTAAACTAGTATCTACATCCTATGATTCCAATATGGATTTGAACAAAAATGTTGGAGAGTCAATATCATAATTAAAGTATTCTTAAATAATAGGGTCTTTATTGTATATTACAAATAAAACTAGACTTGAGATAGCATATGTAATTGGGAGACTGAGTAGGTATACTCATAATCCTAGCAAGGAACACAAGATTGCTTTAAAGAGAGTATTTAAGTATCTTAAAGGAACTTTAGATTATTCTTTATGTTACAAAGGATTCCCTAATGTAGTGGAAGGATATAGATGTAAAATCCACTATAGGGTATGTTTTCCTTCTAGAAGGTGTTGCTATTTCTTAAGGATGTAAGAAACAAACTATAATGTCAAGCAGTACAATGGAATCTAAGCTAATTGCACTAGATACAACATGCATTGAGGTTGAATGGATTAAAAACTTACTCTTAGATATCCCTTTAGTAAGTCCCCACCTACAATATCTGTGCATTGTGATAGTAAAGTTGTAATAGATTTGTTGAATCAGTCTCACACAAACAAGAAGATGATTTGACACCTACAAGTGAGATACAAGTTAATAAGAAACTGTTAGCCCAAGGGTTCTCTTAATCAGGTTTTAATGATAACAAACCATGGTTAAGTGACTAATTAATTTGAATGGTAAAGAATCTCAGGTATAAATTTGAAAATTCATCAAATTTCATGCATCTTTGAAAACCGGTTGGAAGACTATTGGAAGACTTTTGATCATAGGAAATGAATGTAAGATGAAAGCATGGGTGCACTTAAGTTTTTCACACAATTTCATGCATCTTTGAAAACTCGGTTTATCCTTTAAACTTTCAATTTCATTAAAACCCGAGTTTTATCCAATGTACCTTAGGCAAAATGTTTTAAAATTGACATATTAATTCACCTAAAGACCTTGCCTAAGTGTTAGAAAAGAAAGGAATTGAAAAAGGTAGGTTTTCGGGGCCAAAAGGCTGAACTGGTCGAGGCTATGGCCAATCGGCTCAATCGATTAGGGAACCGGTCGATAGGTTGCCCTTCTCCGATCAAAGTCTGATCGAGGGGTTCCAAAAACACTCTCTCTCATCCTGTAGCCTCCTCTTGCTGGTTGAGGATCAACCATTTCCGGTTGACCTCCGGTTGAGGTCTGGTCAAGGCAATGGTAACCTATCAAAGCATTAAAGGCCCAACGACTAGTGATCCGATCGACCCCCAACTCTATTGGTCGAGGCTACCTTTTGCTGTTTTTGACTCCCGAGCTTAGAAACCTATAAATTAAGAACCCCACTTCATTTATAAAAGAGAACACTTGTAATCAATTGTCTACCTACTTGTTTTTAACCAAAAAGCTCTCATTTTCTCCTTAGTGCATTAAATCATCACTTGCATATCCTTTAGTGCACCATTGTGAGTCATCCTAGATTTATTTTGTATTTGAGCTAGGTTGAGTGATTCATTCTTGTAAAAACCAAGTGTTAAAGCCTTCAAAAGGTTTGAATCTTGAAGAGATTATGTAAGAGCCCATTGGAGCCGGAATCCAAGTATAAGAAGATTGGAAGCTTGGTTGAAGCTTTAAGTTAGTGGAACCCTCACTTGGTTAGGAGATTGAGGAGAGTGGATGTAGGCAAGGAAGTGCCGAACCACTCTAAAACCCGAGTTTGAATTCTCTAACTCTATTTCTTTACTTTTGTTTATATTATGTTTGAAATTATTGTGTTGAAAAGATTTAAAAAAACCCAATTCGCTCTCTCCCTTTTGGGTGTTTTTCTTAATTAAACATAGCCTTTATTTTCTCAATTTATATGAAAGTAAGACCTCTTGTTTAAGACCTAATAGTCTAAGAGGAAATGACTATTCCATCAAGCTCATCTCACATTGAAATTTTTGCAAAACACAGAGCTCCATTCTTTACGGGAACTGACTATCTCTATTGGAAAACCAAAATGACTTGGTATTTACAATCAACCGATTTAGACGTATGAGATGTCATTGAAGATAACCCAACTTTTCCTACTAAACTAGTTGATGGAATCTTGGTTCAAAAACTTGAGCAAGAATGAAATGAGCTTGATAGAAGAAATTTTCAATTAAATGCTAAGGCTGTTTTTACTTTGCAATGTGCTATGGATAGAAATGAATATAATAGAATATGTCAATGCAAATCAGCTAAAGAAATTTGGAGATTACTTGAGATAACTCATGAAGGAACAAATCAAGTGAAAGAATAAAAAATTAATTTACTTGTTCATAACTATGAATTGTTTTCAATGAAAGAAAATGAGACTATTGTTGAGATGATTATTAGGTTCACCAACATTGTTAATGGTCTTGAAGCTTTGGGAAAGATCTAAAAGGAATCCGAGAAGGTGATGAAGATATTGAGGTCACTCCCATCAAAGTGGCATACTAAGGTCACCGCAATTCAAGAAGCAAAAGACTTGACTAAGCTACCTATGGAAGAGCTCATAGGGTCATTGATGACATGAGATTAACTTGGCAAAGATGCTACAAGAGGGTGAAGACAAGAAGAAGAAGAGCATAGCTCTCAAAGCTACAACTAAGGAAGAAGATGTTGAAGAAGAAAAACCAAGTGAGGAAGATGATGATTTAGCCCTCATCACAAGAAAGCTTAACAAATACATAAGGAGTGAAAGGTTTAGAGGAAGAAAATTCACCTCTAGAAGAGATCCTTCTAAAAAGGAATCCTCATCTCATGGTGACAAGGAGAAATGGGAAGAAAAAAGAGATTTGGTGTGTTTCAAATGCAAAAAATCGAGACACATAAATATGATTGTCCTCTCTACAAAAGTGAAGCCAAGAGAAGAATGAAAAAGGCAATGATGGCCACTTGGAGTGATAGTGAAGAATCCTCCGAAGAAGAAAAGGAGAAAGAAGTAGCAAACATGTGCTTCATGGCAATAGATGATTTTGATGAGGTAAACTCTAACTTTAGTATGAAGATATGCATGATGTTTTTGAAGAATTATATAAGGTTTTTGAAAAACTTAGTTTGAAAAATAATTCTCTCAAAAATAAAATTCAAAAACTTGAAAAAGAGCTTGAAGAAGTGAAAGAAAAATTTTCAATTGTTAAAATATCTAAAACTCATCTTGAAAAAGAAAATGAGATCTTGAGAAGTCAAAATGAGATTTAAAAAAATAAAAATGAATGGTTGACCTTCTTTCTTTCAATTTTTCCTTATGGACAAAAATATTTTGAAATGATCTTAGCTAGCCAAAAATGTGTTTTCAACAAACAAGGGTTAAGATTCAAATCCTCAAAGAATCAAAAGTATTTTTAAAACTATTTGGTAAAAGAATCCTTAAGTGCAAGTCAATCTACTACTTGCAACTTTTGTGGAAGAGAATGACACATTAGTAGCACATGTCCCCTAAGAAATGGACTCAAAAGAATTCAAACATTAAGGTTAAAAAGGTTTGGATTGAAAAATCCAAGGTCACTAACCCTCAAGGACACAAAAAGATATGAGTACCTAAATCAACTTGAATTTTATTTTGTAGGGTTCAAAGAAGGATAAGTGGTTCTTGGATAGTGGATGCTCAAGACACATGACTGGAGATGAATCCAAGTTTGCTTTCCTTACAAAGAGAAAGGGAGGATACGTTACCTTTGGAGACAATGCAAAAGGAAGGATAATTGATCAAGACAACATTGGTAATGACACATCCTTTCTTATTGAAAGTGTTTTATTAGTGGATGGTTTAAAACATAATCTTTTAAGCATTAGTCAACTTTGTGACAAAGGTTTTAAAGTAATTTTTGAAGCATCTCATTGCATCATCAAAGATATTCAAAATGATAAAACCATCTTCATGGGCCATAAATGTGATAATGTTTATACTATAAATATTTCAAAATACGATGACCCTAATAGATGCTTTTCAAGCATGCATGATCAAAATTGGTTGTGGCATAGGAGGTTGGGACATGCTAACATGGACCTCATTTCCCAACTCAACAAAGATGAACTTGTTAGAGGCCTTCCCAAAATAAATTTTCAAAAAGACAAAGTTTGTGAAACTTGTCAAATGGGAAAGCAAATAAAAAATTCTTTTAAAAACAAAAATTTCATTTCAACAACTAGGTCTCTTGAGTTGTTGCATATGGATTTATTTGGTCCCTCTAGGACACCAAGCCTTGGAGAGAAATCTTATGCATATGTTATTGTGGATGATTTCTCTAGATATACTTGAGTATTGTTTTTAAGTAAAAAAAAGAAGAAGCCTTTTATGAGTTTTCAAAGTTTTGCAACAAGGTTCAAAATGAAAAAGGTTTTACAATTACTTGTATAAGAAGTGATCATGAGAGAGAATTTGAAAATATTGATTTTGAAGACTATTGCAATGAGCATGGTATTAACCATAATTTTTCGGCTAGTAGAACTTCTCAACAAAATGGAGTAGTTGAAAGGAAAAATAGAATTCTTCAAGAAATGGCTAGAACCATGGTAAATGAAAACAATTTACCAAAATATTTTTGGGTCGAAGCGGTTAACACTTTTTGTTATGTTTTAAATAGAATATTATTGAGGCAAATTCTTAAGAAAACTCCCTATGAGCTTTGGAAAAACAAGAAACCCAACATTAGTTATTTCAAAGTCTTTGGATGCAAATGCTTTATATTAAACACCAAAGACAATCTTGAAAAATTTGATGCAAAATCGGATGTTGAAATTTTTCTTGGTTACTCAACTTCAAGTAAAGCCTTTTGAGTTTTTAACAAAAGAACCATGGTTGTAGAGGAGTCCATCCATGTTATTTTTTATGAAATCTAACAATTCTTTTCAAGAAAGAGAGAGTTTTGATGATGATTTAGGCTTGGAGACCTCCATGGAGAAATTACAAATTCAAAATAGAAGGCAACAAGAAGAAATTGGGGAGGATCCCAAGAAAGAAGAATCACCATTGGCACTACCCCCTCCTCAACAAGTGCAAAGTGAATCAAGCAAATACCTTCCCTAAAGATTGGAAGTTTGTCATTAACCATTCATAAGATCAAATTATAGGTAATTCATCTAGTGGTGTAAGAACTAGATCATCTCTTAGAAATATTTGCACAAATCTTGCTTCTATCTCTCAAACTGAACCTAAAAATATAAATATGATGCTTTAGTTGATGAAAATTGGATGATTGCTATGCAAGAAGAGCTACATCAATTTGAAAGAAGTGAAGTATGGGAATTAATGTCAAGACCTTCAAATCAAAGTGTTATTGGAACTAGATGGGTCTTTAGAAATACAATGGATGAAAATTGCATAATTATTAGAAATAAAGCAAGATTGGTAGCCCAAGGTTTTAATCAAGAAGAAGAGATAGATTATGAAGAAACCTTTGCTTCTGTAGCTAGATTGGAAGCCATTAGGATGCTACTTGCCTTTGCATGCTTTAAAGAATTTGTTTTATATCAAATGGATGTGAAAAGTACTTTCTTAAATGGTTTTATTAATGAAAAAGTATATGTTGAACAACCACCTAGATTTCAAAGTTTTTACTTTCTAATCATGTTTTTAAACTTAAAAAGATACTTTATGGTTTGAAACAAGCACCTAGAGCATGATATGAAAGATTGAGTAAATTTCTTTTCAAAAAGGGTTTTAAAATGGGAAAAATTGACACAATGCTTTTCATAAAAACCAAAGAAAATGACACGCTCTTAGTGCAAATATACATTAATGATATCATTTTAGAAGCTACTAACGTATCTCTTTGTGAAGAATTCTCTAAATTCATGCATAATGAGTTCAAAATGAGCATGATGAGAGAACTTAACTTTTTCTTTGGACTTCAAATCAAACAACTAAAGGAAGGAACCTTCATCAATCAAGCAAAGTATATAAGAGATCTTCTCAAAAGATTCAACATGGAAGAAGCCAAAACAATGAAGGCTCCAATGAGTTCATCCATCAAGCTTGTTAATGAAGAGAAAGGTAAATCCATTGACTCAACTATGTATAGAGGCATGATAGGTTCTATACTATTTTTGACCGCTAGTAGACCCGACATCATGTACAGTGTATGCTTATGTGCTAGATTCCAATCTTGTCCTAAAGAATCTCACTTAAGTGCCATAAAACGAATTCTTAGATATTTGAAAAGGACAATGGACATAGGCTTATGGTATCTTAAGGGTGATAACTTTGAATTAATTGGATTCTCGGATGTTGATTTTGCCAATTGTAAAGTTGAAAGGAAAAACACTAGTGGCACTTGTCATTTCCTAGGACACTCACTTGTTTCATGGCATAGTAAGAAACAAAATTCGGTAGCCTTGTCAATGGCGGAAGTTGAATATATAGCAGTTAGTTTGTGTTGTGCACAAATCCTTTGGATGAAACAAACACTTAGTGATTTTAATTTGTCTTTTGAGCATGTTCCTATTAAATGTGATAACACTAGTGCAATAAACATTTCAAAAAATCCCATGCAACACTCTAGGACTAAGTATATAGAAATTAGACACCATTTTCTTAGAGACCATGCACAAAAGGGTGACATTACACTTGAATATGTAAGAACAAAAGATCAACTTGCCGATATTTTTACAAAACCTTTAAGTGAAGAGCAATTTGTTAATATTAGAAGATAACTAGGGGTGATTTCTTTATGATCAAATGATTGCTTGATGAATTCTTGTTGAATGTACCTTATGATTGCATGAATTTTTATCATATGCATCATATAGAAATACACTTAGGAACAAAGGTTAAATTTTGACCAAAAATCAAAATTCTCTTGGCATTGGATATAAAAAAAATTGGGGATTTCAATTAAAAAGGGTAGGGGGAGGATCACGAGACGAGAAAATGCATAAAAATTGAAGCGTTGACTGCGTTGACCGTTGACCAGGCGGTCGACAGGTTTGTTAGGGCTAGGAATTTAAAAAGCCTCCCGCGCCTTAGTTTTTCATGCTTTTCCTCTGGTTCTTCAAGGTTTGTGCCGTTTTAGCTGCCAAGAAGTGATTTTTGATGCCATTGTAGCCCTTTGAGAGGTTCAGATTGATTTTTGAAGGCTAGGGTTTTGGATTTGAGATATAAGGCTTTGGATTTGGACAATTTTCTCCTCAATCCGCGCGTCACAGCTAGCTTTAGGGCATTTTCGCGTGCCTAGGGCTTTCAAGTGTGCGTGATTCTCTTTTTAAAAGCTTCGTCTCCCTCATTTCTGCTTTTCCGATGGCGCCTAGAAGAGAGATGGCAACCACTAGGGCTCAGGGCAAGCGCCCTGCTGAGCCATCTCAGCCTAATCAGACCGAGGCTCGTCGAAAGGAGAGGTATGACACGACCCTTTTCAGTTCCGTCGAAGAGTATCAGAGATACAAGCAAAAGTTTTCTCAGAGGAAAGTCATGTCTGGGAGAAGTGTTAATTTCTCCCAACTTCAGTATTTCGGGTTTGAGGGACTCTTTGGAAGGATGGGATGGCTGCCAGTAGTGACGATTTTTGAGCCGATCTTCCCGACTCTGGTGCGTGCATTCTATTCACATGTGACCTACGGACTTAGAGGACCAATCACTTCCACCATTAGAGGTGTTGAGATCAGACTAAGCTTGGAGAACATTTGCCGCATTTTTAACATCCCTTCAGTTTGACTCTGGGTGTATGAGTCCAAGGTTTGGCCCATTGTGCTAGGTTTCGAGCCTAGAGAGGCTATTCAGAGGATGTGTGACCTTGTAGATGCCTAGAGGATGGGCAAACCATCGACACATAGCCTGACCGTGACCAGCTGAGTCATTCATCACATGATCTGCTCCATCTTATTGCCACGAGGAGGACACCAAGATGAGGTCTCGTATCTTGAGGCATTCCTCATAGACTCGATTTTGATAGGGAGACAGATTCATGTGGGGTATCCGATGATGATGCATATGATATCATGCTATGAGAGTTTGACCCGAGTACGCCCATACAACCGCTTCCTTACTAGAGTATTTAAGGATGTCGGGGTTGATTTGAGTAGAGAGATAGACTTTGAGGCCTTTACCACTTATGACACTTATGATGAGCAGTCCTTAGGGTAGATGAAGTTTGAGAAGGCCCCCAATGGATCTTAGATTAGGAGAGCTGAGCGATCACTAGCATAGGCCCGGGGATAGAAACAGATGCATCTTGGAGTAGAGGAGGAGGTCGAGATCCGAGAAATGGAGGGTGGAATAGACCCTCAGAGAGACTTTGAGCAGAGAGGGCTCGAGCTTGATATTCCTCTTCCACTCCAGTCCAAGGGTGTTCAGTTTGAGGCATCATTTCCTGAGTCGATGATGTTTGAACCGTTGTACACAGCGGGACTATCTGCTTAGCCATCCTTCATCGAGCTTTCTCACATAGAGACACCATCTCAGACACCTCATACTCTTGATCATGCACCTTGGATGGATTTATCTACTCAGATTAGTTCACTTGGGACTCGTATGGAGGAGCTTGCAGTAGTTAGTGATACTCGATTATACTCTATGGAGGATTACATAGATCAGTATCAGACTGGCTTTACTTCTTAGTTTAAGCATCTTCAGTAGAGATTTGAGCGTATAGAGGAGTGTATGGATCAGCGGCATACTACTTTTGAGCATCTCCAGCAGAGCATTGAGCGCATTGAGAGTCGCTAGGAGAGTCAACATGAGGAGATAATGGCTTTCCTCCGCTCCATGTTTCCACCTCCTCAGCCTTAATATCTTTAAGACCCCTTTCGTTTCTTTTTGATGTTGCCAAAGGAGGAGAGATATTTAGGATCTAGGAAACCTATACATGCATATCATTCTCATATCATTAGCTTTGTTTTGTGTACATTTGACTTTATTATATATGATATGATATTTTCATGATTTACATTGTTTCCTATTGAAAATTCGTATATCCTGATTATCTCGATTTTAAATTAGTAAATTTAGGTTTGTTTGATCTATGCTTGGTTTGAGGGGGAGATTTCTTTTTCTCCTTGATAACCGAGGTTTGTCATCATAAAAAAAGGGGAGATTGTTAGCCCAAGGGATCTCTTAATCAGGTTTTGATGATAACAAACCATGGTTAAGTGACTAATTGATTTGAATGGTAAAGAATCTCAGGTATAAATTCGAAAACTCATCAAAAACCAAATGGATACAAGATCAAGACTATTGGAAGACTTTTGATCATAGGAAATGAATGTAAGATGAATGCATGGGTGCACTTAAGTTTTTCATACAATTTCATGCATCTTTGAAAACTCGGTTTATCCTTTAAACTTTCAATTTCATTAAAACCCGAGTTTTATCAAATGTACCTTAGGCAAAATGTTTTAAAATTGACATATTAATTAATCTAAAGACCTTGCCTAAGTGTTAGAAAAGAAAAGAATTGAAAAAGGTAGGTTTTCAGGGCCAAAAGATTGAACTAGTTGAGGTTATGGCCAACCGGCTCAATCGGTTGGGGAACCGGTCGACCGGTTGCCCTTGTCCGGTTAAAGTCTGATCGAGGGGTGCCAAAAACACTCTCTCTCATCCTGTAGCCTCTTCTTCCCGGTTGAGGGTCAACCATTCTCGGTCGACCTTAGGCCGAGGTCCAGTCGAGGAAACGGTAACTTGTCAAAACATTAAATGCCCAACTACTAGTGATCCAGTCGACCCCCAGCTCAACCGGTCGAGACTACCTTTTGCTGTTTTTGACTCCCGAGCTTAGAAACCTATAAATTAAGAGCTCCACTTCATTTATGATATATAGAACACTTGCAATCAATTGTCTACCTACCTGTTCTTAATAAAAAAACTCTCATTTCCTCCTTAGTGCATTAAATTATCACTTGCATATCCTTTTGTGCACCCTTGTGAGTTATCCTAGCTTTGTTTTGTATTTGAGCTAGGTTGAGTGATTCATTCTTGTAAAAACCGAGTGTTAAAGCCTTTAAGAGGTTTGAATCTTGAAGAGATTGTGTAAGAGCCCATTGGAGTCGAAATCCAAGTGTAAGAAGATTGGAAGCTGGGTTGAAGCTTCAAGTTAGTGGAATCCTCACTCGGTTAGGAGATTGAGGAGAGTGGACGTAGGCAAGGAAGTGTTGAACCACTATAAAACCCAAGTTTGAATTCTCTAACTCTATCTCTTTACTTTTGTTTATATTGTACTTGAAATTGTTGTGTTGAAGAGATTTAAAAAAACCCAATTTGCCCCCCATTTTGGGTGTTTTTCTTGAGTAAACATAACCTTTATTTTCTCAGAAACCTTTTGAGTAAAAATGTGATATCCTTGGATTTTGTAAGATCTGAAAATAATGTTGCTGATCAGTTGATCATGGGTCTTTTTAGGAATTGTCTTAGAATCAATGAAGGGGATGAGGCTTAGGCCCTTAAAGAAGTCATCTCAGGAGGTAACCCAACCTTTTTTATTGTAGATCTGATGAAGGTTCAATGGGTAGTAACAATCCACATAACATGACTTAATAGCACTACTTTTAAGGAAAGAGTTTTTTTCCTATCCCTATGATAATAGTGCTTTTGATGGGAAGTCGAGAAGGGTATTTCCCTGAATAAGCCCAAGGTAGGAAATTCTGTGAGGTACATGTCACACATACCTTTAGAGAACTCACTTAAATAAGAGTCATCATGAGGCCGCAACTATGGGAGTAGGATTGTTCCCTAGTAGCTCTCAAGAGAATTAAGATACTATAGTGCATGGCCATTAATAACACTAACCCGCTTAGAACCAAGTCCCATATCAATACTATGTGTGTGACATGTTAAAAGTTTGACTCAAGGGCCTAGTTCAAGACATAGTTCACTATGGATCCTCAAATGAAAAGTCTCAACACTAAGTGTAGGTTTAACTTTGGAAGACACCTATACCCATTGCATAGTATAAAGTTAACCATTGTATATTATAAAGTTGCCCATTACTTTCTCTATTTATTTATTTGTTTTATTTTATTTTATTATTTTATGTTTTAAACCTTGTGGGAGAATGTAAGATTTTATTTAAAAATATAAAGTTTAAAACTTCCTATTACAAATAAGGAAGAGATAAAAATCTTGGTTGTGAAAGTAAAAGGTAATAAATGATTTTTACTTTTCCAACGGTTGTGTGAATTTATTAATATTTACAAGATTTTATGGAGTTAACTGTTCTAAAATAAATAAGATTTAGACAACGATTATTTTATTCTTTAAAAAGGACCTTTCATTTTATGGAAATATTATAGAGAAATTGTTTTATTCTTTTTTTCTTCCTTGAGTTTTCTTTTTTGGGCAACAAGATTGTGGATAGGTTCTCTATAGCGTTCCTATGGATGTGCCCATAGAGGAGGCACTGTTACGAGTCAATGATTGGGATTGTATCTTGGGGATGCTATTTTTCATTATTTAAAACCACACAAAGGGAGGCGATAGTAGCTTTAGGACAACATGCTACCATGAGCCTTACCAAATCAGGCCAACTCTTTTTTAACTTTTAATTCTGTTTAAATTTGTAGTTTCTTATTTTTCATGTTTCATTGAGAAAGCAAATTTTAAGAAAAGAAATCATGACAATATAAAAAGGAAGATTTTTTTATTTTTCCATTAAAGATGTATGAGTGAAATAAATTATCTAAGGTGGTGTTTGTTTTTTGGCTGAATAGAAAAAGTCAAATATTTTGGATTTTTCTATTCAGCTAAAAGTAACTCATTGACATCAATTAACATAATTAAATTAAACTTATTAATAATAAGTTCACTTTAGTTATGTTGATTAGTATCAATAAAGTACTTTTAACTGAATAGAAAAAGTTAAAATATTTGACTTTTTCTATTCAATCAAAAAACAAACGCCACCTAAGAGTTGATCTATTTCACTTTTTTTTTATTATGACAAGAATTATTTGAGTATATTAATGATTAAGATTATAATTTATGCATATCAAATGAGAAAAAAAAATTATGATAAGAATTTTTTAAGTGCGTGATTAATGAAAGTTGAAACCAATAAATGTAAAATGAGATTTGTTGTTAAAGGATTTACATGATGAATGCATAGAGCATATTACAAAGAAATGTTTTTTGTAGTAGCAAAAATAAATATTTTTTCGAGTCTTCTTACGGTGGTATAAAAACCACTACAAGAAATTATAGCAATAAAGATAAACTATTTCCTTTTCAAAACTATTAATTTTGTGGCAAAATGTCTTTAAGCACTAAAACTTCATCTTAAAAATCATCCCTATAGATATGTCATCCAATATAGTAGGAGACAACATATTCAAATTTGTTAGGAAAATTATTTTATGACAAAAAACAAAATTGGGCCAAATATATTCTTCAACAAAAATTTTTTATGACCTAAAGTCATTACTTTCATTGTGAAATAAATTAGCAAACATGATGTTTAACTATTTCGGAGACGTAAGAATTCATTAGGAGACAAATTAGTTTGTCTGTAAAGGTTTCTTTACACTTTAGGAAGTGAGTTTTTTTGTCTCGAAATGTTGACACATAATTTGGGCAACAAAATGATTTCATTTCAAAAAGTTAATTTTTTTTTTTTACATAGGGAAACGAAATATTTTAGTTCGAAAAATATCGACACAAATGATTTTGTCTCAAAAGGTTATTTTATTTTATTTTTATTTTCTTTACATAAGGAGACAAAATATTGACACATAATTTAGGAAACAAAATAATTATGTATCTAAATGTTTTTCCTCTAATTAGGAGACAAAATAATTCATCCCTAAAGGTTGATAAAGTTTGGGTTGCAAAATTAATTTTGTCCTTAAATATTTTTGCACACATTTACAGATGAAATAATCTTGTTAATACGTATATAAATTTGTATAAACCTGTAAGATATTCAACAATTTTTTTAATATCATGACATTGTATAAATTTGTGCATAAGAGCGTTTTGGTAATTAAGGTTACAAAAGGGTAAGTGAACAATATCTCTGGTCTGTGCTAATTGATTAATTGAAGCCCTGTGTGGTTAATTAATCAATTAGTAACATTTTTGGACTAGATTAAGTAACCCTGAGCCTATGGTGGATTCAAGTCACTTAAGCCTAGTAGGAAACTTGTAAATACCTTTTTTGGGCTTAGGGTTTCTAACCATTGTCATTCTCTCCTTGTAGTTTAGAGGGAGAACCCTAACCTCTAACCTTGAGATCTCCACCATCTCAGTGCCTAGACTCAAGGAGGAGTCATTGGGTGGAAGATCATGGTGTTTACCAGATCTACTACGACTTTGGAGTATTCTACATCGATTGAAATTGATCTGAGAACATTTGAATAAAAGGTATGTGACATTATTCTCTAGATTTATGTTTTCTATGGTATCAATATTGTTTTTTGAATACTTGGGTTTCCTCTATGATAGATTTAGAGAGCCTAGGATAGATTCTCATGCACCTTAAAGATCCAAGACATAGTGGAGTAATTCAAGGTTCCCAACAATCATAGTGTAGACCCTCCATTTTGTCCTCCTAGCACATGTTCTATAAGGTATTTGTTCAATACTTTACAACAATTCCCTGGTGGCCCATTACTACTCGTGTAGCCTATCTTTTCTAAGCCACCTTGGGGACTTTGGTTGAGGGATTTACCAAACCCAATTATGACTCTTAGCAGCCCTATTTAGACTTAGGATCATTTAGGCACCCTAGGCCCACTTAGGCACCTTAGGCTCACTTAGACACCTTAGGCTCACTTAGACACCTTAAGCTCACTTAGGCCCACTGAGGCACCCTAGGCCCATTAGGCACATTAGGCCCATTTAGATATACTTGGCCCATTAGGCACCACCTTAGGCCCACTTAGGCACCGTAGGTCCATTAGGCACCTTAGGCCCATTTAGATATATTTGTCCCATTAGGCACCACCTTAGGCTCATTTAGGCCCACTTAGGCACCCTAGGCTCACTTAGGCACCCTAGGTTCACTTAGGCACCTTAGGCCCACTTAGGCACCTTAATGTCACATGATGCTTCAAATGAGCCTTCTCATGGGTTTATATAGAGCCCAAGAAGCTTCTGGAAACTCATGGAATCATCTACACGAAGCCATTGGAGGGAAGAGTGTGGAAGGTTCTAGAGATGCCTAGAGATGTCCACATATCTCTACACTATGGTGGAATGCATGAGAGGAGTCCAAGGCTTTCTAGAGAACTCTAGAGATCTCATGTACATAAGGTTGTACATAGAATTGTGTAGGGTATTCTAGAATCTTCTTGATTTGTAAGGAACCCTCCAAGGTTCCAGAGAGTTCCATTGGTGCTTATAAATAGGTGAGGGCCTCATTTGACCAAGGCACCACCCAAATCACTTCCTAACCAAGCAAGTGAGCTTCTAAGCATTGTATAGCTTCCTTTGAAAGCAATAAAGCTTCCATTCTTTAAGAGTCGCCTACTATGTTTTCTCAAGCTTCCGAGTCGTGAGCACCTTAGCCTAGCAAGCTAAGTGTTGGGAGTAAGATGACTTAGCAAGATCAAGTGTCTTGACTTGTCTAAGTGTCGCATAAGCTTAGGAAACGACTAAGTCCGTGACAAGTGGTATTAGAGCGCGGCTATGAAGCGGGCATAGTAAAGGAAGCATGTCGGGCTCTAACGTGGAGGAGACTAGCGAGCAAACTAGTGGGAAGGAGATCGAGCCTATTGCACAGGGTAGGGGCAAGAAGGATAAATCTCGTGATGTCATTGCCAACATGGAGGCAAGGTTAACTAAGGTGGAGCTAGCCATGGCGGACACTCGGGAGGGGTTGGACTTGATTGAGCAAGGCATGGAGAAGGGCTTAGAGGATTTAAGAGAGCAGATCCAAGACCTTCGTGAGGGGGTGCTAGTCTCATAGGTTCAGCCAGTGTCTCACGAGGAGTTTATGTCCTTCCAAGAAAAGGTTTTGAGCATGCTTGCTAGCATGGAGTCAAGGATAGAGGCCTTGGCCACTCGAATGGAGTCCTGAGACCAGGAGGTTAGGCAGAAATTGGCCATCTACAAGGCTGTTGTGTCGGCACGGGTCATGACCACCTAGGAGACATCTAGGGTGGAGGTGTTGAAGCCACAAGGGTTTAGTGGCAAGCGGGATGCCAAGGAATTGGATAACTTCTTATGACATATGGAGTGATACTTTGAGGCTATCGCATTGACTGATGAGGCAACTAAGGTAAGAACTGCAACCCTCTACCTTATTGACACAACTACTCTATGTTGGCGTTGGAGGTTTGCCGATATGGAGAAAAACGTTTGCACCATAGAGACATGGAAGGACTTCAAAAGGGAGATTAAGAGGCAGTTCTACCCTGAGGATGTAGCTTACCTGGCTAGGAAAAACATGAGGCGTTTTAAGCACACAGGCTCAATATGCGACTATGTCAAGGAATTCTCTTCACTCATGCTTGAGATCCCTAACATGATTGAGGAGGAGTTGCTATTCAACTTTATAGATAACCTGTAAGGGTGGGCCAATGATTACTACCAAAAAGTGCTATTTTGTAGACCTAATAATAATGGTTTTAAGCACCTTTGAGTAGTAATCATATTCATTTAACCCAATTAATTCATTAAGGTCCTTAGTAATTGGTTTTAACCAATTTTGTGGCAAGTTTACATGTTTTGATCAGCTTATGAGCCAATTCAAGCATGCCAATTGATGGAGGAGCTATTTGGGCAAGTTAAGCAAGGATTTTGGATGATTACATGCTTGAATTTCAAGTGGAAACACGAGCACAAGCAATGGAGAAGAGGAAAAGAGAGTGAAGAAAATAGCTGCAGTCTTCTTTCGCACTTTTGAGGAACTTCCCGAAGTCCAATTTTTACATGCTATATACCATTTGAAAGCTTAGGAAGTCAAGAATCCAACGCTTCAAACCGTGTATGATTTGGAGCTGAAATGAGGAAGATATGGCCTTCGGAAGACAACTGCATCATGTCAAATGGCCAATTTCGCAATGTGAATTTCACATTGCGAAAATTTCGCAAGGGGATTTTCTTCATGCTGCGAAATTTTCCATTTCGCACCATGAAGAACCACATTGCGAAAATTTCGCAAGGTGGATTAGGCACATTGCGAAATTCCTTTGAGTCCCCTGTTTTGAGACGTTTTTGATGTTATTCCACCACCGGTTCTCCAAGATATTTTGCTTGATTTTTAGTTTTATAAATACCTATTTTACCCTTGTAATCAACCAATGAATAGGTTGCTTTTGTAATAGCTCTTGTAATTTAGCTTGTTATTGTCTTTAAATAGAGGTGAAGAGCCTCAGACACGGATCATCTAACCTTGTAATGATCTAACCTTGTAACCTGTAACTTTATAAGTTATAAGAACTTTTATTTTCTCTTTTCTTTCTCATTTTCTTAGTAGCCAAACATCCTTGAGGGATGAAATCCCCAAGGATGAGAGGCTAAAACCTTTTAGTTTCTTGAAGTAATGGATGCCATGTGAAGCTCCCGTGTTAGGATGGAGATTTCCAAGCCATGAATGTAAGTAGTTGAGCATCATAAATGTTTTCATTCAAAGTAAAGCTTTTAATCCCTCGACTTGCTTTGAATGGCCAATACTTGATAAGCTTTTGGTCTCAAAGTGGATTCTTATTGTTAGATCCATCGACGTTAGCTAGTTATCTCCTACGAGCCATTGTATTGCAAGTCGAGGAGATGACCTATATCCATAAAAGAGCATTTATGAGGTTTAGCTACCCTTTTTGTAAGTTTTCAAGGACTAAAACTCAGTTGTTAAACTCATACCGGTTCGGGAAGTAAGCATCACCTTAGTTGCTTCCCCAACTCGAGGTGAAAAGTCCCAAAATCTCCATTTTTACACAAAGTGAGTTAAGCATGGCTATCCAAAGCTTTGAGAAACTTCTTTTTCCATCTTTTAACTTATTTTCACGTTAGTTTAGTTTACACACCTTCATCTTTTTATGTTTTCATCTTAACCTAATTCTTATTAAGAAAAATTCACTCCATCCTCCGAACTTCACCAGTTAAAGTAAAAACCCTTCCCAGTGTTCGATCCTAGAGCCACTATGCTATAGTAGCTTTGCTACTTTAGTGTAAGGACCTTAGGTATAAATTTTGTTGATACCCTTACATGCCAAGCTACCAAGAGTCGGGTTATCAAATGGCGCCGTTGCCGGGGAAGGTGCTACTTCACTGTGAATAAATCAGTGGGAGGTAACTTGTGAGACTTCTCATGAGTAAGGTGAATTCTATCTCATTTTTAATTTACTAACTTTTTATTTTAGTTTTAGAACATTTTTAACTTAGTTTAGATAAGTTTCTTTTAGCTTTTAACTTTCATTTTTAGTTTATTTTTCATACTCTGTTTTTCCTTCCGCATGCTCTGTTTTTTTCTTCTTTTTCTTTGTTTTGTTTATTTGTTTTGTTCCAGCTCAATTTGTGCATTCCTTGTTGGATTCGAGACCAAGAGGGAACCCTGGTACAAGTTGAAGAAAAGAGCCTTAGTTGAATATCATTTTTTAGAAATGGAAATTCCACATGAAGATCAAAGCTCTCATTATGATCATGAGAAGGACAAATTTGCATACCTATCCATGAGGGATCGGATTGAGTTAGGGAAAAGGCAAGTTCAACAAAGCCAATGGGGTAGTAAGTATGCCTTGAATGAAGACATAAGCATGAAGGCAAAGCTAGCATCTATGGCTAGAAGGATAGAGGAGTTTGAATTGGGGAATGTGCATCTTTGAAGCACAACCACAAGCCATGCCAACTTCATTTGAGTATATAAACCATCCCAACCTTGCAACCCAACCTCAACCTCAACCATCAATGAGTACATCTTCATTGGAGCAAGCCATTTTGAAGATAAGCAAAGTCATGGAGGACTTTGCAGGTGAGCAACAAAAGATCAACTCTCATCTTAATGAAAAGATTGATAATTTGGAGAGTTCAATAAATGTAAGAATGGAGGGGGTTTATAATGATCTATCACTAAGGATAGAAAAAGTTCAAGACTCCATTGAGAAGCTCACCAATCTCGACATAGCAAGGGGGAAAAGGAAGCTTCCTCCTCAACCCCACCATAACCTTCAAGGAACCAATGCAAAAAGATCAAGGAAAGTGTTGATGATCGACACTTTGGTGGGGGATTGCTATGAAAACTCTATGGACCAACCTTCCATTGAAAATCATAAGGTTCAAGATGATAAAGGGTTACTTGAACCCTTTAAAGCATCCACTTCTCCAGGGAAGAGAAGAGAAACGAATCCCCTTGGACCAAATGGGAAGAATGGGGAGATCGATCCTCTGTACATTAACTTAGAAATATATAAAGCTAGTTTTTCTCTCTTCTCCTGTTCTTCTCCATTTCTATTTTCTTAGTAGCCAAACAGCCTCTGAGGGCTTTTCCTCAGAGGATGATTGGCTAAAACTTTAAGTTTCTCAAAGTATGGATGTTATGTGATGGCTTGGATGCAATCCCATGGAAATTTCTCGCACCCGGAAGGTAAGGTAGTCGTTTTTCATTAATGGTTCATTAATGCAAAGTTCGATTTTTATTTCCTTTGGACAACTTCCAACGGCCAATACTTGATAAGCTTTTGGATTTATATCCATTAGTTATCTCCTACGAGCTATTGGAAGGTGAGGTCTTCAATTCCAAGTTTTGCATTAATCCATTAGAACCAATTTCAATGGCCATTGAAAGGCGAGTTTATCACCCGGAATGACTTTGAGTTGCCAATATTTGGTAAGCTTTTGGCTTTAGACCATTAGTTATCTCTTACGAGCCATTCAAAGGAAGTCTAAGGTGAATAACCATTGATGAAATTCACTACCATCTGTTTTGCCATTTTAGAGGATTAAAACTTGATTTGCTAAATCCATACCGGTTCGGGAAGCAAGCATCACCATAGTTGCAACCCCAACGCGAGGAGCCTATCCTGAGATTTCCAAATTGCATAAGAGCCAGAGCATAGCTATCCTACCTTTGAGAAACTTGTTTTTACATCCTTTTATTTTAGTCTTTAATGTTAGCTTAGATTAGTTTAACTCTTTCTAAAACATTTTCATTTTCTTTTAAAGCTAACATCCATAAGAAAATCACCTATTTTCCTAATTTGAATATCATTAGTGTTTGCGAAAACCCTTCCCAGTGAACGATCCTAGAACCACTATGCTATAGTAGCTTGGCTACTTTAGTAATAGTATTTAAGGTATAAATTTTGTTGATACGCCTTTAAAGCTAAGCTACCATGAGTCGCATCAGCCAAGCAAGAATTAAGGTGCCAAGGAATTCAAGACTTAGCCATTGCTATGGCAGTAGCAGAGTCTTTAACGGATTATAAGAAAGGAGACTCCTCCAAGTTTGAGTCTTTGGAGGATAGCCACACCACGGGTGGGGGAGATGAGGTCTCAAGGGACCACAATGCTCCTAGAATGGGATCAAGCAAGACGCTTAACGTCTGAGAAGGAAGAGGTAAGGCGGAAATGAAGAAGTTTACACCTAAAATCAAATGCTTCCTATGTGATGGTCCACATTAGGCATGGGATTGTCCAAAAAGGAAGGCGCTTAATGCCATGATCGAGAAGATGGAACAGGAGGACGAAGCACATATGGGCTCGATGCAGCTACTAGGTGCCCTCCAATTTAACCCAAAGCTTAGTATGCCTAGGACCTCCTTACTATCAGGGGTGCCCACAAGAAAAGGAGTGAGCTGAGGTAGCCCACACATACATCGACAAGGTCACCAAGGGAAATGTGAACTTGATGGGTAAGAGGAAGCAACACTCCAAGCATCGAAAGTGCAGGGATCTGCATCCATTCGAGGCCTCACAAGAAAAGGAGGTGAAAAATATCCTGGCTAAACGGGTCACCAGGAGACAAGGGGTCCCTCATGTGATAGAGTATCTAGTCCGATTGAAAGGACTACCTAGGAGGTAGGTAAGCTAGGAACATGCGGATGCCTTGAGAAGGTTTTGGAAACACATCGAGAGGTTTCAAAAAGAGGCAACGACGAGGATGTCGACAGCATAGGTGGGGGAGAGTGTCATAGGATGCTTCAAATGAGCCTTCTCATGGGTTTATATAGAGCCTAGGAAGCTTTTGGAAACTCCTGGAGCCATCTACACTAAGCAATTGGAGGGAAGAGTGTGGAAGACATGAGAGGAGTCCAAGACTTTCTAGAGAATTCTAGAAATCTCTTGTACATAAGGTTGTACATAGAATTGTGTAAGGTATTCTAGAATCTTCTTGATTTGTAAGGAACCCTCCAAGGTTCCAAAGAGTTTCATTGGTGCCTATAAATAGGTGAGTGCCTCATTTGGCCAAGGCACCACCCAAATCACTTCCTAACCAAGCAAGTGAGATTCTAAGCATTGTATAGCTTCTTTTGAAAACAATAAAACTTTCATTCTTTAAGAGTCGCCTACTATGTTTTCTCAAACTTTCGAGTTGTGAGCACCTTAGCCTAGCAAGCTAAGCGTTGGGAGTAAGGCTGACTTAGTAAGATCAAGTGTCTTGACTTGTCTAAGTGTCGCACGAGCTTAGGAAACGACTAAGTTCGTGACATTAAGCCCACTTAGGCATCTTAGGCCCATTTAGATATACTTAGCCCATTAGGCAGCCTAGGCTCTACTTAGGCACCTTAGAATCAATTAGACACCTTAGGCCCACTTAGGCACCTTAGGCCCACTTATGCACCTTAGGCTCACTTAGGCACCTTAGGCCCATTTAGGTACACTTGGCCCATTAGGCACCTCATAGGCTCATTTAGATACACATGACCTATTAGGCACCACCTTAGGCTCACTTAGGCACCCTAAACACGTTTAGATGCACTTGACCCATTAAGCACCACCTTAGGCCCACTTAGGATCCCTTGGATAGTTCTTTAAGCTTAGTGCACCAAGGTTTGTCTTCTGGAATTCTATTTGTTTGATTTTTATTTTAAGTGGGTTCTAGTTTATTTATTTATTTATTTGTTTGTTCTTTTTTTTTTTTTTTTAGGAAATTATATAATACCAACGTTATATTTCTTTATCATGAAATAATATTTTGGTTATCTTGTGCATGTATATGATTAATATTTTTATTTATTTTTACTTTTCCTTTTTTTTAATTGGATGATTTTGTTTTTTTATTATTATTATTACTGCATGGTTTTTTGGAAGGAAGATTCAACCGTGATTTGAAAGAGCATTCAGCCCAAGACGGATATGAAAAAATGAAGAAAGAGATAGATAGGAAGGTTTTAGGGAGGGTTGTTCAAGAAACTTACCAAAGCTGGTTTTGGCAGCTAAAAAGAAGATATTCGGTGTGTATATGGATGGAATGAAGGCTAGGTTCTTTCTGATCATGTTGGACTGATGCGGAAGATTGCGGGCTCTCTTCAGACTGGTGAGGGTTTTTTTTCCATGTTGGTGGAGTCAACAGGACTGATTAGAGGAATCGCGGATTGACTGAGTAAGAGAGGGAGCAAACAACGAGCTGATGGGGGAGTCCAAAGTAGGTGCAACCGCATTGAGGAAGAGCAGGGAGCAAGACCATTCTGAGCACGTTAGGGGAGGAATTCTTTTTTAGCAAGAGTTGGAGGATATATTCAACACGTCTTGGGATGATGGGCAACGTGATAGAGAGGGACAGAAGAGGAGCCAACTGCATTGTTCTGAGGAAAGGGAGAAAAAGAAGAAAATTTTCAAATAGGATAAAGAGAAATTTTTAGTGGGGCAACCAACTGTTGGAAATCGAGGCACTATAGGTCGCACCATGGAGAGGGTCTTCTTAAGTTGAGGGGAGGAAACATGGTTTTTTTTAAGAGGAGCATGACCAAATTTTTGAGGGAGGCTACATGACTAGATTTTTTTAGGGGGGAACCACAGTTTTTGAAGAGGAGCTTCACTAGGTTTTTGAGAGGACTCAAGGCAAATCTTCCAAGCATCATGGCTAAAGAAAAATCATAAAATACCATGGCTACATCTTGAAATGGATTGAAGGGAAAAGTTTGGATAGGAAACAATCCTCTTTTAGAGAGATACAGTCCGCGTTTTGAAGACATTTCAGGGTTTTTTTTTTTTTTTTTAAGAATATGGAGACAGAGAGATATTCAACTCATTTTTAAGAGCACATTCAGGTCGTGTTCTAGGGATATTCAGAGTGTGTTTTGTTTTAAAGTCACATTCAGGCTGCGTTTTGGAGTCACATTCAGGCTGTGTTTTTTTTTGGGATTATTGAGAACACACGTTGGGAGCACATTTAAGCTGTGATCTGAGAGGAAGGATGAGTCGAGCACCAAAACTGGAAAATGAATGTCAGTTTGTTTTTCTTCGAAAGTCAATCCGGGTTTTGAAAGAAAACTAGTTTGTGTTTCTTTGAGGGTCAGTCTGAGTTATTGAAAGAAGGTTTCCGACCTATGAAGAGGAGATATTGCAACACGTTCTCTGAATGGTGGTTCCATCCATGATAGCATTCGTCTTGAAGCTATGATCTAAGAAAATCCTAGAGGTCTTTGGAAGGATCCATCAAGAAGAGTATTTAGTAATCTTTGGTATTCCAAGTTCAAATGGTGCTTCCACCAGAAACTGCAAGTATGATTGATGCTCTTGAAGCCTTTCTAGATGCCCCACCATTTCCTTGCGACTTCTGCTGCATTCGTTGCCATAATCACGTTGCTTTTGACTACCCTTTTCCATGGCTAAACTCCTCTTTGACCCCGATGTTACCGGTGTGATGCATAGAGCATACAATAATTCAATTCGTGGTCTATATGTTGGTGAACATCCTGATGAGAGTCATGTGGATGTGGTTTTTGTCTACTGTAGTTCATGTGGAAGTTGGCTTGGGTGGAGAATAAAAATTAAATTCAAGTTTGCTAGCATTCAAGAATCTGATAACTTGGGTGTTGTTGATTTCAAATTCAGCAATTTCTTCAAATTGTTGTTCATCATCGATCAGATTCCTTTTTCACTTGGAAGTTGTTTCTTTCAAATTAATCCAACATGTATGCTAATTTTAGGAAAGTGATAGTTCTGAAAACAGCAAGACCAACCACATCAACAGCAGACCCAACTCTAGCATAGGATCCCAACCCAACTCTAACACGGCTCAACTATTATTACTACTCTCGGTTCTTTAGTAGCAGCCTAAATGTTCGAGGTGGTGTTGTACAAGCCAGGGAACCCAATACTAGCTACTATGTGGCTGATTACATTACTAACCCTTACTATTCAGATGATGGATTAATAATTTCTAAAAGGATTACAACTGAAAATGAGGAGACTAATTTGGCCTTAACCGATATCTACTGTGACAGATGCAGACAACCTGCTGGCTGGAAAGTCCTTTAGTAGGACCAAACTCACCTTATTGTCGATATAAACCTCTTGCTGCCAGTTTCCATTCAACCATTGACTTTCTAGATTTAAAATTTGTTTAAGCAACTTTAGAATATTTTTTAAAAATTTCCAAAACTTGTATGACTTTCCTCACTTCTTGAACTTGAATTTAAAGTTTTGTTTAAGTTAAAAAGTCATTCTTGAATAGAAGATATAAACGAGTTTTTAGGGGGGCTCTGTTTTCACCCAATTCTGGATACTCGAGATCTTTTTGCAAAAATAAAATACCAGAAGAATTTTTAAATTTGATTTAATATTTTTATTCAATTTTAGGATTCTTGAAATTGATCTTAGATATATAAAATATTAAAAAATATGCATTTTTGAGGGAGATATGATTTTTCAAAGTCGTATCTACTGTGCATGCTGGATTTTGGACATCTGATTAGCTTGAGTGTTTTAAAAATATTTTTGAGTACTATCCGACCCTACATTCATTTTTTATGTGATATAGACATTTTGATCTATGTGTGTGATTTTTTATTTTATTTTATGTGATAATTTATTATTTAAATTTTCTTTTATGCATGTCACCTTCTTTTTATATCTAATCTGGACTTTGTAGAACCTTTAGGTGTCCTTGCTATAATCTGTCTTTTGAATGAGTGTTTGGCTTTCGATATGTTGATCTAGATGTGTAGGAGTTGTTCCTTGATTTTTTTTCATAATTAAATTCCACTCTAAGCCATTTTTAGAAATTATTTTATGATGCTTCCTTTTCTAACTACATGTTGATGGTTTTATACTTTATTTGAAATTGTTATTATTTTGGAGTCATTTGATTAATCTTAACTCAATTTCTGGCTTTGGCACTGTATATTAGACATAATGGATATGTTATATAATTCATGCTTGTCCTAACCCCTCTAGTATTTTTGGAGGAATCTTATAAATTATGCTGCTATCCAGATACACTCTTTATCACTTGCTTTTCAAAATTTTATGAACATGCATGTTGTTGTGGGCCATATCCATGTCTGATCTCATCCTTGGGTGCTTAGATGTATGTTAGATTTGCTTGGATAAAATGCATGTTTGTGTTCTATATTTCTATACTTACTTTGATGTCTTATGATAGCGCTTGAGAGGTAGTCCAGGTATTCATCCTAACCTTCCTTTACGATTGTGATTGGTTTTCTTGTTTGACATGCTATTTTTTGAAATCACTTAGCCTACCTAGGTATCTATAATCAACCAAATTAATTGTCATATTTCCCTCAACATAGTTAGTAGAGACCTCTATAGGGCTTAGAGGGGTGCTACCTTTTAAAGGTACCTTTCCAATAGGTAACCTGATCCTCAGATTTAGACTTAGGTTTTCAAAGACTTGCTTTTCCAAAATTATAGAGTCAATTCTTTAGGGTTTTCTTTTATATTTTATTTTCTCTTTCAAAATAAAATAAAATAAGTGGCGACTCCGATTTTTCCAAAACTTAAAATTTTCACCAAATTTAAAGCGAGTCTCGCCAATTGAGTGGGGACACATGTGAAAAATGCGGGTCCACACATAGCTTCAAGAAGAAATCAACTAATAAGTCATGAAAAAGCTTCTAAAGACATGTTTGAACATAAAAAAACTAATCTCTAAAAGATGCAATGAATCCTATTTTTTAATGTTAATCAATCCCTTCCCCTGGTTTTACTGAGTTGAGTATTTATAGGCAAATGAATACCTTTTTTGGGTATCCAAATTCGAGTTTTTTTTGTTCTTAATAGCCCTTGGTTGCTATAAAAAAACATGACCAAATTAATATGAAATTAGATTTTAAATAGTGGGAATTTGTTAGTCCAAGGGATAATTAACTTGCTAGAATGGGATATGGGTGCATGCATCTAAGGTCCAAATTATAATAAGGAACATATACATTTTTAGAAAGAAAGAAAAAAAAAAAAGAATCCTTAGCATGTATGTAAAGTGATTACACATCTAGAGGAGAGAGGATACCTAGGGTTTTCTTTCTTGGAAGATGGAATAGCACACAATCTAACTCTAAACCCTAACAAGGCTAATATAACTTCTCTTAAGCCCACCATGGGATTAGGTCACTTAATCTAGTTTACTAGATCTTATTTAATTAATTAGCCTCAATGAAATTTAATTAATTAATTAATTAACTTAATTTAGAAAACTCAAAATTAAATAATCATAAGTTGTTCTGTAATTTTAGTTTTGCACAAAATTTTGTGATAGTAATCCTTGTTATGATGGGATCATGGGTGCGTGCATCTAAATTATGGATGGAAAAAAAATTTTCTCCCAAAAAATATATAAGAAGTGATTACATAAACTAAATTTATTTTAGCATTGAATTGAGCAAGAAATTATATACTTAAATGTGAAAGCTCAACAACTTTTCAACATGAAGGCTCAAAATTCAATCAACTTCAAAAAATAGATCAAGAAAGGGTGATCTAAGAAGATTTAACAACAAATATTCAGCAAGTTGAGTTTCTTGCCACTTACTACAAGTAGAGTTTGTTGCACCTTTTTCCAAAAATATGTCTAGATGAGGAGTAGTGGAGTATCCAACTCAAAAACACTACTTGGAAGAATTTTGAGTCTTGACTTCTTCAAAGAAAACAGATTGTTGACCAAGCCTACTTCTAATAACAATTGTATAGATAGTTGAGAGAAATAAACAACATGTTGAATATTTTCTATTAGCTGTAATCTCATGTTGTCTACATTATCCTTGATATTCGAAACAGTGCAACTAACACAATGGTTATCAATAGAAGGAAACTAAGGATAGTGGGGAGGTTACAAATCCTACCTCCTACTGATATCTATAGAAGAGACATCTTTTGATGGAGTTCTACAACTTCTAGCATTCTAGAAACTTTTTATGATGTGATTTTTTTTCTATTTTATTCAATTCATATTGCTATCTTTACGAGGATAAATTTTTTTAGCTTCTGTAGTTAACATGGATTATTTCAAATTTCTTTAATTTTGGAAGAAAATTCAAGCATGAATAACAACATAACAAATCCCCCATATTAATTTCTACTCTCAAGTTAACTTTGTGATCATTTCTCCAACAATCTTCCTCGTAAAATTAAATTTAATAAACATATATTAAATACCAAATTTTTTGGATGCAAGAACGAAGAAAGAAAGGAAAAAAAAAATGTAAGCAAACATGGAATAAATTTCATAAATAGTATCAGTTCTTCATACTTCATTGGTAAGTACATGGATAATTTCATATTGCAACAACATTTATTAAATTTAAGCTTCCCTCCATGCCAAGTTCTATTTGTACATAAGAGCAGATAACTTATAAAGCATATCAGAAGCAGCATAGTAGCATGAATATATACATTCTTCAATGAGATAGAACCATCTTCTTCGCCAATAAGGATTAATGTAGAGAAGTGCAACAAATACCAATAAAATCGTAATATATGATGCTACAAAACTTGCAGAGAAAACGACAGGGTCAATGTCATACCACTTTCCTTCACTTTCATCATATAGCATGGTTGGCGGCTGATCTACAACAGTTTCACATTTTCTCTTTATCATTGACCCACAAAGAAAAGGATTACCATCATAGCTGCTCTCATCGAATGTTCCAAATTGTGCTTTCATGTCCGGAATTCTACCTGAGAAGTTGTTATGAACCACAATGAATACAGCCAAAAAATTTAGATTAATAAGTTGTGAAGGAATTTCTCCACTCAAACTGTTATAAGAAAGGTCCAAACTCTCTAGTTGGTGAAGTTTTGAGAAATCCTTGGGGATGGATCCTACCAGCCGGTTATGCGACAAGTTCAATGCATGGATTGAATTCAGCTGTCCTAGTTCATAAGGGATTTTACCAGTGAGGTTGTTAAATGACAAATCCAGTCCAGACATGAAGTTGAGGATATAACCCTTGTAGATGCAATGCCTGCCCTTTGTAATAAATTCAACTTCATCTTGTGGGCCGTGTTGCAAATACGGATCCTCATACCTGCCTCGCATTGTGAAGGCTGGTGTGAAAAGAATAAAATAAACATGATTTGATAAGAATAAAATCAAGTCTTGAGGAAACGTGAAGAACTCATTAGCCCCTCTCCCAAAAGTCATATTATTGAAGCAATGGGGAATTGGCCCGGAGAAACTGTTATTGGAAAGATCCAATATGCTCATCTTGCTCAGCTGACACAAGGAATTTGGAATTTGGCCAATGAAGTTGTTTCCTCTTAATGACAGAATCCTCAATTCAGAAAATTGGCCAATTGAATGGGGAATTTTGCCGGAAAGGTTGTTATCTCCAAGATCCAATGTAAATAGAAATTCAGGGTTTAGGACATGTTTTGGTATTGATCCCGTGAATGCATTCCCTTGCAAATGTAGATGCTTCACAGAGCCCAGGTGCAAGAAAGAGGGTAAAGAGCCAGTAAATGAGTTATAAGAGAGGTCTACATACCGTACATCAGGGAATTCATGAGGGATCCGACCATGGAAAGAATTATTTCGCATGATGAGTGTTCTTAAATTTGTCATGCCATGCATCCACTTAGGAATTTCACCTGAAAAATAGTTGTTTCTGATATCCAAGAAAGTCAACTGCGAGCAGTTCAAGAGTCCGTCGGATAGAGTTCCTGTAAACTGGTTGTTGTCCAAAAGCAGCACTTGTACCAAAGGCAGGTTGAATTCTGTTGAGAATATAGGGCCATGAAATCTGTTGTCTGATAATTTCAAAACATTTAAATTGGTGCAACCCACAGTCAACTGTACTGGTACTTCTCCCGAGAAGTTGTTACTTGATAAATCCAAAAACAGGAGGCTACTTATATTACAAATTGAGGGTGGAATTTGACCCTCAAAAGCATTTTCTGCTAAATTCAAGCGTTCCAGACATGGAAGCATCTCCCCAAAATTTTCTTGGAGTAGTCCACTGAAGTTGTTTTTGGAGATATTCACACTTAAAAGGAGCATATTAGGATAAGAGGGAAGGGGAAACTGACCATTAAATGAATTATTCGTCAAATCTAGATATTCCAACCTTCTGTTATTTTCAAGCATCCAGTTTGGGAGATCTCCTTTTAAGTTATTGTGGGAGAGGTCGACTTTAAGTAAGTATGCCTGGTGAGAGAGGAACTTTGGGATATCCCCAGTGAGCTTGTTCAGATTGCAACGTGATAGCACCAAGACCTTGAGCTGAAACTTGGGAACCCAAGTTGTATATTCAGTTTCCACCTCGAAATTGTCATCGTTACTTGGCAAACCCACTACTTCAAGCTTCGAATGGTTAGCAAATGAGCTAAACGAGAACAAACCCGTGAAATGGTTATAGCCAAGATGGATGTACTCAAGAGATGTGAGGTTACTTATCAATGAAGAAGAAACACTTCCTGTGAATTGGTTAAACGAGAGATCCAACTCTCTGAGAGACTTCAAATTGCTCAGACAAGTAGGAAGCATCCCATCAAACTGGTTCCAGCTAAGATCCAACTTTTTGAGCTTCTTCATTCTACAGAAGCCTGCAAAAGCCCATACCACATACAATCCCCTTCTCAAATTTTACTTGCCATAAAAGTATAATTTCGTCTACTCTATAAACAACTACTATATGAAACATTTTCTTCTAAAACAGGAAAAAACATCCTAACTTATTCACTCGTTTTCAGTCAATATTGGAAACCAACAGATGAAGCTTAGCATTTCATTTTGTTTGTTGAAGAAAAAAGAAACTAATTTATGGATACATATAGGATAATGTCTCATCTGATTTTTACCTTCACTGGGTAGAGAGCTGTTGAGCGTATTATTTCTCAAAGATAAAATTTGGAGAGAGGGCAAGTTCCATATAAACTGGGGAATGCTCCGAATCAAGGCATTATCACCCAGATCCAGGACCTCCAATTTATTGAAGACTACCAAACCTACCAAAATAAAAACAAGTATTAGTGTTGGGATCGGTTGAAATCATGCATCCTCTCAAAATAAATAAATAAATAAGAGCCTTTTAATTAGATTCTTCTAAAATTGTTGGGTAGCAAGCCAACGGGAAATATTGTCATAATGAATCAGTGAAGGTATGTTTGGTTCCTAGAAAATTTGAGAGAAAATGCGAAGGAATCAAAATAGCAAAGAAACGTAGAAGGAAAGAAAAAATGATTGAAAAAAAAATTAACTTCAATAAATTACTTTCATATGTTTCTTTAAATTCATTTCATTTATTTTCCTTTATTATATAAAGATTAAATAATTTAAAATTGATGTATAAATTTCTAACTAATTTTAATTATATTTGATTTACTTTCATATTTTTCATAGTGAAATCAAATATGAAAAAATTATTTTTCTTTTATTTTCTTTTTCTTTCCTTAGTACTTTTCGAGGACCAAATATAGCCTTAGAGGGCGTTTGTTTTTTTAGCTTTTTTATTGAAAGTAATTTGTTTTCAAACTTTGTATTATTTGTTTTTTTTATTTTTTTTATGACTTATTATAAATTTTTTAATGAATAGAAAAAATTAAAATATTTAGCTTTTTCTAAATGGAAAAAGTAATATGTTGATTTTTTTTTATTTACTTTCTAATGTTTAATGGAAATAGAATATTGAAAAAACAAACAATACCCTAGTGTTTAGATAATAGATATTAAAAAAAAAAAAACTGCTTTTAACAACATTTTTTGTAATGCTTTAAATAAAAAAAGACGATTTTCAAAAGAAAACATACTAAGTGTAGGTAAGAATTATTTCAAGTGATTATCTAAAATTTTAAAAGCATTTTTAAAATTTTTGCCCAACATCTAATTTTTATAGAGAAAATGCTTCCAAACACTCTCCCACAACCACATTCCCAAGTAAAGTGTAAACCTAATTATCTACTTCCTCATGGTTGGGAAGCAGTCTTTATGATGTTAAAATTTAACCCAACGTTCTTTTAAGTTCGTCAAATTTGGAAATACTGATCAATGAATCTTGATTCTAGACATAAAACACTAAATTTTGGCTGCCCAAATTAAGTCATAATTGGGAACTTTTGGTTGGGAAAAATGATGAATTGATGTAAAAATGAAAGAAGTATATATTCCCTTGCCTTGGACTGGTAGGACATCACTGAGTCGATTATGTTGCAAGTTTAAGATCTTCAAATTGCTCATGTTAGCAAGTTCTGAAACTCAATCAAAAGAGATATGTAAGGGAATTAATTAAACATGCACACGTAGGCATACACACAAGACAAGTGGCAAGAAAAATTTATGGACTTGTTATTGTATAGTGTCCTAGTTTCATACAATTTCAGTTATGCTAGCTAATCATTAAGAAAATCTTATTGAGAGATTATTGTAATCGGGGTTTTATATTTCTACAAATAAGTTTCCTTTGGTTTTTTGTAGATTATTGGACAATTGGTGTTGAAGGTGAATAGGGTTTTTTTTTTTAACAATTTAAAGGTTCTCCCAACACATATAATCTTTCCTTAAAATTTCTCAATATCTATGAACTTCTTTTCCAACAACACTCTCCTAGCAATTTATAAAGGCAAGTTGCATGCAAATGCTTCAACACTCCCCAAAATTAATTCATAAGAACAATTATCTCCCTAACTCATTTCCAATTATTACTTGATATCATTAACCAAAATGAATAAAAAAATTATTCAAGATATCTAATGGATAATCACACCCATTTCAACTTATTTTTATCTCATTTAACATATATGCCCAAGTAACCAATGATATCAAAAACTGATAATAAATCAAAGAATAGAATGAAAGAAAGAGACAATGACACCAAATTTTATTGTGGAAAATATTCGAAGAGATAAAAAACCATGGGCCTACAACCGATCGAAAATGTCTACTATGAAGAACAAAAATTAAATACAAAGTTTTATTTAGCTTAAGCCTACCAATCCTTCTCAAACCACTTAACTAACACCTTTCAACTTTCAACTTCACACCTTTTTCTTCCATAACATACTTGGAGTCCATACCAAGCTTGATCTCAACCTATTCTTGAATCCATATAAGAAGGAAATGAGTTTTCGCCTAAACCCAAATCAATTAGAATTTGAGAGATGAATGATGAATGAATCAACCCATTTTTTCTCAAGTAAATCCATTGAAAACAATTTGAAAATTAGGAAGAAAATAGGATTTTCTCAACAACCAAACACCCTAAATTTGGTGGTGAGAAGGAAGAACACAATGGGTAGTTGCAGGTTTTCTTTTCTCTCTTGTGTTCTTTCTATTTTAATAGGAAGCAAGTTTTAGGTTTTAAAATTAAAAGAGGCCCTTCATCCAATGGTTAAAAAAACATTAAGAAAAAGCAACTTGGATCAATTTGACCAAAATGCGGATCGATCCCGGAGCGAGTATGTAAACACTTAGTAAAAAAAATGCTTCCCAAGCTTCCCTAACTCCTTAAAAAATTATTTCAAGAAAAACCACAATTTGAATCATATGGTTAATCTAATTTCATCCAACTCTTTAGGAATTTTTTCTGGAATTGACAACCTAGCTAAAAACTCATAGGTGCCTATTAGGTAATAAAGATAACTATAGTTGTTCATAATTTTCATACATTTTGATGTGCAATTGATTAGTAATGAATCAAATTATGAAGACAAAAGACATAATATTATATATGATATTCATAACTAGCTCCTTGTATGAGATTATGGATTCAAATATAAATCAAAAGAGAAATTACAAAGGATATAAAATTGGAGCCCACTTACTTGCACCTACACCTCAACATGAGACATGAATGAACCTAAATAGTTCTCATGCTCCATATGAGCCATGGAATGTAGTTTTTTCTATGCTATGGACACCTGCATATATTTTTATATATGATCTCCATATAGTGCATACTCTGTTATAAACACGCACAAACACACATATGCTTGTAACATGTCATTTATGTAAGTAAAATTGATTCTGCAGCAACTTAAGAAATTTTCTATTTAATGGAATGCTTTATATATAGGTGATGAACTAGTATTGTAAGGCTAAACATAGAATGTAGGTGTCACTATTGTAGAAAATGTAATGTAGATGCAATTAAGTGGTTGTTGTTTTTAGTTTAAGTTCTTCTAGTTTCTTTTATGCTTTGTTGTTATGGTTATTGAATCTGTTGATTGTTATCATCCCTCCCAAGTGCGCAAGTCTTGGGACCACAAAGAGTTTGATGTGAAGAAGGAAGAACTAGGCACTTGGAAGATGCTTGGTGAAAATATTTGCTATTTGATCATTTGAACGAATGTATTGGATATCTAAGTCTTCTTGAAGAACTTTGTTTCATATGAAATGGAGATCAAGTTCTATATGTTTAGAATGAGCGTGGAACATCGAATTAGTTGCTAATGCTGCAACACTCTTGCTATCACATCAAATCAAAGGTGCAGTGTTTTGGGGAATGCAAAGCTCCTTTAAGATAACTTGGACCCAAACTATTTCAGTAGTCAATGTAGCAAGGCTTTGATACTCGGATTCAACGCTACTTATAGAGAATTTTCTACTTAGTGGAGGACCATGAAATAAGATTGGAATTGATAAGGAGACATTAGCCTCTGGTATTGCAACGATCGTTTAGACCTGAGGCACAATCTGCTTTTATATATCCTTGGAGATCAAGTGAAGAAAAGGTATATAGAAGAAGACCATTGGATGGAGTCCCTTTAAGGTACCAAAGAATTCTTTTTATGGCAAGCTAATAAGATATGGTTGGATTTTGCATAAATTGATAGGCCTTATTTACAGCAAATGAGATTTCTAGTCTAGTAAGAGTGACATATTGGAGTGCTCCTACCGTGCTTCTATAAATAGAGGGATCAAAGAGGAGTTCTTAATTAGCTTGAGAGAGCTACTTGCCCAAGGGCCTAGGTGTGATGGTTGGATGGTTGGTTTAGTTGCAAGCATGTCAATTTTATTGAGGAGGTCTTGACTATACTTTTGTTGGTTGAGATGCATAGAGTTTGTTAGGAACTCTAGATTACTCTATTCCCATGCACTAGATCTTATAGGGTGCATGCATCTATCCCTAGGCATCTTTAAATCTATCACAACAAAATAAAATGGATTCAAAACCATTTTAGAATAAAGTTCTAGTGATAGAAACCCATACTTGGATCTGGATGTTCCAGATGAATTCCTTGAGGTGAAAAACATGTCTAAATAGTCTAAAGGTCTTATACACCCAAGATTTTTCGTCCGATAACTTGAACCACGATCTTGACACTCTAAAATGTGAGCTTTGGAAGGAAGGAAGCTATGACTCTCTCTCTTTTTCTCTCTCTCTAGAGATAGAAGACGACTAACTAAAGTCATTAGGAAACTCTAGCCCATAAGGGGGTATTTATAGAGTTGCCTACTAGGCTTAAGTGACTTGAACCCATCAAGACTTGGGCTACTTAATCTAGCACAAAACGGGTCCTAATTGATTAAGTAACCACATAGGGTCATCTAATTAATCAATTAGTTCAATCTAAAGACCTTATTCATTATCCCATGTGCAACCTTACGTATTTACCAAAATGCCTTTATGCACAAGAATGAACCTAGAGTCAATCCAATCTTTATAAACCATGCCATCATGGTATACGAACTCAGAGTAGGGACCACTGGAATCCATAGGAGTATTGACTCTCTCAGAATCTAATTATGAAGTTGATTCAACATTCCACTAAAGAGAATCAATTGCACTCCAGTACCTTATGTAAATAACAACGAGATGAAGCTCAGGTCCATGACCTACTATCCACTACATGTAGACTCTCCATGAATTGGTGTCCGTAATCTAACAAGGTAGTGCTATCATCTATTAAGATTACCTTTCAAATCTTTAAGTTACATATCTCACTTATTATGTGATCAACTAACATACTCTACCTCTAAAGAGCATATATCAAATTCCACTAAAGGAATTACTGTGGTTACAAATTTCATGATCACATGTCCTTTGGATCACCCAATGAGACACATTGTCTCAATCCCATGAGATGTCATGCTGCCTCTATTGAGAATACCTGTTGTTACCAACCTCCATCAACAGTGACCCAATTCATAAGTATATATGACCACTTTAAGGTCTTACCCATAGGTCAAAGCCTCTTGTTGATTTTGACTAGACTCAATATCCTCTTAAGGTTAAGATTCCATTCAGTATAGCAGCTTGGTGAATCATGACAATTGATAGCCTTGGGTCATGCTTCACCATAGGTCTTGTCTAGTGTGCATCCCATACATTGGTACATCATATACCTTAGTGCACTCACCATGGGAAACTCATCCTAACGACCAAGATAAGTTATCTCTCCAATTAGAAGCTGGTGCATTATAGTCTCTACATAGCTCCGATTATAGAAGGAGTAGGAGCTGGTCCCCATAGATCAGTATGAATCAGTGCAAGTGGTTGTTTTGCTTTAGATGAGGACAACAAAAATGACAATATATTGGTCTTGGCAAATTGGCAAGCACAACAAACATGACTTGTATTATTACTAGAATAGGAGATATTACAAGATGAGAGAATATGTTTGAGAATAGGAGCTGCTGGATGTCCCAGCCTCTGGTGCCATCGATAGAAGTCAGTTTGAGATCTTATTGTGAAGGCAGAGTGTGTGGACATAGGAATTTTGGACAAATGACCAGGTGAGTGGGTGGGAAACTTGTATAACCCACGTTCAGTGTTGCCTTGAAGAAGGATCTTTTAGGAAATTCAATCCTTGATAAGAAAGAAATTGGGATGGAATTCAAACAAAGAGTTATTATCGAGCAAAATCTAAAAACTCTTATGAGATTTGTTGTAAGGTGAGGCACATGAAAAATGTTCTGTAAATGGAAAGGTTTAGTATGAGTATGAAGAGTTTTAGAGCCTACATGGGAGATGGTTAGGCGCTTACCGTTACTGATGGTGACCTGATCAGTGCCTTGATATGGAAGAGTATGGGAGAGGTTGTTGCTGTTGTTAGAAAGATGGTGGATTGCTCCAGTGTCCAAGAACCAAGAATCATCAGGAGAGTGTGCGGCCATCATAGCATTCTTGTTGCTATGGATAGAGTTGCTGAATGGCTATTCTGGATTGTTGGAGTGCAAAGTTTTCTGGTGATTGAAAATGAATATCAAATCTATGGTAGCAAGAGACCACTACATGGCCATACTTGCCACAAAGTTGGCATTGTGGTCTATTACTATTTTGATTAATCTATCCTCTGCTTCCTGAACGTCCTTTGCCTTGAGGTTGTGGAGAAGTATGCTGATTGTTGGAAAAGAAGTTGGGTTTTCATGTTAGATATCTTCTTGGAGGGGTACATAGGCTTTGTTTGAGAGGCTAAGTTGGCAGAGATGGGATCATCCAATGTTACTGTATTCTGAACATGAAGCCTTTGTTCTTAAGTTAATAGAATGCTGTGAACGGAAGGCAAGGATAGAGCATCTTCTGAAGCTGTTAAAGATGCAACTATAGGATTGTAATCTGCTCCTAGTCCACTGAGTAGTCGTAATATCTGATCCATCTCTGATACTGGTTCTCCAATGGCTGCCAGATTGTCAGTGAGGGTTTTTAGTTTATGTATGCCATCATGCAAAGTGATCCTTTTCAGGTTACTTGAAAGTCTATCCGAGCCTTAATTTGATGAGGTGGAAAAGATTTGTTAGAGATCAGTACAAGCTGCATGAGAGGTCTGATGACCAATGATTTGGGCCATTATTTCTGGAGTCAGTGTGGAGAACATCCAGCTTAGGATCATTGGATCATAGCATCTCCACTGGATGAATTCTGGGTTGGGGTCCCCAGACCTTGTTTCTTTGGGAGGGCAAGCTTTTAACCGTTCAATGTAGTCTTCAAAGTTGCTTGCAAATATCACATTCTCCAGTTGTGTTTTCTGGAGAATGTAATTGTTTCTGTCAAGTTTAACTGGAAGAGGATGATTTAAGACCTGCATTTGAGGGATGGGACAAGTTGAAGGAGAGGTTGCAGGTGTTACTTTGGTTCGTGTATCAGAAGATTGATTTGAATCTGCCATTCTTTGAAATCTTGTGTGTAGGCGCAAAGCAGTGTGAGAATGCTTTCTTGAAGATTAGACTGTATGCAGGCACGAGAAAGAAAAGAAGAAAAAAATTGGAGAAAAGATTTTTCAGAAGGTGGCGTGTAGCTCTGATACCATGGTAAGTAAAATTGATTATGCAGCAACTTAAGAAATTTTCTATTGAATGGAATGCTTTATATACAGGTGGTGTACTGGTTTTCTAGGGCTAAACATAAGAATGTAGGTGTAACTGTTGTAACAAATGTAATATAGATACAGTTGAATGGTTGTTGTTTTTAGTTCGGTTTGTTGGAGTAATAGTCATGCATTCTCCTCTTGGCCTTTTACCTAATTACCTGTCATGTTTAGGCGGCCTTCCAGAGAATTGTAGCTTAAATCCAAAGTCTCTAAGTCTTTGAAATTTGCCAATTCTGCATAAAAATGAAAATAAGACAATGCAAACTGAATGGAAAAGGATGAAGATTTCTTTAAATTTATGTCAGTACAAACATACCTTTAGTAGGTAAAGGTCCTTCTAAAGCGTTGCTGCTAAGCATCAGATTCTGAAGCGATGGTAACGCAGTCAATGATTGAAAAATGCTCACTTCAAATAAGTTGGCATGAAGATCCAAGGTCTTTAGCTTTTTCAATTTTGAAAGCCTTCGAGATTCTGTAACAGAAAGCTCGAGTAAAAAGAATTAGGTGTTACTATTCAAATCTCAACATGACAAAGCAAAACCATAGCTGGAAATCATCTCAAGAAGATATACTGAATTGATGACTAGAAGAAAATCATAGCTGTTTTTGGTGCTGTTCATGCCAAAAAACAGGTGACATTGACATGGAAAATTTACCCCCTCGTTAATTACCTTTCATGGGCGCTGAGGCATCGAATAAATTGCTGCTCAGATCCAGCATCTCCAAGTTATTAAAATTTGCTAATTCTGCACATATTAAATTTAAATAAGAAATTAAACACAAACATGTCCAAACTAGTGATTTTTTTTTTTTTTTTTATAAAGAAAACTAATTAATTGAAAAAAGAACATGCCTTCAGCAGGGAATGGCCCTTGTAAGTCATTGTAGGAAAGCTTGAGATTCCGGAGGGATGGAAATTTACTCAGTACACGTAACATGCTCCTGTTGAGGCTGTTGTCACTAAGATCCAAAGTCTCTAGCCTTTTCAATTTTAAGATGTTTTCAGAACCTATAAGAAGACGAGCATTGACATTTATTAGAAACTATTTACACTTGATATATATATGCTGTACCAAAAACCTAGACACCCTTTGAAGTGCAAACTGGATCATCCAGAGTCATATTATCTAGGCTGATGTTACCAAAAACAGAGGCATATTCTAAAATCCGAGTATTTATCTATCTGTCTTGAGCCACATGCCATATATTAAGTTATTTAGTGAATTTCAAAGTTTGTATTCCCTTTGTTGATAATTCAAATCTTCTTTTCAATGTATAGGAGGTAATGATATTTGATGCGATGATGACATCGGGATGTACCAGGCAAAGCAACAAATTTAATGTAATCCTTTCTAATCCTCGTATGCATGCCTACGACTTATCATAACCTTAACATTTATTTTTTATAGTCATGTAGGGCCATGAATTTGTCCTTCAAATTGCTAGCATTGAATTAAGTATGCAGGTAAACTTCTATTTTATTTTTATTTGTTATTTTTGGGATTAGCCGGTTTACCTTTCACTGTTTGAGCTGCATCGAATTGATTCCCACTTACATCCAATATTTCCAAGTTGACCAGGGTAGCCAATTCTGCCCAAAGAAATATGGAAGTCAGGAAATGCATGCATGCATACATACTAAAGAGAGAATAAATATTAAGGATTTTTTAGAGGAACGTAATAAGAAATACCATCTGGAGGAAACCATCCTGAGAGTGAATTGTATGATAGACTTAAGTTCTTTAAGGAAGTGAGTGTGCTCAAATATGGAAGGATGGAATTATTTAAACAATTGGAATCCAGCATTAAAATCTCTAGCTTTTTCAGCGCTGACAGCCTTTCAAAACCTGCAACTGGAAGTATTAAACATACAGCATGCAAATAACCAAGCCACTTCTAATGAGAATGATTTTATTAAGTTTATTTCAATGATTTTATTAATTTCTAAGAATGATTTTAAAACTTTAACTAACATCTCTTCTTGCTGGAAAGTGCTTTTAACTCCAATAATTACTCTAAAACAGATGTTAAATTTACAACAAATTAGTAGTAGTGTAAGCATGTTTGAGAGTAGATGTATTTTTTAGAGGCAATAATTGCCATCAATCCACTTGGGATGTAAAACATTCCTTTTTCTTTTTCTCCCCTCTCAGATGTAACTCATAGAATTGATTTACAAGATAGCTCAATTTCACCAGCCATGGCTGTCTACTTGCTCATAGAATACTCCCCTAGGTTCTTACTTTCTGAAGAAAGAACCCCTAGGTTTCACATGGGTTATTCATTCATCTTTGGATGTTGTTGGTATAGACTGTCAATCAACATAGGATGAAGAGATGAAGATATCTTATTCAGGCAGCTGAATAATCTGAATCTGAATCTGAGTTGTTTCAGTTTGAAGATGGTTTTGGGCAAGCCCACAGAAAAGGGAAAGGGAGGTTGAAGATGGTTTAGAACAAGGCACATTGGAAAAGAGAAAATGTCATTCATGAAAGGGAAAATGTTGAAGTTGGGAAGACAAAAGTCCCATTTGGTTCAATACATATTGGACTATACTTCTAAGAGAAAACATATATTAAAAAGGAAACAAGGCTAGTGAGGAGCATTACTCAATCTTTGAAAAATGATGTCTAATTGTCGTCACATTCAGAAATGTGATTGATGGAGAATGATATCTGCAACATCATTGAAAATTTCCTCTATTTCTAAGCATATGAAAAGTGGCCCAAATAAGAATTTTTCTTCATTCAATCCGCTAATTCATCAAACGGTTCACCTTCATCAAAGATTTGAACTTTTAAGAACTATGAACTCACAAAAGGTTCAGGATTGAAACCAATAGAAAATATGTACAATCGGGATATTTAGCAACAAGAAGGAAAAGGATTGGATGGAGAAACTCTTTTTGGGTATGATAGAGAAAGAAAAAATAAAACTAAAGAAAAAGTGATAGAAAATAAAAAGAAAAAATAGAATTAAAGAAAAAAGTGATAAAAAATAAAAAGCAGATTTATCGTCAATAAATTATATTGTATTTTTCATAATAAAATCAAGAGAAAATCATTTTTATTAATATATATATTTTTTCAATCTTTTCACCAACCTTGAGGCACTTTGATCTATATTGTTTCCTATAGTATACCCAAGAAAGGAATTGGGCTTAGGACATCTGATCTATTGTTTGGATGTAAAACATCACCACTTGGAGCTCAAGAATCTCCTTGATGCTAGAGTTTTCTAATGTTTTAACAAACAATCATGTTATACTTACTTAATTTCCTCCATAGTATTGAGTTTTGATGATAATTATCATGCAATGTTGGGACTTAAAACCCTTCAAAAATATTTTTCAACTTAAAAAAAAAATAGAAATAAGATGATCATAATTTTGTATTCACTAAATCTTGTTAGATATACATTATTTTCTTTTAGTATTTGATATTATTTATTGACCAAGGTTCCAAAGGGGTAATATAAGAAAAATTACTAATGTGACCTTTACCCCAAGTCTTAAATTTGGTTATTTACTAAATTCGCCCTTTGAAGGAGAAGAACGGTTGCTAATGTGGATTATTTTAAAAATTTGATTTGAGGACATGTACTATGCCTAAGAAGAAAAAGTAAATATATTTTTTTTTTCCTTTTTATGGCATACCTTGCATATCTTGCATATCTTGCATATCTTGCATGAAGTCGAGATATGAGTGGTGACAAAAGATACCTCCAAGATCTAACATTTTCAAGTTCCTTAGATTTGCTAACTCTACAATAAATAAAAAAAGGAAGATTAATATTTTATTACATAAAAAGCTATAGATAGTAGCATCTAATAAATCATAGTGTTATTTGAATAACTGCATTTTAAACAACATGGTTATTCATCTTTGTCTTAAGAGCAAAATGGTCTTGTTGTCTTATATAGAAGACGAGAACAAATAACACTCACAACAAAGAGATTTTACATGGTTTGTGAAGATCTCCTGTATCCACAGGAAAAGAATTCACAAGTGCTTCATGAGGAATCAATGAGATATTACACCTCCTATCTCTTTCTTAATACAATAATAAACAAGCTTCTGTCATCCATTGATAGGAAAGAAACAATGTTTGAAGATAATTTTTATAATTTACTTATAAAATATGAACCTCAAAGAAGATTTGTTGCTTTTTGAAAAGAGGCAATTACCAATGATATTAAGTCAATATGTCAAACCACATTTGGCAAGGACACATCTAAAAAGGTCTTTCGTAAAACTTAATATTTATTACTTAATGATTTAAGTTGATTTTAAGTTAAATTAATTTTAAATTATTAACTTAAAACTTATTACTTAATTTTTACTTTCACTATTAAGGTTATTTGATAAAGTTAACTAAAAATTTATTCTACATCATCAATTTGATATATTTACTCTCATTAATTTTAATCAATATTTATTTTTATTAATTGTAAATAATAAATTTGTTTTATTAAACATTTAAAGTATTATACATATATAAGATAGATACAAAAAATTTACAATAAAAAATTAGTCATAGATGTGGAGTTATAGTTGTGAAATATACTCTTACTAACATGGACAAATATGATAAAAAGGATTTGAAATTAAGAATAAGTTAATTATTTTGACTTAGTACTTAAAATTATTTTTAACTTAAAAAGTGATATTAAGATATTTTATGAAACATGTTTAATCTACTCAATGACATAAATTAAGCTATTAAATCATATTAAGTCTTTAAGTTGATTTTCCAAACAATCTCTAAATCTCGAGGCAAAAATCATATATTGTAAGTGGACCTTTAAAGAGAAATAAACCAAATGTTAAGAAGGAAACTAGTTGTCACTGGTATAAGCTTAAGCAATGGAAATGTATATTTGTTTACACGCTTTTGCTTCAATGATCAGTATTTCTTTAATTATAGTTTTGATTGCCCTAGTTTCCATTCATAACCTAGTGATATTCTAGATTGATGTGAAGATTGTATTCTTGAACAAGGATTTTGACAAGGAAATCTACATAAACCAGGTTGTGTATTACCTAGAGTGGAGTAAAAAAAGTGTACAGGCTAATTAAATACTTATATAGATTAAAGCAGCTTCATAGATAGTGGCATAATAAATTTGATAATGTGTTGATATCAAATGGATTTTTTTAGTGATGCTTCTGTAATTATTGAACACTTGTAGAGAACATTTATCATTATTTTATTTTATTTTTTTGTACATAGATAATATTTTGATCGTTTGGACTAGCTTAGAAATCATGGAAGACAAAATGAAGTTCATAAGGACTAAATTTGACGTGAAAGATATAGGAGAGAATGAAGTGATTCTAGGAATTAATACTAGTAGAAAACTTAATGGGCTAATACTCTCATAAGAACATTATATAGAGATGATTTTATAAGGAGACTCAAACTCTATAAATGCAAATTAGTGTCTACTCCTAATGGTCTTAGCTCATAGTTAAAGAAAAATACAAAATAAAGGGTCTATTTGGAATATTTCGAAAACATTTCTCAAAAAAGTAGTTTTAAAAATAATGCTTTTCCAATTTTATTTTATTTAGAATAAAAGTCTATTTAGAAACTTATTATCAATTGTATTTTCTGTATTTTTAAATATTTCTTAAGAATAAATTTTATTGTAATTTTTCATTTTCAAACATTTTCCATGTTTGGACAATTATTATTTAAAAGAACTACTAGAAAACAAAACAAAAAACTCAAGTGTAATACTAGAAAGAAAAAAAAAACCCTATTTTTAGAATGAGATTTCAAAATTTTGTTTCCTATTAAAAAATTGCCAAACACTCTTGATTACTACCAAAAAGTGCTATTTTGTAGACTTAATTATAATGGTTTTAAGCACCTTTGAGTAGTAATCATATTCATTTAACCCAATTAATTCATTAAGGTCCTTAGTAATTGGTTTTAACCATTTTGTGGCAAGTTTACATGTTTTTATCAGCTTATGAACCAATTCAAGCATGCCAATTGTTGGAGGAGCTACTTGGGTGAGTTAAGCAAGGATTTTGGACGTTTACAGGCTTGAATTTCAAGTGGAAACACGAGCACAAGCCATGGGAACACCATTTTGCAAGGAAAGAACAATGGAGAAGAGGAAAACAGAGGACAGCAGCTGCAGTCTTCTTTCGCACTTTTGGAGCACTTACCGAAGTCCATTTTCTACATTCTATATACCATTTCAAATCTCAGGAAGTCAAGAATCCAACGCTTCAAACTATGTACGATTTGGAGCTGAAATGAGGAAGATATGACCATCGGAAGACAACTGCATCAGGCCATGGGAACACCATTTCGCAAGGAGGTTTTCTTCATGGTGAGAAATTTGGCCATTTCGCACCATGAAGAAAGCACCTTGCGAAATTTCGCAAGGTGGATTTAGGCACCTTGCGAAATGCCTTTGAAATCCTCTGTTTCTCCACGCACGCACCACTGACTTCCCAGATATTTTTAGCTTGATATTTTCTCGTGTAAATTCCTTTTGTAACCTTGTATTCAGCCGACATAAGGCTTTATCTTGTAATTTTGCTATATATAGAGGTGCACAACACCTCCAAAAGGGATTGGATATTGGGGGATCGATCCTCTGTACATTAACTTAGAAATATATAAAGCTCTCTTTTTCTCTCTTCTCCTGTTATTCCCCTTTTCTATTTTCTTAGTAGCCAAACAGCCTCTGAGGGCTTTTCCTCAGAGGATGATTGGCTAAAGCTTTTAGTTTCTCAAAGTATGGATGTTATGTGATGGCTTGGATGCAATCCCATGGAAATTTCTCGCACCTGGAAGGTAAGGTAGTCGTTTTTCATTAATGGTTCATTAATGCAAAGTTTGGTTTTTATTTCCTTTGGACAACTTCCAACGGCTAATACTTGATAAGCTTTTGGATTTCTATCCATTAGTTATCTCCTACGAGCTATTGGAAGGTGAGGTTTTCAATTCTGAGTTTTGTATTAATCCATTAGAACCAATTTCAATGGCCATTGAAAGGTGAGTTTATCACCTGGAATGACTTTGAGTTGCCAATATTTGGTAAGCTTTTGGCTTTAGACCATTAGTTATCTCTTACGAGCCATTCAAAGGAAGTCTAAGGTGAATAACCATTGATGAAATTCTCTACCATCTGTTTTGTCATTTTAAAGGATTAAAACTTGATTTGCTAAATCCATACCGGTTCGGGAAGCGAGCATCACCATAGTTGCAACCCCAACGCGAGGAGCCTATCCTGAGATTTCCAATTTGCATAAGAGCCAGAGCATAGCTATCCTATCTTTGAGAAACTTGTTTTTACACCCTTTCATTTTAGTCTTTAATGTTAGCTTAGATTAGTTTAAATCTTTCTAAAACATTTTCATCTTCTTTTAAAGCTAACATCCATAAGAAAATCACCTATTTTCCTAATTTGAATATCACTAGTGTTTGCGAAAACCCTTCCCAGTGAACGATCCTAGAACCACTATGCTATAGTAGCTTGGCTACTTTAGTAATAGTATTTAAGGTATAAATTTTGTTGATACGCCTTTAAAGCTAAGCTACCATGAGTCGCATCAAATGGCGCCGTAATGGGAAGGTGCCACAAGCACAGTGAAGCAACCATTAAGGGTAACTTGTGATCTTCATCACAAGTTTGGTGAGTTTTCTTATAATTTTTTTTTTTAGTTTAGTTTTTATTTAGTTAAATTTTTTATTCTCTTTTCTTTTATTTTTGTTTTAATTTCAATTTGTGCATTCCTTGTTGGATTCGAGACCAAGAGGGAACCCTGGTATAAGTTGAAAAAAAAGAGCCTTAGTTGAATATCATTTTTTAGAAATGGAAATTCCACATGAAGATCAAAGCTCTCATTATGATCATGAGAATGACAAATTTGCATACCTATCCATGAGGGATCGGATTGAGTTAGGGAAAAGGCAAGTTCAACAAAGCCAATGGGGTAGTAAGTATGCGTTGAATGGAGATGATTCATATGAGCATACGGTAGGGGAGTACCCTACCATTCCAACTATGAGAAACATGTGCGGTTACCAAGGCTCCTACACCTCAAGTTGGAATAACCATCCCAACCTTGCAACCCAACCTCAACCTCAACCATCAATGAGTACATCTTCATTGGAGCAAGCCATTTTGAAGATAAGCAAAGTCATGGAGGACTTTGTAGGTGAGCAACAAAAGATCAACTCTCATCTTAATGAAAAGATTGATAATATGGAGAGTTCAATAAATGTAAGAATGGAGGGGGTTTATAATGATCTATCACTAAGGATAGAAAAAGTTCAAGACTCCATTGAGAAGCTCACCAATCTCGACATAGCAAGGGGGAAAAGGAAGCTTCCTCCTCAACCCCACCATAACCTTCAAGGAACCAATGCAAAAAGATCAAGGAAAGTGTTGATGATCGACACTTTGGTGGGGGATTGCTATGACAACTCTATGGACCAACCTTCCATTGAAAATCATAAGGTTCAAGATGATAAAGGGTTACTTGAACCCTTTAAAGCATCCACTTCTCCGGGGAAGAGAAGAGAAACGAATTCCCTTGGACCAAATGGGAAGGATGCCAATTTTGTTTGGGATCCAGGGGGAATTCAGCATGAAGTGGGTGTGTGAGTGAGGATGAGCTAAATAGTTCATCTTCTTTTTGGGGTACATGCTATCAGCTTCATTTAAATTCTATGCTTTCTTTAAATTTATGCATGTTTTAGTTTGAATTCTTAGCTTTAATTTAGTTTTAATATGTTTTTAAGATGAGTTTTGAAGTGTTCATGCAGGTACGATGCTTGCAAAAATTGAAATGGAGGTGAAACAGAGGAAACAGGGGAGCCAAAATGCATAAGCAAAGCTCTCAGTGGAATTTCGCACCATGAATACACTTAGTGCGAATTTTTCGCATAGTGATAGTGCATGGTGCGAAAAGGAATTTCTATACATTTTGGAAAGCCAAGCCTCCCGGGATGCTATCTTCGCACCTCAATTACCAGTGCAAAAACTTTCACACCTTGTTTATCTTGGTGCGAAATGATTTTCAAGCTAATTTTTAAAACAAAGCTCTCGGGAAGGCCTTTTTCTTGAATTCCATGTTTTTCCAAGTTTAAAAATTCATGAATGCATTTCCAAAACCTTTTGTTTTCAAATCCAAACCCAATTTCTTCCAAAAACAAACACCATTCTAAGCCAAAAATACTATTCACCTTCTTCCACAACCTCCATAGCCGTACACCACCATTCTTAATTCTCCACCCTTCACCAATTTTCTAGTTTTCTCCCATAAGAAACCCTCCCTTCATCCAATCTAAGCCTCAGGAACCCAATTTTAGAAATCCCATCCATCCAAAACTTTTTTAAAAAATCGAATTTCAAAACCATTCCATGCATGGCCGTCCACTTTGATTTTCATTTTCCATCATTTAATTTTGTTTTTCATCATTTAAAAACTACCCAAACACCTTAGGAATCTTGTTTAGAGCCTAACCATACCTTTTAAAAAACCATTTTTGAATTTTTTCCCAAAACTTGGAAAACACACAGTCGAGCTTCAAAGGAGGTGAACAGTGACTGTGCCAATTTTGGCACTCACTATTCACTTCTCCTTTGTTTTCCCCTGTTTTAGCCAAAAATCTCCAATTTTAACACCCCTGCAAGCTACATTCAAATGTCATTGCAACTTATATGAGTATACCATCATGGCATGGACCCTTTGAGCCTTGTCTTCAGCTGCTCAAAGTGGGGCCCACTCATCATTTTTGTAAATATTTAGTATAAATTCCTCTCTCATTCAATTTTTGAATTTTGAAACAGGTGGTTCAACCTTCTCAACTCCAAGTCCACATCACATGAGGTACCACTTCCTTCCTCCTTATTTTTGATTCAAACATTGAGGACAATGTTCAACTCGGTTGGGGGGAGAGATGAGGAAGTAAGTATTAGTTTAAATTTTTATCATACTTAGTTAAATTAGCTACTTTTTGTTTAAATTTTTAAAATTTTTGCTTTAAACTCCATGGATATTAAGGATTAACTCTCAAAATTAAATGAGAGAAGTCGAGTTTCAGCTTGATTACATGAGTCTTAGAGTTTCTATTATGCTCTTCTAAAAGTTGATGAATGGTTGAAACTCCCATTGCATGCAAACTTATCTCTTCCACCTTAAGCTATTTGCACACACATACATTAGATTCCGATTATAAGATGTGAAACTATCTCACCCTCTAAGCTTGAGAAATCATAATTTGACACCTTTAACCTCTCTTTAATAGTGTTGGGACACCTCATAAAGACCAACGAGTCTTTGAAAAAATAGAAAAAAGAAAAAGAAAAAGAAAAAGAAAAAAAAATATATAATAAACTTCTTTGCTTGCCTTGAAACCTGAGCATGGTCCGAAGGGGTGGCGAAAGCCTTTAAAGCCTGGTGCCCTAAGCCTTTATTGGTTGGGAGTCATCGATCCTCTGCTTGTTACATGGGTGAATTGGTTAAGTTTAGTAAGTGAAAAGAATTGTGAATAAGAGGTGCGTTCCTAGCCTATCAAGAGATGGTTAATTTTGCTAAGCTTAAAGAAAGACTTAGGTTGGGGGAGATGATAGTTATCCATACTATACTCGGAAGCTAATCACATTAACACTTAGCTTTTAGTGGAAGAATTTGATTTGGATCTTTTGAGAGTGGAAATTCTTTTGATGCTTAAAACTTGCATAATATCCATTCTTTGTACTCTATGATCAAGTGAATGCTTTGACAACTCTTATTATAGGTTGAGTTTCACATCTTTATTGATCCATGGATGTCCATCATGCCACTCATATCATTTTTTGGAGTGATTTGCATGATCTCTTTTATGTATATTATTATAGTTTACTTAGTTTTTATCTCCTCCATTGCTAAGGGACTAGCAATGAGTTGGTGGGGGGGTGTGATTACTACCAAAAAGTGCTATTTTGTAGACCTAATTATAATGGTTTTAAGCACCTTTGAGTAGTAATCATATTCATTTAACCCAATTAATTCATTAAGGTCCTTAGTAATTGGTTTTAACCATTTTGTGGCAAGTTTACATGTTTTTATCAGCTTATGAACCAATTCAAGCATTCCAATTGTTGGAGGAGCTACTTGGGTGAGTTAAGCAAGGATTTTGGACGTTTACAGGCTTGAATTTCAAGTGGAAACACGAGCACAAGCCATGGGAACACCATTTTGCAAGGAAAGAACAATGGAAAAGAGGAAAATAGAGGACAACAGCTGCAGTCTTCTTTCGCACTTTTGGAGCACTTACCGAAGTCCATTTTCTACATTCTATATACCATTTCAAATCTCAGGAAGTCAAGAATCCAACGCTTCAAACCATGTACGATTTGGAGCTGAAATGGGGAAGATATGGCCATCGGAAGACAACTGCATCAGGCCATGGGAACACCATTTCGCAAGGTGAATTTCACCTTACGAAAATTTCGCAAGGAGGTTTTCTTCATGGTGCGAAATTTGGCCATTTTGCACCATGAAGAAAGCACCTTGCGAAATTTCGCAAGGTGGATTTAGGCACCTTGCGAAATGCCTTTGAAATCCTCTGTTTCTCCACGCACGCACCACTGACTTCCCAGATATTTTTAGCTTGATATTTTCTCGTGTAAATTCCTTTTGTAACCTTGTATTCCGCCGACATAAGGCTTTATCTTGTAATTTTGCTATATATAGAGGTGCACAACACCTCCAAAAGGGATTGGATATTGGGGGATCGATCCTCTGTACATTAACTTAGAAATATATAAAGCTCTCTTTTTCTCTCTTCTCTTGTTATTCCCCTTTTCTATTTCTTAGTAGCCAAACAGCCTTTGAGGGCTTTTCCTCAGAGGATGATTGGCTAAAACTTTTAGTTTCTCAAAGTATGGATGTTATGTGATGGCTTGGATGCAATCCCATGGAAATTTCTCGCACCTGGAAGGTAAGGTAGTCGTTTTTCATTAATGGTTCATTAATGCAAAGTTTGGTTTTTATTTCCTTTGGACAACTTCCAACGACCAATACTTGATAAGCTTTTGGATTTCTATCCATTAGTTATCTCCTACGAGCTATTGGAAGGTGAGGTTTTCAATTCCGAGTTTTGTATTAATCCATTAGAACCAATTTCAATGGCCATTGAAAGGTGAGTTTTTCACCCTGGAATGACTTTGAGTTGCCAATATTTGGTAAGCTTTTGGCTTTAGACCATTAGTTATCTCTTACGAGCCATTCAAAGGAAGTCTAAGGTGAATAACCATTGATGAAATTCTCTACCATCTTTTTTGTCATTTTAAAGGATTAAAACTTGATTTGCTAAATCCATACCGGTTCGGGAAGCAAGCATCACCATAGTTGCAACCCCAACGCGAGGAGCCTATCCTGAGATTTCCAATTTGCATAAGCGCCAGAGCATAGTTATCCTATCTTTGAGAAACTTGTTTTTACACCCTTTCATTTTAGTCTTTAATGTTAGCTTAGATTAGTTTAAATCTTTCTAAAACATTTTCATCTTCTTTTAAAGCTAACATCCATAAGAAAATCACCTATTTTCCTAATTTGAATATCACTAGTGTTTGCGAAAACCCTTCCCAGTGAACGATCCTAGAACCACTATGCTATAGTAGCTTGGCTACTTTAGTAATAGTATTTAAGGTATAAATTTTGTTGATACGCCTTTAAAGCTAAGCTACCATGAGTCGCATCAACTCTTTTGAGTCTAGAAAACATTTTTTTTTTTGTTTTTAAGAATATAATGCTTTATATAAAGTATTAAGCATTAGAGGTGTACTATTGACTATATATGGACTATGCTACAATGGATTTCCTGTGCTAATCAAGGACATGGTGATACTAATTGGATTATTAATTTATATGAAATGGAATCCACTATTGGCTTCATCTTTATTCACAGTGGTGGTGTAGTTTCTTTGAAGTCATCTGAGCAAATTTTATTTTGTTTTTAAGAACATAATGCTTTTTATATAGTATTAAGTATTAGAGGTGTACTGTTGACTATACAAGGACTATGCTATAATGGATTTCCTAGTGATAATCAAAGGACATGATGATACTATGCTATATGGATAAGATTAGATTTTTTTTCCCCTAATTTATGTGTTATAGGACTAGACAAATTGTACTGCCAGATATAAGTAAAATTAAAAGTTACACTTAAGGCATAAGAGTGTACAAACTACTTAAGATAATAATTATATCCTTAGATTTTATGAGATAAAAAGTAAATTTGGTTGACCCTCCAACCATATCGCTCTAACTGAAAAAGTAATAATTGAAAGATAAATCAAGTGGAATATAACCTGCCAACTATAAATCAAAATTGATGGTAATCCAACCTTAATGAAAACAAATCCTAGGAAGTAGGTTTAAATAGGTATAATAATAAGTTACTTGTTGATTGTGGAACACATTATTAGTTATTTATTATGTAGAGTCTTTCCTATGATGGAGATAATGCATATAATACACTTATTCTTAATGAATACCATACCATACACTTTGATAAAAGTCACTTTATATGAGAGTAGAAATGAGACCACTTCCTATAAGAGCTTAGAAAGTTTCTCTAGAGCTTTCATGAAGTTTTGACTATGTTGTAAAGCTTTAACACCAAACCACTGAGAACAATAAGTAGAGAAAACACCATGGGTGATAGGTTCTCTAATGCTAAGGAATCCTAGTTTCTTAGAAATTTAATTTGACCAAATATCTATGGTTCGAAGGTCACATATCCTAAGGCATGTCTATAGCCCATAAGTATCAAATCAAATGCATTAAGTTGTAAAATATCCGTAACATTTTTTAACTTCTCACTACCCTTAACTTACCCAATCCACTCATCTATGGTAGATTGTTGGAAAATTGCCTAAGTTACTCTTGTTTTGTCCCGTATTGTTTGGAAAAAGAAACTTAAGGATGATTAGTTTGTTTATTCACTTCTAATGCACCCATGAATTGGTGCAATCACCTTAACAATAATGACTTATAGTTGTATTGTAGAGGATTAGAAAACTCTTTTGTTGATATTTGGAAGTTAGTTTTGTTGTATCCTATCTAGAGGATAGAGTATCATTCACTAAATCCAATAGGAATAAGTTAGTTGGTGTATCCTTGAGGTTGGGATTAAGCCCCTAAAAGTAAGACATGATGTAACAAAGTTAGACTTCACTATCCCTAAGTTATCCCTTTTATGCATTGACATTGATTTGAGTATTCAACTCATATCTTTTATATTGTACATGACTTGGGTGCATTAAGAGTGCATAGAGGATACAAGTCATGGGTTCCTTGTAAGTAGATAAGTTGTCTATAGTTAGTTCATGGATTTGGGCAATCTAGTAGAGCTTGTAATGCTCTACTTTTTAATTGAATGGATGACTTGTCTTGGTTGTCGGGTTGGGTTTCCCATGGTGAGTGCACTAGTGTATGTGATGCATATTTGATAGGACCTACGGTGAATCGTGATGTAAGGCTACCAATTATCATGATTCACCAAGCTACTATACTACATAAACTCTCAACCTTGAGAGGATATTGAGCCTGTGCTAAAGTCAATAGGAGGCTTTGACCTATGGGTGAGACCCTAAGGTGGTCATATATGTTGGGATTATGCCCCTGAGTCAGATTTGACTGTCCCCATTCCATCCGTTTTATGCATTAACATTTATTTGAGCATTCAATCCATATATCTTATATTGTACATGACTTTGGTGCATTAGGAGTTGCACAAAAGATACAAGTTATGGGTTCCTTGTAAGTAGATAAATTATTCACAAGTAGCTCATAGATGTGGGCAATCAAAAAGGGATTGTAGTGCACTATGTCCTAATAAGAGGGATGACTTGTCTTGACCATTAGGATGAGTTTCCCAAGGTAAGTGCACTAGTATATGTGATGCACATTGGATAGCACCTACGGTGAATCATGACATAAGACAATCAATAGTCATGATTCACCAAGCTACTATACTACATGGACTCTCAGCCTTAGGAGGATACCAAGCTTGTGCTGAAATCAACAAGATACTTTGACCCATGGGTGAGACCCTAAAATGGTTATATATCCCTAAGGATTGGGTCACTATTGATGGAGGTTGGTGGAAACAAGTATTCTCAATAGAGGCATCAAGATATCTCATAGGTTTGAGACAATGTGTCTCCTTAGGTGATCTAAACAATATGTTATCATGAAATCTGTAGTAATAATAATTCTTTTAATAGAATTTGATATATGCTTCTTGCAACTAGAGTTTGTTAGTTGATCACATAATAAGTGGGATTTAAAATTCAAAGATTGGGGATAATTTTGATAAGTGATAGCACTATCATGTTAGATTATGAACACCAATTCATGTGGGGTCTATATGTAGTGTATAGTAGGTTATAAACTCAAGCTTTGTTTCTTTAGTATTTACATAGGGTATTGGAGTGCAGTTGATTCTCTGTAGTAGGATGTTGAATTAACTTGAGAATTGGATTATGAGAGAGTAGTACTCCTATGGGTCTTAGTAGTCCTCGCTTTGAGCTCATATACCATGCTGGCATGGTTTATGAGGATTAAATTGACTCTTGGTTCATTCTTGTGCATAAGGATGTGTTGCATAGGGAATAGTGAATAAGGTCTTTGGATTGGGCTAATTGATTAAGTAAATGACCCTATGTAGATCTATTTTGGTTTATATTAAGTGACCTAAGCCTATGTGGACTTCAAACACTTAAGCCTAGTTGGGAAACCTTATAAATACATCTTTATGGGGTTAGGGTTTTTAGATGGCTTTAGAAAGTCATCTTCCATTTCTAGAGAGAGAGTGATAAAGAGCTTAGGTTTCCATTCTTCCAACCACACTTTGGAGTACTAAGATCATAGTTCAAGTCATCAACAGAAGACTTTGGGTGTATGAAACTTCCAGAGCATTCATACACATTCTTCATTGTGATAAAACTGATCTGGGAACATTCAAGTTGCAAGTATGAGTTTTAATCTCTAGATCTTTATTCTAAAATGGTTTTAAAGCCATTTTTTCATTGTGTTAGATCTAGAGATCCTTAGGGATAGATGCATGCACCCTATGAGATCAAGGGCATGGGAAAAAAGTAATTCAAGGTTCCTAGTAATATATTCCTTATGGATTGGGTCATTGTTAATGGAGGTTGGTGGAAATAGGTATTCTTAATAAAAGCACCATGATATCCTATGGGATTAAGATAATATGTTCCTTTGAGTGATTCAAAGGATATATGATCTAGAAGATTATAACCATAACATTTCCTTTAGTGGAAATGTAACATATGCTCCTTGGAGCCAGAGTTTGCAAATTGATCATATAATAAGTGGATTTTGTAACTCAAGGATTGAAGAGATAATCTTGATAGGTGAGAGCACAACCTTGTTAGATTACAAACTAGTTCATAAGAAGTGTGCATGCAATGGATACTAAGTCACCAACTTGAGCTCATCTCATTGTTAGATGCATAATGTATTGAAGTATAGTTGATTCTCTTTAGTGGAATGTTGAATCAATTTCTAAATTAGATTCTAAGGGAGTCCTATGGTCCTGGTGGTCCCTGATTCTGAGCTCATATACTATGATGACCCAGTTTGTGAGGGTTGGATTGGCTTTAGGTTCATTCTTATACATAAGGTTATTTTCGTAACTATACAAGGTTGCATAGGGGATAGTGAACAAGGCTTATAAATTTGGCTAATTGATTAATTAGATGGCCCTGTATGATTAATTAGTAAATTAGGACTCATTTTGGACTAGATTAAGTGACCTAACCTTGGTGGGTTCAAGTTACTTAAGCCCATTAAGGAAACCCTATAAATAGCCCCTTAGGGGTTAGGGTTTCTAACTTTTGGAGAGATAATTGTCTTCTACTTTCAAAAAATTAGAGAGAGAGAGAGAGCCTAGGATTCTTTTCGTTCAAAGCCCACACTTTGGAGTTCCAAATTTATGGATTGAGTCATTAGGCGGAAGATCTTGGATGTACGAGACCTCTAGACTATTCAGACACATTCTTCACCACAAAGAATTGATTTGGGAACATTTAGATCCAGAAATAATTACAATATTCTCTAGCTTATTATTCTAAATGGTTTTTAAAGACATTGTTTTTGCTAGAATAGTTTTTAGAGAAGCATAGTTAGATTTGCATGTACCTATATGATCTAGGGTATGGGAATGAAGCAATCCAAGGTTCCAAGCACTTGGTATCAAAGACCTAAGATAGGTTTTTGCTAGTTAGATCTTTTCTAGAGTGTGCTAACTTTGTTTTTCAAGGCTTGTATTTCATCTCATGGCCATAGGGATGAATATATGAGATAATTAAATTTGTGCATGAGTTTCATTTGATGGTTGTAATATGATGATTTTCCTTGATTACAATTTTTATTTTATTTTATTAGATTGATTGTAAACTCCTTCAAGGAGTGTATAGGTTTTATTATATTGTAAAAATAAGTTTTTATCAATCTTATAGCCCATGGAAGGCAAGAAAGCAACCCAGGACATCAATCATGGACATCATGACTTCCACTCTAGTTAAGATAAGTTTTTGGTAGAGAAAATGGTTGGAATCTACCAAATAAGCAACCTTGGATGTGAAAGAAAGGGATGCAACGCTTGAACACTAAGATGAACGCTTAAGGGCCTTAGGCGTTCAAGTAGTCACTTATAGCACTTGAGTAGCTCATGTAATCAAGCGGTGCATTTAGTGGTTTTAAAAAAAAATTTGGGCATAGGTTTTTTTTTTTTTAGTAACTAACCCTTTTTTTTTTGTTAGAGGATTATTTTGGTAATTTGGTAATTTGGTAATTTGGATTTTCATCCAAATTTAATTGCCAAATATGCAACAACATCCCTAAGGCCATGGGAATTATTCTTTTAATTTCCTTTTATGCTTGATATGCTATTTTTGTATAATTTATAGCATGTGAATATTTGGGTATGCTTAAGGGAAGTGAACTTTTATGTGATTTTTTTTTAATTGGATAACTTATTAAATTGGAATGTGTTAGTTATTAGGAAATCTTTTATTTTAGGAAAAGGCAAGTTGGAAAGGTATATAGGATTTATTTTCTTCGAGGAAGTAGTTTTTATTTTTGTAAGTCTTTATGAAATAAGATTTTTCCTTTTATGCATAAGGTTCTAATTTAAAGAAATAAGTTATTTTTGGAACATCCGTGATAGATAATTCATGATTAAGAAAGCCTACCAAGATATTTGTTTAATTTTTGAAAAGTGATTTTGGGTTTTTCTTAAGAAAATAAATTTTCATGAGAAGTTTTTTCCAATATTATTATTCTCTGAACTAGTTATTGTTAAAAAGTATTACTATTCCTTTTTGGATTATCCATTTGGTTAGATAGGTGGTTCTTTTGGCTTTTTTCTCTTGAGAGAAGGAGAACTACATCTATCATTAGTCCTTCTAGTTCTCTTCCTTTGAGAGAAAGACGAAACCGTTTAGTCTATGGATAATATAAGGATAACGGAATAAGAGAGTAATTCCTTTAGCACAAAAGTCTTTGTTTAAGAAGTAAATAATGAATTTGGAAGTTCTCATGATAGAAAATTTATTTTAAGAAAGGTTACCAAAATCACTCAAAGTCTCTTTTTTTCAAAAGATTAAGTGGGAGAGGGCTTTAGCAAAACCCGTGACCTCCATTGTTGAGCCTATCTTGATTTGGTTCATCACCACCCTACTGGTGGGTTGGGCCCTAGGAATAAATGGATATGGAGTTTCCTCTAGGACGAGGCTAGACATGTTTCTAGTGAGAGCAACCACCTCACCAGTGGGTTCCTTACTTGGTGACATTGATAGTTCAATGACTATGATTATACACTTAACATGTGATATGAAGTGGTAGAATCGCCCACCATAGTCCCATTTGCATAGTCCATGGACCAAATGAAAGGTATGTTGATCTTATCTTTAGATACTTTTGAGGTCAATGTAAGAAGATTAATTTGAGAAGGTCCTTAACAAGTACTAAGGTCATGACCTGCCCACCATAGAATTAATTCTTATGATACTAGGATATCTTTGATAACACTACATTTTTGCTAAATTAATCATGAGTTTGTTGTGCATGCTCATTTTATTAATGCTTGGTTTTATTTTTATTATTGATATCATGTCGTATAATCCACTTAATCTTATTCTCACTACAAATAAGTTGATTAAACTAAACCATGTGGATTGGAAAAGGAATCTAGACATGGTACTCACTCAAGAAACTAATCTTTCTACCCCTAATAAACATTCCACTCACGAGAAGAAGAATAATTATCATAGTTGGCAGAGGGCGGATCAGAAGACCAAGTATATCATGCTTGGATCTTTGGATAATGTGTTGCAACATCAACATGTGTCTATGCCAATGGCTTATGATATTCTTGTCAATTTCCATGAGATGGTTGGTGACAAGGGTACATCAACTAGACTAACTACTCTTAAGGCTATTATGAATACTAAGATGTCAAAAGGAACTTCCCTTAAAGATCATACGATTCATATGATCAAACTCTTTAACAAGATGGAAATCCTTGAAGCTGAAAATCAATAAGGAAACCTAAGTTGACATGGTTTTAGAGACCTTAATGGATTTTTTCAATCAGTTCAAGGTCAACTATTTTGTGAATAAGATGGCAATGAGCTTAAATGAACTAATAAGAGAACTCCATGTTGGGCTTGAGCCCTTAAAAGCAAGATATAATTTAACAAAGTTAGACTTCATTGTCCGTGAGTTATCCTTTTAATGAATTTACATTGATTTGAGCATTTAGATTATATCTCTTATATTGTACATGACTTGGGTGCATTAGGAGTTACATAGAGGATACATGTCATCGGTTTCTTATAAGTAGATAAGTTGTCCATAGTCAATTCATGGATTTTGAGAATCTAGTAAAGGTTATAGTTGATTTGTCTTCATCGTTGGGATGGGCTTGCCATGGTGAGTACACTGGTGTATATGGTGCATGTTGGATAGGACCCATGATGAATCATGACATAAAGATATCAATTGTCATGATTTTCCAAGCTATTATACTACATTGACTCTCAATCTTGAAAGGATATTGAGTTTGTGCCAAAGTCAACATGTGGTTTGGACCTATGGGTAAGACCCTAAGATGGTCATATATTCCTTATGGATTAAGTCACAGTTGATGAAGGTTAGTGGTAGCAACTATTCTCAATAGAGGCACCATGATATCTCATGGGATTGAGACAGTGTGTCCCTTTGGGTGATCCAAAGGACATGTGTTCTAGAAGACCATAGCCATAACATTTTCTTTATTGAAAATTTGACATATGCTCTTTGGAGATAGAGTATGTGAATTGATCACATAATAAGTGGAATTTATAACTCAAGAATTTGAGAGATAATCTTGATAGGTGATAGCACTACCTTGTTAGATTACAAACACCAGTTCAAGGGAAGTCTGCATGTAGTGAATAGTAGGTCATGAACTCAAGTTCGTCTTGTTGTTATTTACATAAAGTACTAGAGTGCAGCTGCAACGTTGAATCAATTTCTAAATTAGATTATGAGGGAGCCAATACTCTTATAAGGCCTAGTGGTCCCCGTTTTAAGCTCATATATCTTGATGACATTGGTTGTAAGGATTGGATTGGCTCTAGGTTCACTATTTGCATAAGGGTGTTTTTGTAATTACATAAGGTTACACAGGGGAAAGTGAACAAGGTCTCTAGATTGGGCTAATTGATTAATCAAATGGTCTTATGTGATTAATTAATCAATTAAGTCCCATTTTGAGCTAAATTAAGTGATGAAAGCCTTAGTGGTTAATGAACCTATTAAGGGAACTCTATAAATACCCCCTTAAGGGTTAAGGTTTCTAGCTTTTGGAGAGATAGTTGTCTTCCACCTCTAGAGAGTTAAAGAGATAGAGAGAGCCTAGGAGTTCTCATTTCCAAACACTAGACTTTGGAATGCTAAGACCATGGATCAAGTTATCGAGCGGAAGATCTTGGGTGTACAAGACTGATTGCTACTCAAAAAGTGTTATTTGATAGCCTATAATTAATCCTTTTAAACACTTTTGAGTAGTAGTTTAGGCCTTTTAACTCAATTGGCATGTTAAGGATCCTTTAAAGCAATTTTAATCACTTTGTGCAAGTTTTGGTGTTTTTGTTAGTATTTTGATCACCAAAGCAAGTCAAGACTGAGGAGAGCTATGAGGAATCTTGGGCAAAGCTTAGAAGTCATTTGCCAAGAGTAAATCCGGATTGCAAGGAGAAAAAGCAAAGAGAATCTGCCATGAAGCATATTCTTGATGACAGTCGTAGCAGCCACTTTTGGAGCACTTCCTAAAGTCCAAATGATGCATGCTATATACCATTTCAAAGCTCAGGAAGTCAACAATCCAATGCTTCAAATTGTGTGCAATTCGGAGTTGAAACGAAGAAGTTGCAGCCATTACAATCCAATCACTCCGAGCTGAAGGAAGCATTTTGCAAAGTGCTGCGAAATCACCCTTTTGTTGCGAAGTGATTTCGCAGCATTTTTGAACAGTGTGATGTTTCTCCTTCTGACGATGCACGATTTATGCTGCGAGAAGGAAGCTTGGAACCTCAAGGTGGAAGCCAACCTCGCAGCCCTTCAGAGATAGCTTGGTGTTGCGAAAATATTTCGCAGCCCTCTTGGGTGTCTGCGAAATTTCGCAGACACCATTTTTCTCCTGCGAAATGGTTCCTGAAGCCTCCCGATATTTGCTACCGACATTGGGAGATATTTTCCATTAGATTTTTGTTGTCTAAATCCCAAAATACTCCTTGTAAACCTCCAATTACAAGATTCCTTAACTTTTAAGTTAGTAAAAAGACTAAATATCTTTGTAACAATTAGTTTTATATTATGTTCATATATATACCTCTCGGGAGCCTGTTCTCGAAAAAAGGGCCTTCTGTAAAAGTTTGGTAAGCAAGTAAAGTTCATTTCTTTCTACTGCCTTACCTTCTCACTTTGTATTTTTTTAGTTAATACTAAGTTATGAACTCTCTGAGGAGTTTTCCCTAGAGAATGAGTAACTAAACCTCTAATTCCTTGGAGCTAAGGTTGCCGGGGAAGGTTCCAAGTGCAAGAATGCAAAGCTCTATGGTTTTAGCTAGTAATGAAGAGGAAGTGAAATCCTTTAGTGATTTCAATGTTTTTAGTTAACTTAAAACACCTTGGAGTCACCTGGGCCAACACTTGGTAAGGCAAGTGATTTCCAACCATGGAAATGCACTAGTTTACCCCTTGCGAGCCTCTGGTAGGTGACTTCAGGGTAGGATTTTCTAGAATAGCCAACACTTGATAAGCTTTTGGACTCCTAGGAGACATCCATTAGTTATCTCTTGCGAGATTTTGACGGATAATCCAAGGTTAAGGATCACCTTGAATGGTTAAGGCTTAGTGAGAGGTTTAAACCATTGCAAGTTGCATCAGTGAGAGAATTAAAGTGAAATCTAATTGAAGGATGAATCTGTACATCACCGGTTAGAGAATTGACTATATGTTGAATCTCTAACGCGAGGAAAAGAACCATCTTGACCAGAGCTATGTCTTTTGCATGAAGAACCACCCCAATGAACCTAATTCTTCAAGGAATGTTTTTCTTCCTAAGTTATTCCAAACTTCTGTTATGTTAGTTAGTTTAAGTCTAAGCCTTCACCAACCAAAGTTTGTGTTTTTACTTCTTAAGATAAACATGAAATGAAACAAGACCAATTCACTTGGAATTGGTATCATTGATATCTTGTCAACCTTTCCCAGTGGACGATCCTAGAGCCACTATACTATAGTAGCTTTTTATTTGCTACCCTAGTGTATGGTGTTATAGGTATAAATTTTGTTGATTACTCCCTCAATCAAGGAGCACCAGTTGGACACTAATTAGTTGAGACACCAATTGGGCACGAATCAAATGGCGCCGTTGCCGGGGATCGAGTGTCAAGTTTGAAGTGATACCATTGTTGAGCACTTGTGATTTTCATCACAAGTTGGTAAAGTTTCTTTCACTTTACTAATTTTCATGCTTTCTTTATTTATTTATAATCTAAGTTTATCTTTTTAAATTTAGCCTAGTTTAGTTTTATTGTAGTAGCCCTGTTTCTTTTGTTGTCTTTTGTTTTCATTTTTAGTTGCAGATAGATACTAGTTGTGTATGCCAAAGTGGATACGAGACAGTGGAGGAAGGCTTGTTAAGTGTGATACACCTCAGAGGAAAGAATTTGAAGTGATCTTGAATATCATGGAAACTACACTTGAAGATCAGCATAGTCACCAAGGTCGTCAAGATAATCTCAATGAATTCAGATCAATGAGGGATTGTATGCATCCACCTCGTATGAGTGCACCATCATGTATAGTGCCCCCTACCGAGCAGCTAGTGATCAGACCATATCTTGTTCCACTTCTACCAATTTTCCATGGGATGGAGAGTGAGAATCCGTATGCACACATCAAGGAATTTGAAGATGTTTGTAATACATTCCAAGAAGGAGGAGCTTCAATTGATTTGATGAGGCTTAAGTTATTTCCTTTTACTTTAAAGGATAAGGCCAAAATTTGGCTTAATTCTTTAAGGCCAAGGAGTATCCGCTCTTGGAGTGACTTACAAGCTGAATTCCTTAAGAAATTTTTTCCTACTCATAAAACAAATGGCTTGAAAAGGCAAATTTAAAATTTCTCAGCTAAAGAGAATGAGAAATTCTATGAGTGTTGGGAAAGATACATGGAAGCTATAAATGCTTGCCCTCACCATGGCTTTGATACATGGCTACTGGTGAGTTATTTTTATGATGGTATGTCCTCCTCAATGAAGCAACTCCTCGAGACAATGTGTGGAGGAGATTTCATGAGCAAAAATCCAGAGGAAGCTATGGATTTTTTGAGCTATGTGGCTGAAGTTTCAAGGGGATGGGATGAACCGACTAAAGGAGAAGTGGGGAAAATGAAGTCTCAGTTGAATGCTTACAATGCAAAGGCTGGGATGTATACCTTGAAAGAAGATGATGACATGAAAGCAAAGATGGCAGCTATGACAAGAAGATTGGAGGAGCTGGAGTGGAAAAGAATACATGAATTACAAGTTGTTGCTGAAGCACCAGTGCAATTGAAGCTGTGTCCCAATTGTCAGTCATATGAACATTTGGTGGAGGAATGCCCTGAAATTTCATCTGAAAGAGAAATGTATAGAGATCAAGCAAATGTTGTTGGACAATTCAAGCCCAATAATAATGTGCCTTATGGAAATACTTACAATTCTAGTTTGAGGAATCATCCAAATTTCTCATGGAAGGCCAGAGCAACTCAGTACCAACAACCGGATCCACCATCTCAACAATCTTCAAGTATTGAACAAGCAATAACCAATCTCGGTAAGGTAGTGGGAGATTTTGTTGGAAAGCAAGAAGCCACCAATGCTCAAGTCGATCAAAGAATTGATAGAATGGAGAATATGTTGAATAAAATGATGGATGGAATGCAAAATGATATGAATCAAAAATTTGATAACATCCAGTATTCAATCTCCAGGCTTACAAATTTGAATACACTGCAAGAAAAGGGAAGATTTCCTTCTCAACCTCACCAAAATCCCAAAGGTGTCCATGAAGTGGAAAGCTAAGAGGGAGAATCATTACAGATGAAAGATGTCAAAGCCTTGATCACTCTAAGGAGTGGTAAGAAAATTGAGAAGCCAATACCTGAGCCACATGTTGAGAAAGAAGAAGAGATAAAGAAAGGGAAGGGAATGGAAGATAAAGAGAGTGAGATCAGTGAAGAAAAGAAGGACTTTGGTTCAACAATGAAAGCAATTCCAGAGAAAGAGCTTCTGAAGGAAGAAATGCTGAAGAAATCAACTTCTCCGCCTTTTCCTCAAGCATTACATGGGAAAAAGGGGATTAGAAATGCAGCTGAAATCCTTGAAGTCTTGAGGCAAGTGAAAGTTAATATTCCACTGCTGGATATGATCAAACAAGTTCCAACGTATGCAAAATTCCTAAAGGACTTGTGTACTATCAAAAGAGGGTTGACTGTAAACAAGAAAGCCTTCTTGACTGAGCAAGTAAGTGCAATCTTACAGTGTAAGTCTCCTTTGAAATACAAAGACCCTGGAAGTCCTACCATTTCAGTCATGATTGGAGGAAAGGTAGTGGAGAAAGCCTTGCTAGATTTGGGAGCAAGTGTGAATTTGCTTCCATATACCATCTACAAGCAATTGGGACTTGGAGAGTTGAAGCCAACAACAATCACTTTATCTCTAGCAGATAGATCAGTGAAAATTCCAAGAGGGGTTATTGAGGATGTATTGGTTCAAGTAGATAATTTCTACTATCCAGTAGATTTTATTGTTCTTGATACAGATCCTACTGTAAATGAAGCTAATTTAGTTCCTATCATCCTTGGAAGGCCATTTCTTGCAACTTCAAATGCAATCATCAACTGCAGGAATGGGCTTATGCAACTCACTTTTGGTAACATGACACTGGATCTCAATATTTTCTATATGTCTAAAAAGCAAATCACTCCGGAAGAAGAAGAAGGTCCAGAGGAGGTATGTATTATGGATACTTTGGTAGAGGAGCACTGTAATCAAAATATGCAAGACAAGTTGAATGAAAGTCTTGTGGATATTGAGGAAGGTTTTTCTGAATCTCCTATTGGGCTTGCTACTCTACAAAGTTGGAGAAAGATAGAAGAGATTCTACCTTTGTTCAATAAGGAAGAGGAGGCAGCTGTTGAAAAAGAAATTCCAAAACTCAATCTGAAGCCTTTACCAGTGGAGCTGAAATATACCTATCTGGAGGAGAATAATCAATGTCGTGTTGTGATATCTTCATCTCTGACTAGTCATCAAGAGAATTGTTTAATGGAAGTTCTCAAGAGGTGTAAGAAGGCAATAGGATGACAAATATCTTACTTGAAAGGCATTAGTCCTTTAGTTTGTACTCATCATATATATATGGAGGAGGAAGCAAAACCAATTCGTCAATTCCAAAGAAGGTTGAATCCTCATCTACAAGAGGTGGTGCGAGCTGAGGTGCTGAAGCTACTTCAAGCAGGAATCATTTACCCTATATCTGATAGCCCTTGGGTGAGTCCTACTCAAGTGGTACCTAAGAAGTCAGGGATCACAGTGGTTCAAAATGAAAAAGGGGAAGAAATTACTACACGCCTCACTTCAGGTTGGAGGGTGTGTATTGATTATAGAAAGCTGAATGCTGTAACCAGGAAAGATCATTTTCCATTGCCATTTATTGATCAAGTGCTGGAGAGAGTCTCTGGACATCCATTCTATTGTTTCTTGGATGGGTATTCAGGGTATTTTCAGATTGAAATTGATTTGGCAGATCAGGAAAAGACAACTTTTACATGTCCATTTGGAACATATGCTTAGAGGAGAATGCCTTTTGGTTTATGCAATGCACCTGCTACATTTCAAAGATGTATGTTAAGTATTTTCAATGATATGGTGGAGCGAATTATGGAGGTTTTCATGGATGACATCACCGTATATGGAAGTACATTTGAGGAATGCTTGGTTAATTTGGAAGCAGTTCTTCATAGATGCATTGAAAAAGACTTGGTGCTCAACTGGGAGAAATGCCATTTTATTGTACGTCAAGGAATTGTCCTTGGCCATATCATCTCTGAAAAAGGCATTGAAGTTGATAAAGCAAAGGTGGAGCTCATTGTCAAATTACCATCTCCAACAACTGTAAAAGGAGTAAGGCAGTTCCTTGGCCATACAGGTTTCTATAGGAGGTTTATAAAAGGTTTTTCAAGTCTTTCAAAACCTCTTTGTGAGCTGTTAGCTAAGGATGCTAAGTTTATATGGGATGAAAGGTGTCAGCATAGCTTTGATCAATTGAAGAAATTTTTAACAACAACTCCAATAGTAAGAACCCCTAACTGGCAATTACCTTTTGAACTAATGTGTGATGCCAGTGACTTTGCTATAGGAGCTGTGCTTGGCCAAAGAGAAGATGGGAAGCCCTATGTGATTTACTATGCAAGTAAAACACTAAATGAAGCTCAAAGGAACTATACAACTACAGAGAAAGAATTGTTAGCTGTGGTATTTGCTTTGGATAAATTTCGAGCTTATTTAGTGGGGTCTTTCATCATTGTGTTTACTGACCATTCAGCCTTGAAGTATTTATTGACAAAGCAAGATGCAAAATCAAGGTTGATTAGATGGATTCTGTTGTTACAAGAATTCGATCTCCAAATCAAAGATAAGAAAGGAGTGGAGAATGTGGTAGCTGACCACTTGTCAAGGTTAGTTATAGCACATAATTCCCATCCCTTGCCTATTAATGATGATTTTCCTAAAAAATCACTCATGTTCCTAGTGAAAACTCCTTGGTATGCTCATATTGCTAATTATCTAGTGACTAGTGAAATTCCAAGTGAGTGGAATGCACAGGACAGGAAGCACTTCTTTGCCAAAATTCATGCTTATTATTGGGAAGAGCCCTTTCTCTTTAAGTATTGTGCAGATCAGATCATTAGGAAATGTGTTCCTGAAGATGAGCAGCAAGGGATTCTATCTCATTGTCATGAGAATGCTGATTACTACTCAAAAAGTGCAATTTGATTAGCCTATAAGTAATCCTTTTAACCACTTTTGAGTAGTAGTTTAGGCCTTTTAACTCAATTGGCATGTTAAGGGTCCTTGAAAGCAATCTTACTCATTTTGTGCAAGTTTTGGTGTTTTTGTTAGTATTTTGATCACCAAAGCAAGTCAATATTGAGGAGAGCTATGAGGAATCTTGGGCAAAGCTTAGAAGTTATTTGCCAAAAGTAAATCCGGATTGCAAGGAGAAAAAGCAAAGAGGATCAGCTATGGAGCATGTTCTTGATGACAGTCACAGCAGCCATTTTTGGGGCACTTCCTGAAGTCCAAATAATGCATGCTATATACCATTTCAAAGCTCTGGAAGTCAACAATCCAATGCTTCAAACGGTGTGCGATTTGGAGTTGAAATGAGGAAGTTGCAGCTGTTACAAGTCAATCACTCTAAAGTGTTGCGGAATCAGCCATTTGTTGCGAGAATTTCGCAGCACTTTTGTCTGATAAGGTGTTTCTCCTTGACGATTCACGAACCATGCCGCGAGAAGGGAGCTGGGAACCTCAAGGTGGAAGCTAACTTCGCAGCCTGGTGAAGATAGCTCGGTCTTGCGAAATAATTTCGCAGCCCTCTTGGGTGTCTGCGAAATTTCGCAGACACCATTTTCCTCCTGCGAAATGCCTCCTGAAGCCTCCCGAAGCTTGCTACCGACATTGGGAGATATTTTCCATTAGATTTTTGTTGTCTAAATCCCAAAATACTCCTTGTAAACCACCAATTACATGATTCCTTAGTTTTTAAGTTAGTAAAAAGACCAAATATCTTTGTAACAATTAGTTTTATATTATGTTCATATATATGCCTCTCGGGAGCCTGTTCCGAGAGAGGTGTTCCAGAAGAGTTCCTTCTGTAAGAATTTGGTAAGCAAGTAAAGGGTCTTTTCTTTCTACTGCCTTACCTTCTCAATTTATATTTTGTATTTATTACTAAGTTATGAATTCTCTGAGGAGTTTTCCCCAGAGAATGAGTAACTAAACCTCCAATTCCTTGGAGCTAAGGTAGCCGGGGGAGGTTCCAAGTGCAAGAATGCAAAACTTTGTGGTTTTAGTTAGTAATGAAGAGGAAGTGAAATCCTTTAGTGATTTCAATGTTTTTAGTTAACTTAAAACATCCGAGAGTCACCTGGGCCAACACTTGGTAAGGCAAGTGATTTCCCACCATGGAAATGCACTAGTTTACCCTGTGCGAGCCTCTGGTAGGTGACTTCAGGGTAGGATTTTCTAGAATAGCCAACACTTGATAAGCTTTTGGACTCCTAGGAGGCATCCATTAGTTATCTCTTGCGAGCTTTTGACGGGTAATCCAAGGTTAAGGATCACCTTGAATGGTTGAGGCTAAGTGAGAGGCTTAAACCACTGCAAGTTGAATCAGTGAGAGAATTAAAGTGAAATCCAATTGAAGGATGAATCTGTACCACACCAGCTAGAGAATTAACTATATGTTGAATCTCTAACGTGAGGAAAGGAACCATCTGACCGGAGCTATGTCCTTTGCATGAGGAACCACCCCAGTGTACCTAATTCTTCAAGGAATGTTTTTCTTCCTAAGTTATTCCAAACTTCTATTAAGTCAATTAGTTTAAGTCTAAACCATCACCAACCAAAATTTGTGTTTTACTTCTTACTCTAACCATGAAATGAAACAATACCAATTCACTTGGAATTGGTATCATTGATTGCGTGTGAATCATTCCCAGTGAACGATCCTAGAGCCACTATACTATAGTAGCTTTTTATTTGCTACCCTAGTATATGGTGTTAAAGGTATAAATTTTGTTGATCACTCCCTCATCAAGGAGCACCAGCTGGACATGAATCAGCTGAGACACCAATTGGGCATGAATCAAATGCATGTGGAGGTCATTTTGCCTCTCAGAAAACAGCCATGAAGGTATTGCAATCAGGGTTTACTTGGCCATCTCTTTTCAAAGATGCCCACATCATGAGTAGAAGTTGTGATAGATGCCAAAGGCTTGGAAAACTAACAAAAAGAAATCAAATGCCTATGAACCCCATTCTGATAGTTGAGTTATTTGATGTATGGGGCATTGACTTCATGGGACCTTTCCCAATGTCTTTTGGTAATTCTTACATTTTGGTGGGGGTAGATTATGTTTCTAAGTGGGTTGAGGCAATCCCCTGTAAACAAAATGATCATAAGGTGGTTCTCAAGTTTCTTAAAGAGAACATTTTCTCAAGATTTGGGGTACCCAAAGCCATAATCAGTGATGGAGGTGCTCATTTTTGCAACAAACCTTTTGAAGCTTTGTTATCCAAGTATGGAGTGAAGCATAAGGTGGCTACACCTTATCATCCTCAGACTTCCGGGCAAGTTGAGCTAGCTAACAGGGAAATAAAGAACATCTTGATGAAAGTGGTGAATTCCAGCAGAAAAGATTGGTCTATTAGGCTTCATGATTCATTGTGGGCATATAGAACAGCTTATAAGACTATTCTTAGGATGTCTCCCTATCGTCTTGTCTATGGTAAAGCATGCCATCTCCCTGTGGAAGTTGAATACAAAGCTTGGTGGGTAATAAAGAAGTTGAACATGGACTTGATCAAGGCAAGAGAAAAGAGATATCTAGACCTTAATGAGATGGAGGAATTAAGAAATAATGCTTATATCAATTCCAAAGTTGCAAAACAGAGGATGAAGAAGTGGCATGACCAACTCATCTCCAACAAGGAATTTTAGGAAGGGCAAAAAGTTTTGTTGTACGACACAAGACTCCATATCTTTCCTGGGAAGCTCAAGTCAAGGTGGATAGGCCCGTTCATTATTCACCGAGTATATTCCAATGGAGTGGTGGAATTATTGAATTCCAACGGCAAGGACAGCTTTAGAGTCAATGGATATCGGCTCAAGCCATTCATGGAGCCATTCAAACCAGAAAAGGAGGCAATCAACCTCCTTGAGCCTCAAAAAGCCTAAGTGAAAAAGGGTTTGCTGGACGTGGTTTTACCACAGTCCAAAACTTTTGTAAATTTTGTAAATTTTGTAAATTTTGTAAATTTTGTAAATTTTCAAGTTTTTTTCCATACATTTGATCTTAGTTTTTGATCTTAAATCATGTTTTTAGGTGTGTTTTAATCGTTTTGAATGATCCCAGGTGGAAGAAATTTCAAGGAAATTGAAAAGAAAAAAATCGGGTCGAAATCGGAGCAGAAACAGAGTAAAAACAGAGGAAAAACAGAGCTCTGCGAAATTTCGCAGAATGAAGGAAACCTCTGCGAAATGGGCATTTTGTTGCCAAATCATTCCACAACACTTTGGAGTTCTCTGCGAGACTTTTCGCAATTGCGAAAGTGGAAATGGCACACGAGTGCCACTTCGCAGCACATGAGCACTAGTTTCGCAGCTCGAAACGCATTGCGAAATGGAAAAGCGTGATTTCGCACCAAAAGTCCCATTCCGCATGGTATTTCGCAATTGCGAAAGTGGTTTTGGCACACATGTGCAACTCCGCAGCACAGTAACATCAATTTCACAACTGCGAAACGCACTGCGAAGTTGCTGCGAAAATGGCATTTTGCTGCGAAATTGGCATTTTGTTGCGAAACTCAAACTGACCCTTGGGCTTCCGTTTTTCCTATTTATACCGATCATTTGAGCTGCGAAAAGGGTTTCAAAAATCAGAGCACCATTCTCGCAGCCTGTTCGTCTTCTTCAATGAGCCTCGCTGTCCAAACCTCTGGTCATCCTCTCAGATCATCAACGTCGACCAAAGTTCGGTAGCCCGAAATGGCGCGAACACGAGGGGCTAAGTCTTCATCTCCTTCGAACCGCAAAAAGAGTCTGCGAAAGGAGCCACTTCCAGATTCTGCTCTAAAGCCTTCGCTGTCAAGACCAATTCCACCTCCGGTGAAGCCCGCGCCGCCAAAGCCGCCAGCAAGACGATATCTAACCAGGTCAGGAGGTCAGCCAAAGCAAAAGAAACCAAGGGTTAAGAGCTCAGAACCCATCGATTTGACTGAGCAATCCCCAGAGCAGTCACCGGTTCCAACTCCGGTATCCTCACAATTCCTTCTCCAATTGCAACTCCAGTTCCCTCGCCAATTGAATCGCCGGTACCATCTTCGGCTCCACAAGAAAAATCGAAGAAGCCTCAAGCGCCGCTTCCAGAGCCCCAAATTCAAGCTGAAGTAGCTCCGGAAGAAGTGATCAAAAGGCCAATGCTTACTCAGCCCCCAATAGAGGGAAATTTGGATTCTCGATCTCGACCATTCCATTCCGAGTTGTGCTTCAATATAGCAGCATTCCAAGTGAGGCCAGAGCTTGCCCAATCATTCCAGCTGCTGAGGAGGTACCATATGGAGCATCTACTAGCTCCAAGAGATTTTTTCTACCCCCGGATAGCAATGAATTTCTACCAATCCATGACAAACAAAGAGGTCAGGAATCCAACTTTGATTCATTTTACTATTGATGGGAGACATGGTGTATTGGGAGCACGCCATATTGCTGAAGCCCTGCAAATTCCTTTTGAGCCAACCCAATTCGATAATTTTAGAGCTTGGGTAAATCCTACTGAGCTGGAGATGGTGCGCACCCTTTCCAGAGGAGCTGCAAATCGATCACATTTGCTGAGGGGGGAGCTTTCTCCAGTTATGTTTTTTATTGATGCCTTTTTGCAGCATAATATCTATCCATTGCAGCATTGGACCCAAAGAAGGGAAGTCCTCTTGGAAGCTCTTTACAAGATGTCAGAAGGATTTTTCTTTGGGCCTCACCATCTGATCCTAGCAGCCCTTCTCTATTTCGAAGAGAAGGTTCACAAAAAGAAGCTGCAAAGAGCTGATTGCATTCCCCTCCTCTTTCCAAGGCTCCTATGCCAAATTCTGGAGCATTTGGGATATCCTTCTGAGCCTCAGCTTGAGAGAAAACGAATTTTCCGTGAGCCATTCACCCTTGATAAATGGAATAACATGACGGCCTACAAAGTTGATAAGCCTGAGCAGCCTAAGCCAGCTGCAAGGAGAGCATCTCCAAGACATAGACCTGAGGATATAACAGTTGCCACTCCTACCATTCCTAGAGCTTCACCAGCTGCTCCAGCTTCATCTCAGCCATCCACATCAGCTGAGTCGAGGATGGCCATTCCTATATCTGAATATCAAGAGTTGTGTCGTGCATTGGAGACTCTTACAGCTTCTCAGAGCAGTCTTGCTCAAAAGATGGCAGCCATCAGAGTATGCCAAGAGCAGATGTTGGCCACTCAGGCTCAACAAGCTGCCATCTTAAGGCAGCTCCAAGTCCATTTCGATCTACCACAAGCTGTAGAGCCCTCTACATCTACTCCAGCTGAGCCACACTCTCAGCCTTCAGAGTCTCATTCTCCGAGCCCGAAGCCCCGGTGATGCACCTCATCGAAGAGGCAGCAGATCCATCTGCCTAGTTCTAGCCCTAGCACCACTCATCAGACTATTATATATATAATATTTCTATGTATTTCATTTTTTTTTTAGTTGAAAAGAAATCCCAGTATTTTGGTACTATATTTGGGATTCCTTGTGATTACTTGTCTTTTGCACTGTACTTGAATGAACAGAAAGTAATACAAGTTGAATATTTCTTGTTAAAAGTTAGCATTAAGTTATTCTTATTTCATTTTCTCACATATTCTATTCTTTTTGAAAATGTGGTTTCCCCCAATCAATATTTGAATTTGATATCACGGGGAGGTACCACTTCCTCCCTTTAATTACAGATCACTCAAATCACATTGAGGACAATGCTCAGTTCGGTTGGGGGGTATGAGGAAGGAAGTATGCTAAATCTTTTTGGTATTGCAATTATATTGGTTAATTAGTTGTAGTTTTACTTTTTACTTTTGTTATTCTATTCTCCATGAATTTTGAGGAAAAATTTTCAAATTAAACCAAGAGAAATTGAACTGTTGTTTTTCACTTGGCTTAGAGTATGGATTATGCTTACTAAAGTGGTTCAATTGTTGAAACTTCTATTGAAATTGAATTTAGTTCTTCCACTTGAAGCTATTCACACACTGTGCACATTAGTTTCCGATTATAAGATGAAAAGCTATTTCCCTCTTGACTTAGGATAGTTTTGGGGCTTGGTATATTTGACCTCATTTGATAAATATAGTTTTGGAGTCACCGACCTCAATGCTCGTTATAAGGGTGAATAGGTAGAGTTAGCATATGGTAGATGCTTGGGTATTAGAAATTCATTCTTAAAAGTCCGGGGAAAAATCCGAGGAGTTAGTGGTTGAAAGATCCTTAAAGCTTGGTGCCCTAAACCTTAATTGGTTGGGAGTCATCGATGGACCCCCATTACATGGACAATTCAGAAAGTGTACCCCATTAAGCTGTCTTACAAAAAAAAAAAAAAAAAAAAAAGAGAAGGTGTGTTCTTTTCTTATTGATTTTGGTCAGATTGCTAAAGTATTGAAAAGAGATAGGTTGGGGGGTGAGACTAGTTTAGCATATTATTCTCGGAACCTAAGGAACCAATACACATAGATTTTAGTGGAAGATTAAAGTTTGATTCTTAGAAAGTGGAAATGATTTTAAAACTCCAGTTTGCATAATGCACTCCCTTGATTGACAGTGTTTAGCATAGTTTGTTATGACTCTTGTTGAGATTTGGGTTTGTATTTCTTTAATGCTTCATGTGAGAATTAGATCATCATGCCACTTGAGAATTATTTTCTTTTAGCATGATGTTGTAAATTTTAGATTAGTTTGCTATTTATTTTCATTTTTCTCTCCTATATTGCTAAGGGACTAGCAATATGTCGGTTGGGGGGAGTGATTACTACTCAAAAAGTGCTATTTGATAGCCTATAATTAATCCTTTTAAACACTTTTGAGTAGTAGTTTAGGCCTTTTAACTCAATTGGCATGTTAAGGATCCTTTAAAGCAATTTTAATCACTTTGTGCAAGTTTTGGTGTTTTTGTTAATATTTTGATCACCAAAGCAAGTCAAGACTGAGGAGAGCTATGAGGAATCTTGGGCAAAGCTTAGAAGTCATTTGCCAAGAGTAAATCCGGATTGCAAGGAGAAAAAGCAAAGAGAATCTGCCATGAAGCATATTCTTGATGACAGTCATAGCAGCCACTTTTGGAGCACTTCCTAAAGTCCAAATGATGCATGCTATATATCATTTCAAAGATCAGGAAGTCAACAATCCAATGCTTTAAACGGTGTGCAATTCGGAGTTGAAACGAAGAAGTTGCAGCCATTACAAGCCAATTACTCCGAGCTGAAGGAAGCATTTTGCAAAGTGCTGCGAAATCACCCTTTTGTTGCGAAGTGATTTCGCAGCATTTTTGAACAGTGTGATGTTTCTCCTTCTGACGATGCACGATTTATGCCGCGAGAAGGAAGCTTGGAACCTCAAGGTGGAAGCCAACTTCGCAGCCCTTCAGAGATAGCTTGGTATTGCGAAAATATTTCGCAGCCCTCTTGGGTGTCTGCGAAATTTCGCAGACACCATTTTTCTCCTGCGAAATGGTTCCTGAAGCCTCCCGATATTTGCTACCGACATTGGGAGATATTTTCCATTAGATTTTTGTTGTCTAAATCCCAAAATACTCCTGTTAAACCTCCAATTACAAGATTCCTTAACTTTTAAGTTAGTAAAAAGACTAAATATCTTTGTAACAATTAGTTTTATATTATGTTCATATATATACCTCTCGGGAGCCTGTTCTCGAAAAAAGGGCCTTCTGTAAAAGTTTGGTAAGCAAGTAAAGTTCATTTCTTTCTACTGCCTTACCTTCTCACTTTGTATTTTTTTAGTTAATACTAAGTTATGAACTCTCTGAGGAGTTTTCCCCAGAGAATGAGTAACTAAACCTCTAATTCCTTGGAGCTAAGGTTGCCCGGGGAAGGTTCCAAGTGCAAGAATGCAAAGCTCTATGGTTTTAGCTAGTAATGAAGAGGAAGTGAAATCATTTAGTGATTTCAATGTTTTTAGTTAACTTAAAACACCTTGGAGTCACCTAGGCCAACACTTGGTAAGGCAAGTGATTTCCAACCATGGAAATGCACTAGTTTACCCCTTGCGAGCCTCTAGTAGGTGACTTCAGGGTAGGATTTTCTAGAATAGCCAACACTTGATAAGCTTTTGGACTCCTAGGAGACATCCATTAGTTATCTCTTGTGAGCTTTTGACTGGTAATCCAAGGTTAAGGATCACCTTGAATGGTTAAGGCTTAGTGAGAGGTTTAAACCATTGCAAGTTGCATCAGTGAGAGAATTAAAGTGAAATCTAATTGAAGGATGAATCTGTACATCACCGGTTAGAGAATTGACTATATGTTGAATCTCTAACGCGAGGAAAGGAACCATCTGACCGGAGCTATGTCTTTTGCATGAAGAACCACCCCAGTGAACCTAATTCTTCAAGGAATGTTTTTCTTCCTAAGTTATTCCAAACTTCTGTTATGTTAGTTAGTTTAAGTCTAAACCTTCACCAACCAAAGTTTGTGTTTTTACTTCTTAAGATAAACATGAAATGAAACAAGACCAATTCACTTGGAATTGGTATCATTGATATCTTGTCAACCTTTCCCAGTGGACGATCCTAGAGCCACTATACTATAGTAGCTTTTTATTTGCTACCCTAGTGTATGGTGTTATAGGTATAAATTTTGTTGATTACTCCCTCAATCAAGGAGCACCAGCTGGACACTAATCAGCTGAGACACCAATTGAGCATGAATCAAAGACCTTTAGACCTTTCATACATGTTCTTACTATGAAGAATTGATATGGAAACATTTCGATCCAGCTATGATTAATGTCTTCTCTAGTTCATTATTGTAAATGGTTTTCAATGTTATTGTTTCTACTAGAGTTGTTTCTAGAGAAGCCTAGGGTAGATTTGCATGAACCTATATGATCAAAGGTGTGAGAATAGAGCAATACAAGGTTCCTAGCACTTGAGGATGAGAAAAATCTTTTGCTCACATTTCAAAGTCAGTTGTAATCAATTGTCAATTGGTTGTTGTATCCTTGGAGTTAGAGTATGTCAATTGATCACATAATAAGATACGTAACTCAAGGATTAGAGAGGTAATCTTGATAGGTAATAACACTATCTTATTATATTATGAACACCAATTCATGGGGAGTCTAGATATAGTGGATAGTAGGTCATGAACCTAAGTTTCATCTTGTTATTATTTACATAAGGTATTGGAGTGCAGTTGATTTTTTATAATAGGATGTTAAATCAATTTTATAATTGGATTGTGAGAGAGCCAATACTCTTATGGGTCCCAATGGTTCTTGTTCTAAGCTCATATACCATGTTGGCATGGGTTATGAGGGTTGGATTGACTTTAGGTTCACTTCTGTACATAAGGGCATTTTAATAATTATGCAAGATTGCACAGGAGATAGTGGACAAGGCCTCTGGATTGTGCTAGTTAGTTAATTAGATGAATTTATTGGCTAATTAATCAATTCAGGCCCGTTTTGGGCTAGATTAAGTAACCTAAGCCTTAGTGGGCTCAAGTCACTTAAGTCAACTAGGGAAACCCTATAAATATATGCTTAGAGGTTAAGGTTTCCAAGGTTGTTTTACTGTTGTCTTCCACATCCATAGAGAGAGATTGAGAGCCAAGGCATCCTCCCTTCCACAATCCACTCTTTGGGGTGTGAAGGTCATGGTTTGAATCATCAGTTGGACGATCTTGGGTGTACGAGACTCTTAGATGCTTCAACCACTTTTTACATTATGTGGAATTAATTAGGGAACGTCTAAATCATAGATTAAGTTTTCTAAAACATTGTTCTTCTAAATATTGTTAGTAAAAATTATATTTTTATGCTTCCATTACTAGGATCTAGAGCCCTAAGGAGTGTTCATATACCCAACCTAAACCTAGGATAGGGAATGCAAAAATCTAGTGTCCCTTATACCATCAATAGTGATCTGTTTCATAAGGATATATGAACACATTAGGGTCTTACCCAGAGGTCAAAACCTCATATTGACTTTAACAAAAGCTTAATATCTTCTCAAGGTTGAGAGTTCATATAGTATAGTAGCTTGGTTAATCATGATAACCGATAGCCTTATGTCATGATTCACTATAGGTCCTGTCTAGTGTGTAACCATACACTAACGCACTCACCATGAGAACCTCATTCCCATGATCAAGACACGTCATCCCTCCAATTATGAGTTAGTACACCATAATCTTTGCTAGATTGACTAAATCCATAAATCAATTGTGAAGTACTTATCATCTTGAAAGGAATTCATGACTTGTATCTTTTATGCAACTCCTAATGCACCCAAGTCATGTACAATGCAAATGATATGAATGCTTAGATAACTAATTAATGTATAAGGGATAATAAAGGGAACTAGAATCGTAAATAAATAAATTTATTAATAAATCTAAAATCTATTATATTATGTCATGTTTTCAAAGGCTCTATCCCAACATATGTGATAAGGATGCTCCTAGATTGGTCCAATTTAGTTAGCCCAATCTAAAAAGACCACTCGTAAGATCTAGGTCAACCTTACATTTTCACCAAAACTCCCTTATGCACACTTAGAAATTATAAACCAATAATTCCCTTAAACAACTGTGCCACCATGATTTAAGAGCTCGAATAGGGACCACTAAGACTCATAGGGAAATATTGACTCTCTTAGAATCCTGAACACTCTACTAAATAAAGTTAATTGTACTTCAGTATCTTATGATATTACAATGAGACAAAGCTCGATTTTATAACCTACTATCCATTACATGTAAACTTCCCATAAACTAGTGTTTGTAATTTAATGAGGTGAGTGTTATCATCTTCTCAAGTTTACCTCTCTAATCCTTGATTTACAAATTCTCCTATTTTGTGATCCACTAACATACTCTAGATCACAAAGAACATGTATCAAATTCCACTTAAGGAATTACTACGTTCATAGTTTTCTTGATCACTTTTCTTATAATCACCCAAGGTAACACATTGTCTCAATCTTATGAGATATTATGGTGCCTCTATCAAGGATATCTACTGCCACTAGTCTCCATTAATAGTGACCCAACCTATAGGGAATATGTGACAACCTTAAGAGTCTCGCATATAGGTTAGAGCCTCATATTGACTTCATTGGTACATACTCAATATCTTCTTAAGGTTGACAATCCATGCAATATAGTAGTTTTGTGAATCATGACCATCAAATAGCTAATTTCATGATTCACCATAGGTCATATTTAATGTGTCCATACATACTATTACACTTATCATAGGACAACCATCCTGATGACTAAAACAAGTCATTCCTCCAATTAAGAGCTAAGAGCTAACTATAATCTTTGATGGATTGCCCAAATCCATGAGTTGACTTTGCATAACTTACCATTTTGCAAGGAACTTAGGACTTGTAGTTTTTGTGCAACTCCTAATGCACTCAAATTATGTCAAATGCAAATGATATGGGTATGAATGCTCAAATAACCAATTAATGCAAATAAGATGGCCAAGAGAACCAAAATTATAAATAAATAAATTTGTTAATGAAATTAAAATTTGTTATATCATGTCATGCTTTCTAAGGCTCTATCCTAACAAGAAGCACTCAAGCACCCCAAGGGACGCTAAGGCATTTGAGCATAATTTTGTCTAGTTTTTAAGAAATTTCATTTCTGCCTTATTTCCTCAATCCAATTTGGTACTTTATCATTTGCAAAATTCGCCCAAGTCCACTAAGGTTTCCTTTAATAATAAATATGCCTAGCTACGCATTTTCACAATTTCATGCCCTAGAATTAATTTCATGTCATCATTCTTCACACTTAATCCAATCTTTCAGAATCAATACTTTTTTTGTTCATTGAGTTTGTGGTAGCGGATCACATCGCTTGAAGTTGTTGAGCACATTGGTCTTGGGTCATAGATGTGAGGATAAGTGTAGGTTTTGTTAATATGAGTCTCAAGTAGAGTAGAGTTTACTAGGTAATTATGTATACTTCTAGAACTAGTGGCTTAGCTATGTGTCTACTGACCCTAGGTTTCTTACATCTGTTAAGTTTGAGGGAGACTTTATAGGTGGTCTTCGTGTAAATCACATGTTTGCCAGTATGGTTGGATGTTCTTGGATTAACTAATTAAAAATATCCTTATAAAATTTAAAAATTCTAAAATATTTAAAATTAGTATTTTGGGCCAATATTGAAGGGCTACCTATTTAACCCCACCAGATAGTTTTGTGATATAAAATCTCGAACTTCCATGCGTGCATTATGATAGAGGGCCTTTCACACACTATATCAGGATAGTCTCAAGGTGGTAAGTTAATTTTCAAGGACAACAGAAAACACTCCTCAATTGGAACTGGTGAGTGTTGACTTTCTTTTTTAGTTTGTTACATGTTGTTCTACCTCCTATTCTACTGTTTTTCAACAGTATTTTCCACCCATTCTAAGGAAGGATTGGAAAAGGGCGACTCTTATAGAACTAATGAATTAGAATGTGTACAATTTAATTAGCTCCATTTGCTATTTCTTTCTAAGTATCACACTACATCCAATGTACTGCCATTTTCTCATTGTACCTAAAATTTCTCATATAGAGATACTTCAACAAAATGATTGTTGAGGAATGTAATGCTTTGGGGCCAGTGCATATATGGTATGTAGTTTCATCACTAAGCCAAATATTCCTCGACTCAAGCAAATTAAACCCCATTTCATGATTCAAACCTGACCTTTAAGCTTTTGGTTTTCCTTTGTTCTCTTCCTCCCTCTGTGGCTGCAAACTTCCCATAGGCAATCTAGAACTAAATTCAGAATCACTTTCTTTCAAAGAAGAAAAAACTGGTCTCTCAAAAGCACTATCTTGCTCTCCTTTAGAAATTGCACCTAGGTTTACAATTTCCCAACCAAACCATATGAAAAGAGGATCTAAATAAATTTCACAAATTTTTTACCAACAATTGCAATGAAAATTCAGTGATTTCATTGGAATTCAAGCAAAATAAAGATACTATTTCTAATGACCACTACTTTATAAGGCTAACCAAAGTTAATATAAGTCAATAATTTCAAGAAGCAGAGAGGAATGTTTCACTTAAGATGTATTGTCATTTTGCACTCGTAATGGAAGACATACCTTTGATAGGAGATGATGATTCTTCCAAAATATTTGTTTCTCTAAGGGTCAAAGCCCTTAGAGATGTGAGGGTGCCCAAGGATGGTACGATAGTCTTGTCAAATTGATTATCTTGAAGGTTTAGAATTTTTAACTTTTTTAAGCTTGACAACTTTTCAAAACCTACGAGAAGAAGATGAGGATCGTCAAAAAATATTCATGACCTTTGCTATATATATCAAGACAAACAATAATAAAAATAAATAAATTAATTAATAAAATAGTATATTTTCATTATGTTTAGCTAATGGGGTCCTATTATAGTATTGAATGTACTTTTTCAATAAAAATTGAAAAACATCACCAATAAGATGTTGTCACATGTACAACTCAAATCTCATTGCTTTGTACTGAGTCTCATTCGTATGTACCACATATAAGGTCTCATTACTTTGTATCTTGGTCCATCCTAATCTACCCTAATCCTATTTGTTTAAAATCAATTGAGAAGATGTTTGGTTCAGTTAAGGGTCATGATGAGTAGAGGTTGTAAGTCCTAAAAAGGAAAGTTAGATTAAAAAGGAAAATTAGATCACCTCGTACATAAATGAATGAATATAGTTTATCTTACATTAACTTAAAAAGATAAAAAGTAAAAAAAAAAAAAAAAAAAAAAAAAAAAAAAAGAGGTTCTGATGGTCACTAGGAAGATGCTAGTTTTAATATCAATTATCAACATATTTATAATAATATTTGATCATCACTTTGTTATGTAAGCAAATGCTAAAAAATAATGGTGCATGCAAATATTAGTTAAAATATTTTAAATGTTTGTGAGTGAAACTTATAAATAGTGGATATTATCCTCATATATTACACATGTATGACTTGATTTTGCATGAGTAACAAAGATTAATGCACAGAGATGGAGAGAATTTTGACGCAATAAAAAGGTCTAGTGATACAATTAAATTGATGGATCAAATGCAATTTGAGAAAATGCTACATATATAAGAGTTGTCAAGCAATAAAACTAATGAACCAAGCACAATTTAAGGGAATATTACAGAAGAGGGAATCCATACCTTCAGTCTCAAGACAACCTTTGAACCAGTTTCTGGACAAGTCAAGGCTTGTTAATTCTTGGAAAGGACGGAACAAGGAGGTGTTTAAGGACCATATCCTGGTATAAATGCGAATTAGGCTAGAACTCTCCTCAATTTGTCTTATATTGCCGAGGGAGAGTTCGATTACACGGCCTGTAATGGAGTTGCACTTAACTCGCTCCCACCCACAACAATCACTCTCCCTGTCATCAACCCATGAACGGAGAAGTCCATCAGCGTCTTCATTGTTGGATTTCACAAACCACTTGAATTCTAAGAGGCCCATTCTCTCCTCTTCCAAACAAGCTTTGTATCCATTGATTTGGAGCAACAGTATCAGCACCAACATCAAATGGTTGGAGAAAAACCACTCCATTGGATTTAAAAAAAGAAAAGTTATCCCCTTCATCTTTGAGATTTTGGTTTCTAGTTCTCTGTAGTTGTTTTGTTTATATATAATTGCAATATTGTCCTGATAGAATGCGTTCGGGATTTCTCAAAAGTGTCCACCATGTGGAATTTCCATGAAGACTTTTCAGTTGTGGACGAACAGACCCAACGACTGAGGTCCAAATTCCTTAAACAAACAGTTTTTAGCATTAAATGGCCAAATTATTGGTCGCATTTCATTGTGGATGAATGGAGGACATTTTAGTTGACATTACATTCCAATATGGGTCAATTGGCAGCATCAGGAAGCGTAGACAACACTCAAACTGGGTCCTATCATGTGGAATTCTTCATTCCGTGTGGAATTTTCAAGCAATAGTGGGCTCATACATCCTTCTCATGATACTAAATGGTTTCTAAAGAATTTGTGTAATTCTCCAAACCCCATCATAACTTAGTTCTTTTCACACCAAAAGTCATTTCATCCTGTCCCCCATTATCAACGACTTGAATCCAAAGAATGTTGGTAGCTTTATTCATAGGTTGACCGCAACTTCAGAATTTATGACAATGAACAGTTTCAAAAACGAACTTTAATTATAAAATATATGGCACTATACTTGCGTCTTTGTTTGTTTGTTTGTTTTTCCTGTTGTGTTTGTGCAGACATGCTTTGTGCGGGCCGGTGTGTGAGAGTGTTTCATACTCAATCCATGTTGAGATAAAGTCTTAATTCACTTGATGATTGTGGGTGCAGGTCAAGTACCTCTTGCACACTAGAGTTCTTTTAATCTCTAGCAGAATAAGGAGTAGGAGACATCCAACCGGTCTTTGTTGTAATGTGCTACTATAGTAGTCGTGATGAACCCTGCAATGGATTGTTCGGTTATAAATGCTAGAAGATTGTGATGCAATTGGCAAGATTCTTAGTTATTAAAGGGTAATTAAGGAGGTGTAAACAGTAAAACTATTGAAGAATTGTTTTCAAAAAGTTTAGAAACCGCAAAAAATTGTTTGAAACATCCCTTTGCTTGTTACATTCAATATCTACTAGAATTTGTCATATGGTGTATTATCCCCACTCATCCAGTGTTCTCTATATTCTGTTCTTTATATTCCACACCGAAAGTTGATCGGTAATACCAAGGCCAAAAGGCTCGAGTTGAACCCTGATTACCACTAGGCCAAGTCCACGTTTATAAATATATGTTCACAATAAATATGTTAAAGTTCATTATTAAAAAAAATTAATTAATTCTAATTATTTTATTTTAAAATTTATTTCATTGATTAATAAAAGTATAAAAACTACATTATAATTTTCTTAACAAGCCTTTTTTATATCATTTATATGATAATTAAATATAAAAAATATAAATATTAAAAAATCATATATGCATCATCATTTATTTTATATTATTGAATGTGTTTGAATTAAATAAATTATAGTTTTAATATTAAATATTTTATCATTTATCTTATTAATCCTATTTTAAAAAATACTATCACTTCACTTTTAAATTTTTTATATTTATCTTTTTAATTTTATTTAATTTTGAATGTTTTTATTTTAAATTATTAAAAATTTAAATTTATTCAAAAAAAATACTAATATATATATATATATATATATATATATATATAAAGTAATGATGAAATTCTAATATTTTATAAAATAAAATTAATTTGATAAGATAAATAATAAATTATTAAGATGGATATATTCCTACTTATTGATATTTTTCTCATGGACCATACCTATGTCAATTACACTTACAAAATAACTTTAATGTGTGTATTTTTACTTATTTTATCATTTTTTGGAGTTTTTCCAAATATTTCCATGAATTTTGAATAATTTTCGTTTTATCAATATTTTACCGATATATCCGTAAAATCCAAGTATCAATATATTCGTATTTACCAATATTTCAAACCATGCTTAGACGATAATAAACAACTACCAATAGCTCCCAATGTGTCTAACGAGGGTCTTTATACTAACTTGATGACTTCCTTCTTGTTCAACCTAATTAAAACAATGCTTGGTATTCTAACAGTAATTTCTATTACTTTATTTCAGAATTTTATACAAGAATATAGGTGATTTATACAAAGAAATGAACAAATAATATTTATATATATATATATAAAATATCCTAAAATTAAGAAAATCAAATATTGTTAATGTTTACTTACTGTAGATGTATGGAAATATTGATTATAGTGGATTCTTGCCTCCTATGCACTTGATTTTGTGTATCTTCTTTAATATTTTCTTTAGGATGTGTATCTCCTTGATTATTTCCTTAACAGGCCCGCTCAAATTAGAGTTGGAATGAATAAGGATGTCTAGCTTGCCCTGAAACATGGGGAAGAGATCCTTTAACAAAGATTTGATAAAAATATTAGCAAATTAATTATGTGTGGGAACATGGTGAGTGACAAGTGTGCTCGTACCTACCTTCTATCATACAAAATGATAATCAAGTTCAATATGTTCAGAACAAGCATGAAACATGGGATCAAATGATATGTATAGAGCACAAACACTATCACAAAGTAATTGTAGTTGTTTAGAGAGGGACATTCTAATATCTCGTAGGAGATAAGTAATCCACATCAACTCAATTGTGGAGAAAGGGAAAGAATGACACTCTACTTCGATACTAGAGCAAGCAATTGTTGTTTTTTTATTTGAACATTAGGAGATGTGATTTGTGCCAATAAAGACATGGTAACCTTTAGTACTCCTTGTAGTTAGACAACCTGCCCATTTAGCATTACTAAACTCTTAAAAAGAGATAATATTGTTGAAGAGATAACGTAAACCCAAGTTTTGTGTTCCCTTAAGGTATCTTAAAATGCATTTTATAACCTTCAAGTGAATCACAATAGGATCACTAAAATGTTGACATACCAATTAACTACATGAATGATAAATGGTTTCATGAAAGTTAAGTATTGGAGGGCTTCAACTATACTTTGGAACATAGTAGCATTACTGAAGACATTTTCTTAAGGAAGCTTGTTTATAAGAGACTTAAGGGATGGTAATTGCTTGGAATCCTAGTTTGTTTAGTTTCTTAGCCCTAGATCTTGTAGGGTGAGTGCATCTACCCTAGGCTTCTTTAAATCTAAGCCAAAGCATAATCATGGTATTCAAAACACTAATATGATATCAAATTTAGAGAATAATGAAAATCTACCTAGATTTGGAAGTTTTGAGATCAATTCCAAACCGTGGAAGATGTTGTTAAAGAATTTGAAATTATAGAAGTGTTAGGACAAAGCCCAAAAAAGCATGACATGATGTCACAAATTTGGATTATATTATTCATTTAATAATATTCAAGGTTCACTTTTATCTATCCTTATTCCATGAGCATTCTAGGCTAGCATTTCTTGCATTGTACATGACTTGGGTGCATTAGAAGTGATTGGAGCCAAAATATGTGCTCTAATGGCACATATTCGATATGATTTGTGCACCAAAAGACATTCAAATCACCCAACTTGACCTAAATCAATGCTAAGACCCTAATCATGAGTTTAATCTATACTTTGGAGATTTATCTCAGGTTCAAGGGAAGAATTGTGCAAACTGAATGACTTTAGATTTTGAAAGATCAAGAAAGGACTAAATGAGGAAATAAGTGAGTCAAGACTCATTGAACGTAAGGAAAGGCAAAACAAGGATATCATGAAGTTTGAGGATGATAAATGATCATTATGGAGTAAGAAAGAAGGCAAGAAAGCATGGGAAATGAGGCATGAAGCAAGATTTAGCTGCATGGAAATTTAGAACTCAAAAATCTAATGGCATTATATACTCTGACTTTGAGGACAAATTTGGAGCACTTTATGGAGTTCATTATATACATACTATATATCGTTTCGAAGCTTGGGAAGTCAGCAGTCCAATGCCTCAAACGGTTTGCAAATTGGAGCTGAAATGAAGAAGTTATGGCTGGAGGGTCATTTCGAAATGATTTCGAAATTCAACTTATGAATTCGAAATCCACTTCGAAATGACACCAATTTCGAATTCACCCACTGCCACTTTTATGTTCCGCCTCCTCTACCTCGGGAATTGCATCTAAAGCACTCCATCCGCCCTAGGTGGACCCCACATGACTAGAAATCACCATTTTATTATTTTTTAATCATTTTTAGGAAATTATTTTTGTAATAAGTGGCCAATGAGAGTGTGCCACATGTTAGGTAATTGAGGATATTATATAAACTCTCTCAATTCTAGGTTTTAGGAATCTTTTTGGATCTTGAATTTTTTCTGGAGAGTTTGACATTGAAGGTGGAAGAAGACAAGAACTTTGGTTTGTTTTCTTTTTCTTCTTTATTGAATATATTGTTTTTAGTTTCTTTTGATTCAAATTATGGATTTTTACCCTATTATGGATTGTGAATGTGACATCACCCCCATGAGAGGCTAAGAGCCAACTTGGGGCTTGAAGCATGAAAACCTAAGGGTTAGGAAACCTATAGGGACAATGGGTAAATTATTATAACAATGAGATTAATTATTGGTTAGGTGACAATTTATCAATTTTTTTATCCTATCCTTGTGAGTTCGTTTAGGGAATGATACGGTAGGTTATTACTTGGTACTAGTGATTCTTGGTAATTCTTGATCATTAGTTATCCTCGCCTTACCTACCGTTATTTACCCCTAAACAAAGCTATAAGGAGTAGGAAGGGTTAAAAAGCCAAATCTTAAATTGATAATCAATCTCATTCATTTGATGGTTTTAGGAATCTGTTTGAAAAAGGAAAAATTAGGTTTCGGATGCAATTTTGAGTTATAGAACCCAACTTGATCGCGAGTGGCCAAGGATCCCAAAACCCTAAGATCATATTACTTAAAATACCCTTGTTCTCTATAATTTCTATACCCTAGGTTGGATTGTGGAAAACCCCAAACTTGAATCAATTGAATTTAAAATCAATATTCATTTTCTCTTATTAATTTAATTTCTTTTACTTAGTTTCACATTATTCACATATTGTTTTTCTCTTAAGGATTTAAACAAAAACAATTCATTTATTCTAGTATTGACAATTTTCATAAGCCAGTCCTTGAGAACGATACCCGGAATACTACAAAAGCCGTAGTGACTCTTTCTCTAGTTTTTCTTGACCAGAGTTACTACGTAAAAAGGCTAAGTATTTTGGTACAATAGAGAAATTTCGGTCAAGAAGTTCCATGGAAGATCCAAGTCATGGGCTCATTGCAAGTAGATGACTTGTTCACAACTGCTTCATAAACTTAGGCAATTAATTTATGCATGTAGTCACCACCTCTTAAATGGAGGGATAGATGGTCTTGGCCTTCGGGATGGGGTTCCCTAGGTGAGTGCACTAGTTTGTATAGGCACACATTGGACAAAACCTATAATGAGTCATTACATGAGGCTACCAAGTAGTCATGACTTCACCAAACTACTATACTGTACAATCTTTCATCCCAGAGAGAATATTGAGCTTGTGTAGAAGTTAACAATAGACAAGACCTAAGGTGAGTCATGACATGAGGCTACCGAGTAGTCATGACTTCACCAAACTACTATACTATATAGTCTCTCAACCTTGAGAGAATATTGAGCTTGTGTAGAAGTTAGCATTGGCTTTGACCTATAGGTAAGATCATAAGCTGATCATATATTCCCTATGAATTGGCTCACCATTGATGGAATTTGGTAGTAATAGGTATTCTCAACAGGGACACCATGATATCTCATGGACTTTGAGACAGTGTCTCCCTTTAGGTGATCCTAAGAATGTGTGACCATGAAACCTGTGGGCTCGAGGTAATTCCTTTACTAGAATTTTACATATGCTCTTAATAAGGTAGAAAATGTAAGTTGATCACATAATAGGAGGATTTGTAACTTAAGGATTGTAAAAGTAGTCTTGAAAGGCTGATAACTTTCACTTTGTTAAACTATGGACAACCCAGTTCATAAGGAGACTCAATATAGTGGATAGCAGGTCACAAACTCGAGTACTTAGTGTCTCATTGTTATATACATAAGTAATTGGAATGTAGATGACTTTCTATGGTGAGATGTTGAGTCACTTTAGAATAGGATTTTAAGGGAGTTAGTACTGTCCTATGGGTCTTAATGGTCCCCACTTGAGCTCATATTCCTTGATGACATGGTTTATAAGTGTTGGATGAGTTTTTAGTTTACTTTTGTGCATGAGGGTGTTTTAATAATTATAAAAGGTTGCGTGGGGGTAAGTGAACGATATCTTTGAACTAGGCTAATTGATTAATTAGAGACTTATTGGGTTAATTAATTAATTAACAACATGTTTAGGTTTGATTAAGTGACCCAAGGCCATGGTGGGCTTAAGTCACTTAATAGGAAGTCTATAAATACCTTTTTATGGAGGGTTTTTAAGTCTTGTTATTCTCTCCCTATAGGTCGAAGAGAGAACCCTAGCCTCTAGCCTTGAGATCACTACCATCTTAGTGCCTAGACTCAAAAGAAGCCATCAGGTGGATGATAATGGCATTTACAAGATCTATTGATGTTTTGGAGCTTTCTTAACCAATAGGAATCGATCCAAGAACATTTGGATCATAGGTATGTGACACTATTCTTTACATCTATGTTTTCTGTGGTATTAACCCTAACCTTTAATAGGGGTATTTATAGGGTTCCTTATGGGCTTAACTGGCATGAGCCCAATTTGGGCTCAAGTACTTAATCTAGCCTACTTGGGTCTTAATTAATTAATTTACCCTATTGGGATCCAATTAATTAATTAGCCCATTCCAAAAAGTCAATTCATAAAATCTAATATAACCTTATGTTTTTACCAAAATGCCCTTATGCATACTTACAAACTAAAAACCCAAATCTCTCAAAACATACTGTTAGAAAAATTAGGCTAATCCAACCTAAGGTAATCACCCTAGGGGGTGTGAATAGAGTAATGGTCTATTTTTGAAAATTTAAATTATATGAATGTAAGAGATAATTATATTCAAATATATAATAAAATATTATAAAGACAATTACATATAAAGTAAAAGAGTAGGGAAGAGAGAATGCAAATACAAGACTTTTATAGTGGTTCCGCACAACCCGACCTACGTTCACTCTCCTCTAGCTTCAATCCCAAGCATGAGGTTTCACTATTTCAAGGCTTCCAAACTAAGCCTTCAAGCAATACAATTGGATTATGGTTCCAATCTAACCTCTTGGACTTTTGGCTCCAAGCACCCTTTACAATCCTGAAGAGATACCCACTCTTGAAAAATCGCACAAGTGATACCTCACACTTGAAAACCCCTAAGTGAGTGATATCACACACTTAGACTTTTCTTCTCAAAGATTTACAAATGAAGATTGAAAATATTCTCATAAAACCCTAGTACAAAACTTTAGGCTCAAATGTACTAGAAAAACTAGGATTGAAAGGTGATTAATGATATGCAAGTTTTAGAATAATGGTGCACTAAAAAACACTCTCCCAAGGCTAAAATATATTCAAAAAAGATTTAGGAACATTAAGCTCTTGAAATAATGAAGATTAGAGCCTTTTTATAGAAGAAAACGACCAAACTAGTCGTTGGGGGTTCGATTGGTCAAGCTAGGGGTCGACTGGTTGACTAGCCGTTAGCATTTAATGCTTAGCAGGTGATCATTAAACCTCGACCACCCCTTGACTAGACCTTGACCGGTTAAGGTTCAACCTTGATCAATTGAACAAGCATTTTGGAAGAGAGAGAAGGTTTTTGTACTCTTCAATCGGTTGAGTTTCTCATTTGGTTTAACCAGTTGAGTTATTTTTAGCTCAACAACCATCATTTTCAACTTAAAACATTTTAAACAAGTTTGGAAAACATTTGACACAAGGTTTTAGTTGAAAACATGAAATCATCCAATTTTAAAGGATTTAAAACAAAATTACTTTTGGATGATTTTGGTGTATAAATTAATAATATAATGCATGAAAGACCTAGTGCACCAACAACCTTACAAAGAGCTCTTATAAAGCTTAGATCTTGAAAAATACTTCTTTTTGAGGTCTTCTTCTTCTTATTGATTTATCTTTGGCTTGATTTTGTCTTTGTGATTGCCACTTTGGAAGTCTTCTTCTCTAATCACTCTTGAAATATAATCATTAGTTCCAAACCTTGTTTTGTTATCATCAAAACCTAGATGAACTAAACCTTGCTTTCACAATCTTCCCATTTTTTATGATGACAAAACCAAGGTTGCTAAAAATCTCCCCCTCAATATATGCTCATTTGAATTTAGAAAATATTCAAGTTTAGAAACTTCAATGAGTATATTAAGGATGCTCAAAATGATATAATCAAACATAAATAACATAAAGAGCAATTTAGCAATTGGCAAGATATTATTATTGAAGATGATGCATACAAATATGGTAAATTAGGTACATTGCATCACTATAGATAGGATTGCTAAAACAATAATAACATATCTACCCAAGTTAGCAACTTACCATTACTTCTCCCCCTTTTTGTCATCAACAAAAAGTCTCACTAAAGTATATAAGAGGAATCACATAATATCAAAAGTTAAAAATAAACAATAAGCATAATATAATTTCTCATGGAAATGAATCTCGCATTTTTTCATTTAAGAACATTTTCCAAATAAAAGATTGCTCAACCTTGAAGCATTCCCAATCTAAAGCATGATTTGGAAAGATATATGAGAGAGCATATGCATTTAAAAAGATACAAGCATACATGCATGCATTGAATAACTTAGAGCATACAAACATATAATCATTCAATTTTACCTAGGTATATAAAAAAAAAAACAACCTTTTTTTTTTAATCCAAACATTGGTTTAACAATTATTCCAATTTTATCAATGTGATACCAAAATGTTATATTATTAACAAAAATTATACCAAGTATTGGCAAAATGATAAAATGATATTGAAAATTAAGCTTTAGAAGAGATACCAGTACCAATATTGTCAATGCATTCTTTCCAAGGTAAGCATATCCTTTTTCTTCTTGCTTGGATCCCTATAAAACAAATTAAGTAACCTTTGGTACCCATATTTTTTTGGGTCCTAGAGGGTTAGCCTTTCCTCCCTTTGAAATCCAAAATAATTTAGAGTTTTGAAGAACATGAAGGGTTTTTCTTAAAGGATAATTATCACTAATGTGACATCCTCTTTCACAAAGATTACAAATTTTTGAAGGTGAAAAACTAGAGGCTTTCTTTACAAAATAATTCTTGAAATATTTTTTATTTTTTAAAGGCTTGTATCCCAACCTTTTTTTTTATTATCAAAAATGCATTTTTGAGTTGCCAAAATCATATCAAAAGTTTTTTGACAATTTGAGAACTATTGTAGAGAGCATATTAACCATTCATTTTTCTTTTTCAACTCTTCATTTTCCTTTCCAAAAAAGATTTTTGTCTTTTCAATATTTTCAAATTTTTTCCTCAAGCTCATTGAGCTCATTTTGAAGACAAGAAATCTTTTTCTTGATAGAGACATTTTTTAACCCAAGATTTTCAAGATCAAAATATAATTCTTGAAGTACATCTTGAAACTCATTATAGTTAGAGTTGAAATTTACCTCATCTTCATGTTCCTCCAAAACCATGAAGCAAATGTTGGCATCCTTATTTGTGCATTTTTCTTACATGGAGTCTTCATCACTTTCATTTTCACTCCATGTTGCCACCATGTCTTTCTTATTCTTTTTGGCACTTGAAGATTCTTATCTTGATTGAGATTTTCTTATTTCCTTTATCTTCTCAAGCTTGATGAACTTAATGAATTTCTTGATGACGAGATCAAGGTCTTCATTTTCACTCTCTTCCTCTTCATCATGATTTGTTGAGACCTTAAATGCTATACTTTTCTTATTTTCTTCAACTCTTTAATGATTGTTCAATTTTATCTCATGAGTCATGAGTGACCCAATGAGTTCTTCAAGTGGGAGTTTGGTGGCATCCTTTGCTTCTTGAATAGCCATCACTTTTGTTTCCCACTTCTTTGGTAGAGGCCTCAAGTTCTTCATGACTTTCTCTACTTTGGTGTAGGTCTTTCCCAAGGCTTCAACTTCATTCACAATCACCACAAACCTAGAAATATCTCTACAATAGATGTAAAATCCTTCATAAAAATAATTCATAATCATGAACAAGGATGTTGATTCTAAACTCTTTAACTTGGTTGATTTCCTCATGAGTGATTTCTAAAAGTCTCTAAATTTCTTTAGCTAACTTACATTGCTAAACACAATTAAATTCATTTCTATCAATAGCACAATGTAAGATATAAATGACTTTGGCATTTAATTCAACTTTATTTTTATCAAGATCATCCCATTCTTGCTTAGGTTTTGAACTATCACTCCATTTTCTAATTTTGAAGGAATGAGGGGACCATCTTCAATGACATCCCATAGATCAAGATTAATAGATTTTAAAAACCAAGTTGTTTTTGTTTTCCAATAGGAATAATCAGTTCCCATAAAAAATGGAGGTCTATTGGTTGCAAAACATTCAATATGAGATGAGCTTGATGGATTAGCCATTACCTCTTAGACAGTTAAGTTTTAAACAAGAGGCCTAACTTTAATACCAATTGTTAGAAAAATTAGGCTAATCCAACCTAAGGTAATCACCTTAGAGGGAGGTGAATGTAGCGATGATCTCTTTTTGCAAATTTAAATTATATGAATGTAAGAGACAATATGCAAATATATAATAAAACATTATAAAGACAATTGTATATAAAGTAAAAGAGTAAAGAAGATAGAATGCAAACACAAGATTTTTATAGTGGTTGGGCGCAACCCAACCTACATTCATTCTCCTCCAACATCAATCCCAAGCTTAAGGTTCCACTATTTCAAGGCTTCCAAACCAAGCCTTCAAGCAATACAATTGGATTATGATTCCAATCCACCCTCTTGGACTTTTGGCTCCAAGCACCCTTTACAATCCCGAAGAGATACCCCACTCTTGAAAAACCCCTAAGTGATGCCCCACACTTGAGAATCCCCAAGTGATATCACACACTTAGACCTTTCTTCTCCAAGATTTACAAATGAAGATAGGAAATATTCTCATAAAATCCTAGAACAAAACTTTAGGCTCAAATGTACAAGAAAAACTAGTATTGAAAGCTGCACTAATGATATGCATGTTTTAAAACAATGGTGAACTCAAAAACACCTTCCCAAGGCTCAAATATATTCAAGAAGGTTCAGGAAGGTTAAGCTCTTGAAACAATGAAGATTGAAGCCTTTTTATAGAGAAAAATGACAAAACTAACCGTTAGGGGTTCGACTGGTTGACTAGCCGTTAGCATTTAATGCTTAGCAGGTGATCGATAAACCAAAAAAAGTAACAAAAAGAACTAATAGTTTTATAATAGTTACGTTGTTTCTATATGGAACTTAAGATTGATAATACTTAGAGTAGGAATTTTGGGTTTGAGTGTAAGGGAAGAAAAATATTTTTGGTAATTTTTGGGAAAGGTAGGAAACTTAGAAACTGAAGAAAGAAAAAACAAACAAACAAACATAAACTTCTAGAAAAAAAAGTCATCAAAATTCCCTCTCTCAAATTCAACTCACATGCCTAGTCTCAATATAGTGTTATCGATCTTTGGATTAGCAAAAGGGTTTATACTAAGCAAGGCACCAATTGGCAAGAGAATCAACCACTTGACAAATTATTAGCTTAGTTTGATTGCTTATTTTGGGCCTTGAAATAAGATGAATTAGATGAGTTTTATTCTTATGCTAAAAAACCTGTTTCTAGTCTATTAGACTCATGACCATTGTTATTCCTTTTGATCCTTGTAGCCACTAACTTTGGATTGTGAAGGCTCTTTTTGGTTCTTACGACCATGGACCTTGGTAAGGCCTTTTTCAGCCATAGACAGCTAAACCATGGTGGGCCAAATTGAGACTAGAGACCTTAGTTCCCTTCATAAACTTAAAAGTGCAAACATAAAAAACTAAAAAGAAAGAAACACAATATGAAGACAAAAACATAAAAATTGAAACATAAAACTTTGATGAAATTTAAAAGCAAATTACAAAAAAGAACAAAAAAAAAAAAAAAAAACTAACTTATTTTCTTAACATCTTTACTCTAGAGGAAGAGAGTGTATCTCTCCTCTAAGAAACAAAATGTCCTCTCTAAGCAAACCCTTCTTGGAAAAGAGAGTTATACTATTTACAATTCCTACATATATAGGTAACAAGATCTCTCTACTCATCATTGCCCCAAAGCTATCTTTTCTAAGCTATGCCTCTTGCCCATGCTGGTGATGTGTCAACATGGACGTCTTAATCAAAATATGTCAACTTAGTGTGGACAATGGCCATGCTTCCTCTCTTTTCAGTGCAACAATATGATAATGTGAATGATGGGATGCCTAGCAACTTCAAGGGCACTATTTGCAGAGTAACTTGATAAGTGCGGGAAAATTGAAAGATGAAGCTCAAGTGCAAGGTGGAACAATCAAGGCATTGCACTAAGTTGAGCTCTAGGATGCACTTCATGACAGAGGAAAGAAGACATTTTATTAAGGAGTGTAGTGCATTGAGTTATTGATGACAAATTATGCACTATGAATGTTTGATGTGCGCATGATTTATTATTGAATGAATAATGCACTTATGAGTTACTGGTCCTATGAGAATTGTGTAAGTTAGGATGAGGTGTGCTTCATTTTGGGTGTGCTTAAGTGGTGCACAAGTTGATAGAGGTTCCTTCGATATGCAATAGAAGGTATGCTATGTAGCTCGACTCCTAAGCACGCAATCTAAACCATTACTCAAAGGTATGCACTTTAAGTGCCTTTCTCCAAGTGTGTAATATGGACCAATGCCCTTAATGTGTGCAATCTTCAAAGAGTTCTCCTATGATGGGTGTGCCATTGTTGGAATGTTTAAGGTGCACTATTAGACCATAGTGCAATATGAGAAGATCAAGTCCTTCAAGTTCTCAATATGGTGGCCTTCTTAAGTGCTCAATCTATATTACCCCTTAAAGTTGCACTATCAAAGCACTTCTCCAACTGCACAATATGGTTTGTTGCCTTTAGGGTGCACTATTCTTATTAACCCAACTTAATGTGAAATTTAAGGTTCTTGCTCAGTGTGTTATTGGTGATAGTGTCCAAGACTTATCTGCTCTTATTTCATGAAGTTCTGAAAGTGTGCAAAACATCCATAGTCCTTCAAAATTTTCACAAAACACATCAAAACAAAAATTTCAAAGACATTAGCAACAAACTAAAGGAGTAGGTGCCTCAAACACACTAAAATTGACTTTTTAATAGCTATCCCAATGTATAATTTGAGTTCTTGACTATGTGATTAATGAAAGTTGAAACCAAATATAATAGTAGATATAAAATGAGTTTGATGTTAAAGAATATACATGATGAATACATAGAGCAGACTAAAGTTTTCCATAGTAGCATAAATAATTTTTTATCCAAGTTTTCTATAGAATAAAAAAAATGATTATAATTTATGGCACATACAAGTCTCGAACCTATGACCTTTCACATTATTAGAACAATGCTGTAATCAACTGAGCCAATAGGCTAATGATAAGATATATTGTTTAACTATTAATTTAAACATTAAATATAGTAAATATTGTGCATATTTTATCAAATTTGTTTCCTTTTCCATCTCATATGGAGCAAATAGTTGGAATCACAATGAAATGATTGTTGAGAGGTCAAAGAAATGGAAGAGATTAAGCTTACGTGATCAACGATGATTTAGATGTTTCGATGCAACAAAAATGAAAATTAAGGTTTTAATTGAAGATTGGAAAATCAAAGAAATAAAGTTGAAAGTTAGATTTCCATGGTGGAATCCTCTAATTGTAAAACCAATTTGAAAATATCAAATTCAAATGTGATCAGAATCCAATTTGAAAATTCCAAGTTTATAGTCTTCTTTAGTCTTTAGAATCTAATTTAGTTTGTTAAGTTATTGTTAATACATTTTTTCCAATTCTTGCAAATAAATTCATTGTTCAAAGACCAAGTGTAGGAAAACTCAAAATTAAAGATGAACTTGAGCATTTGAAGTATCCATAAGGATCCTTCACATCTCCATTAAAGCAATGCAAAGAATAATATGAGTTGAAAGGTACAATTGTTTATGCTTTGAATTGAATCAAAGGTATATTAAATCTCTTTTTTGGATCTTTTATAACGTTACCAACTAGTCAAGCTTTATATTTTTCAATGGATCCATATGCATTTTATTTTATTTTTAAAACCCATTTTTTCCCAATAGTTTTTTTATTTGAAGGCAGATTAACCAAGTCTTAAATATGATTCTTTCGCATTGACTCTAGTTCCTCTTCCATTACTTTCCTTCATTCATCCTTAGTTGGGACAAGTAAGAGCCTCATGAATGAACTTAGGTTTCTCATCATATTGAATTACAATATGAACTTCCCCTTCAATTCAAGCCATCATCGAGGAATAATTTATCAAGAACTTTTTTCAACATTGACTCTCTTACTGTACAGGCTACGAGTACTAGTTCATTCCCACTCGATTCAAGCATTAATTATTTTTTTCAAGTGTTGATCTTATATCAGGATCCATCATTTCATAAAGATGTAAATCCATATCAACTCACCTATACATAGGAAATCATCCTTTAAGAATGTAACATGTCATGATTTTAATTTAGTTACTTTCCATTTTCAAGTTCACCTATGAACACATGCCCTTTGGAGTGGTCATTGTATCTTAATTATAAAAATACATCTCCTTCTTATAAGACCTAATTTTCCATATTTATGAGAAGGATTATGAACATAAGTCATTACACCCCAAGGTTGCAAATTGTTAGGATCAGGCTTTCAGTTATTCCATAACTCATATGGAGTAGATGGAATAAATTTTGAGTACTTGGTTAAGTACATAAGTATGTAGTAGTCAATAATGCATCTCCCTAATATAAAATGGAAAGATTTTCTAGAGTCATCATTGACCTAATCATATCTAATAACATTCTATTCCTCTTCTCAATAACACCATTTCAGTAGTGGTCCTTAGAATAGTCAATTCTATACTAATGCCCTTTTCACCACATAAATCTTTAAACTACCCTTACAAATATTTACTTCCATGGTCTTTTATTAATGTTTTAATCTTTCTATCCAATTGATTCTCAACTAAATTAATATGACTCTAAAACAATCTAATGCTTCTACCTTATTATAAATCAGATAAGCATAACTGTAATGAGTAAAGTCATCTATAAATGTGATGAAATATAAGGCATCATGCCTTGCTCTAACACTCATAAGATGATTGTAAATGTCATAATGGATTTAATTGTAATGGTGTTTCAACTCTAGTTCATTTTGCAAATGGTTTTCTTGCATTTTACAAGCTAGACAATATTCACAAGTTGGTATATCAATTTTAGTGAATTGACCTAGAAGATTTTCTCTAGTTAGTTGTGGACCCGTATTTTTCATGTGCATTCCCACTTGATGGCGAGACTCACTTCTTATTTATGAAAAACTAATTTTTAGAAAAAGACTTGGAGCCACCACTAATTTTGTTTTTCATTTTTTTAAAGGGAAAACAAAATAAGAAAGAAAAACATTAAGTGTGACTCTTGAAAGGAAAGACGAGTCTGTGAAGACCAAGTCAGGTTTGGAGGTTAGGTTACCTATTAGAAAGGTACAGTGATAAACCATAGCACCCTTCTAAGCCTTAAAGTTAAGTCTCTACAAATCAAGTCAAAGTAACTATGACAATTGATTGATTAATTAATGAATATTGACAATAAAGTAGTGTATTAGAAGATAGTGAAAGCTTAACCAAGGAATATTCAAACAAACCATACACATTCAATAATCAATAGTCAGAGAGAGTAAAGAACATACATTATTAGCATATTAAGCGCTTCCATAAAACAAAAGAGTTAATTCACAATCAACAATCTCATAATATACATAATGTGGATTTCACCCAAAATCAAGGAGCATAGATACAACAACATAGAAGTCAAAGAAAGCAAGACAAATTGACCATGAGAATTAAACACGCCAATTAATAGTGATAAAGATATATGATAGCGTACCTTGATAGTGTATAATAGTGTTTTCATTGAGATGAGCCTAATTCACAAAGAATAATAATGAGCTTAAAGAATAATTTAAAACTAAACCCATATCTATATATATACATAACATGTCTCAAATCACAGAAGGTTCACAAGCATGTTCAAAAGCGATCAAATTATCGAAAGCAAATGAATTGTCATTAATAGGGTAGAATATTGGTTTCCATAAAATAAACTCCAAATAAAAATCAAAAAGTGTTATTTTATCAAAATAAAAATTAGGTAACATCTTTAACAGGTCTAAATTAATATCCAAAAGGGCAAATTAATTAATTATATCTTGTTTAATACTAAATTAACTTACAAGTGGGTACTGCATAAAAAATCAGCAAGTAATCAAAATAGAAGACTGCAAAATAAATCTAAAACAAATAACTTGAAGTTGAATTTTATCACAACAAAATTTCAAGGAACATATCCTATATGCCTAGTTTATCCTCTAGTGGCCAAATTAATTATTAAACCTCATTTAATACCAAATTTCATAATGATCATAATGGGTCAAGAACAAGGCATCTTTCTAAGGCATGCAACAATTGATTGTTTTAGTTAACTTAGAGATGTCCTAAAATCCTACAAATATTTATGTAACTCATTTAACATGTCTTTATATGAAAAATAATCACAAGGAAAGATCACATACATAACATATGTAAGATTAAATTAATATCTCTCAGCTCCAAAGGAATACCTATGCAGTGGGTGCAAGAAAAAAATATCATATCTCTCATTTCAAAAATTATTGCTTAATATTTTATGTGCCAAAAATTAAATTTAGGAAGTATAGATTAAGGAAAAAATATCAATAGAAATTAAACAGGTCATTTAATAATTTAAGTTTGCAAAAATAAACTAAGTGTCAAAAATAGAGTGAAAACTAAACCTTCTAAAAGATTGATTTATATCTTCTAATTGAAAATTTATTTTTGACTCAAACAACATTCGAAAATCAAATTCAAGAATATATAACACCATGGAATAATGAAAAATATTTTAAAGATTTTTTAAATAGTCATATTCTAATTTACAAGTTCAAAGATATAATAAACTATTAACAGTGTCAACAGAAAACCATATATTGGAAAACTTTGTATGTAGGGTTTATTAAATCCCATTTTAATTTCCATGAATTTATCCATAAATACTTCATTTATTGGAGCTATGAAATTTAATTTGTGTATATTCAAGACCAAAATTCATTTTAAAAACTTTTTTAAGTATGCATACCGAATAAAATAAGGTTGCATTGTCTTTTGGAATACTGAAATTTCATACTTAAAGAAACTAAGATGAATTTTAAATAGAAGTTTAAGGATTGATTTAATTAAGAAAAATATTTAAAACAAACAATTAAAAAAATATTAGAAAAATCTTAAATACAAACTATCAAGAAAAAGTATAAGTGTGTGTGTGGGTGTGGACTATGAAAGTGAATTACAAGTATCAAAAGATAAAATCAAAGAGTGATGAATTCAATTAAAACATTCATCTAAAGCCAATTGTCATTTGATTATCCAATGACTTATGTTGGTAAAAAAAAATTTAAGAAAAACAAAACCCTAATCACAACTTTAATTTATCAAACAATGAACATTCAATCACTTAATTTCCTAAATATCAAATTGCAACAACACTCATATGTGGTGCATTCATCCAAACGCAACCTAAACTAATAGGTATTTAAAAAAATATCATAAAATGAGGAAACATAAATAAAGAAGAAAATGCAAAGTATAAAATTTAAGCCAGAAAATTAGTTCACTTACATCAAATTAAAATGCAAACCAAACACAAAATATTCATTTCATCATCATAAGAAAAAGACACTAATTTTCCCATTAACCATCATATTATTAATTCAAGTTTCACATGGGCTAACAATATGAGTATTGGAATTTTCTATTTGATGTAAGCATCTCCACTAAATCACTATATTCCATTTCCATTGAATTTCAACATGCCTTTTTCATTCTTAATTTTCATTGACTTTCAATATGCACATATAGCCACATTAAATTTCTATCCACTTTAAATATTAAAAAAAAAATCACAAATTGTTATCATGATCTCAATCAACCACTTTGATTTAATCCATCTATATTTCATTAAAAAATTCCAAGCAAAGACCACAAACAATGGTTCTTCAAACTGGCCATGTATATCTATGATCCACTTCATTGAGTTTTAACTTTTATATTTGAAACTCAAGCCATTCAAAAAAAATCTCACAGCAAACATGATTTCTACAAGACATTCACATGTTAATTTCAAACTAAAAAAGAGTCAAGGATAACTAACTTGTGTGCTGATTATGGAGATTGAGAAAACTGATGCATACATATTCTGTATAATGTATAGAAGTAGGTGTGATGTAGATTAATTTGCGATGGCCCCTTTTAATCAATGGTGATGAAGCACTCTGAAACTTTGGTACAAAGGTCTAGATGTATGCAGTAAAAAAATGAGAAGAGTTCGATGATGGTATTGTTGTGCCAACAATGTTAGATCAAGAAAACAAAGATAAAACAATCACACATACAATAAACGAGGTTTTAACATGATTTAGCCAACCAAGCCTACGTCCACAGATCAGATAAGAGAGAATCATTCCACTATACAATAGAGAACATTACATAGGATAGAACCAGATACAACTATTGGGTTCCCGAAACATTCCATGTTTCCCCACTCCTTGTATCCATATCCTACCATGAGTTCTCTCACTCCACCGAGTATCTCTGATTCTTCCTTATATTTCTATCTACCTCGTATAGTATTTATAGGTCTATCTCCATTTCATAAATTTTTCCCTCATGACCTAGAATATCTATAGAGATATTCCTAATAACTTACCTTATTCAATAAGGAAATCTAATATTACAATAAAAAATTAACTTAGGAAATATTCCATACAATATTCTTTACAAAAACAAAATCTACACTAATTAGGCATTTGGGACACTTTTCAACAGGTATACTAATGATTTACAAGGGACTAATGATGGTGTTGGTGAAGATACAAAAAGATGGCATGTAGGCTTTAGTTGAAGGTGCTATCTATGAAGATCACGATGTAGGAATGGTGCATTCTAACTATGAAAATGTTGAGTTGATGCAATGCGGGTGAATAATGAAGATGATCGTGTGTAGGTCTGAGATGTCAATGAACTTAGATGCATTGGTCTCTTCTTTTCCCTAAAGAAACCCTGACTAAGTCCTATTACTATGGTGTGTGTGTGCGATGCCTCAAAGAAAAATATAGAAGCTCCTCAAAAAATCTTGCTTCTCCTAAAGACTATGTCATCGTGTGAATCTCCTCTACTCGGAACTAGTGATGATAGTCAATAGCAGCAATCTTCTTCAACTAAATCTATAATGTAGTCCCCTCAAGCTTAGATGGAAACTCCTCATCTATCAAGATCAGTCTTGTATTGCTAATGGAACCTTCTAGAAAAAATGAGCTCTTCAATGAAGAACTCCAAAATCCATCTATGATGCTTCCATGATTCTCTTGAAGCTCTCAGAACCTTCTAGAACCCCAAAATGGTTCTAGTGTCCATGAATTTTCTATTCCTTCCAATGTCTAACCCCTCTAGAGACTTCTTCAATACCTTTCACATGTCTCTCATGTAATCTCCATGCTTCTTCCTTTCTAGAGACTTCATCTCTCACTAGCTGCTTGCTAACCTCTCTAGAAATTTCGCACACACTCATTAAACATGCAACCTTTCATGTCTTTCACGTGAATACCTCATCTTGTAAAACTTTTTTTCTTTTCTTTTAGAATTCTCTTCGTAGCTTATTCTGATATCCATGCTTTTTCTCATGTGACCTCGCAAAGAAAATCAATGTATTAGTAACCATAGGGCAAATCACACACTAACAAGAATTAAAAATTCTTTCATGCAAAAAAAAATAAAATTAAGATTAGTTATCATGCAAAATTTAAATACATTAACATGTGATTCAATATGTAAAATAAATTTTATGCAATCAAAAATTAAAAATCAAAATTATGTAATTAAAAATTAAAAATATCAAACCAAAATAATCAAATATCACAATTTCCATTTCATGCACACAAAAATCACATTATCCATCACATGCAATCAAATATCAAAATAGCCTACGCACTGTAAAGAAAAAATAAAAATAGATCCAAACTCATCGAATCCTAAAACTATGCCATAGAAAAATAAAGTCAAATCAAAATATACAAAAATCAATACTAAATAAAATCTTAATTGAAAATTCAAGGTCATTAAATAATCACATTAAGTATCTATAGAAATCGTCCAAGACATCCCCCAAAGAAAAACCAAATAGTAATTGAAAAAGTCACAGTAGACCTCTAATGGAGACTCAACCATAGGTCATAAAGAGGACTCTAAGTGTGAAATGAGGTAACAAGGGATGAACAAGGGCAATGGCATGTGCTGATAAGACAAAATGGAGGGTCTATACTAGTTTATTCATTCTATCTTATCCGACATGTCGAAGTCTAGCATGCCATATGATCATATTATAACATGTATTTCTAGAAGTCGTTATCAAAGAAAATAACTATTAGTAGTATTAGATAACAAATAGTTATCAATGTCAAGAACTATAAAACCATCCAATAAAATCCAAAACTAAAGCATGTTGTTCCCAAATACAACTCCATTACCGAATCATGAAAATTCAAATTTCAACCTAAACCAAGAAGGACTAACATAGAGACCAAGTTTCATCGAATATCCGAAGCATAAAGAACATCATGCAGGAATAGAGTAAGTAGAGCTACACAATTGTAATTTGCACATTCCAATACCCTTGACATCAACTTTGTAGTTATTTCCTACATAGATCCATCTTGTACTAAAATTAATTCCTCAGAACTTTACATATGCAACTCAATCTCTAACTATATGGTCGGTGGGGTCTGAGTCCACTTTAGCTCATTGCACTCATAAGCAAGGTGACCCTTGTTGCCATAATTGTAGCATTTCAACTTGCTCTTATCCTTTTTAGCATGCTTAAATTTCTTACTTGATCTAATGTTCCCTTTCTTTGAAGAATCATTAAATGTCTTATTCTTCTTAAAGAATTTTTTGCTACACTTAAAGCTAGAAGATTGTGTGAACTAGATTTAGCTACATAAGCTTGTTCATTAGGCCTAACAACCTCAAGCCGCATGACTTCCAATTCAAGATGGTGAACAATATCATTAAAAGTCTTGACACTTTCATTATGTGTCATGTTCACTACCATAATTTCCCAGCTATTTGGTAGAGATTTTATGATCACCTCAACTTATTGCTCATTAGTGAGGACATCCCTAGATGTCTTAAGCTCTCTTATCATTCTTTTTATCTCCTTAAGATGTTATTTTATTGTATGATTCAACTGCATCTTTAGGGCTTCTTACATTTCATGAGCAATATGTTATACCTTATACTTAATCAAGAGATCATCTTGCATATAGCTTAACAATGTAATGCGAGCTAAATAATTTTTTTTCTCTTCTAAGGCATATAAGCCTCCTGATGTCTTCTATGTTGAGCAAATTTTCCCTGGTTCTTGCCTAATATGATTCAGCATTTCAAGAGTCTCTTGCTCTTTAAGGATATACCAAACTTTCAATGTAAAATTTCATAATTATTACCATTTGGCTTCTCACCCTTGTTTAGTTCTACTCAATTTTTAGTTATGGTCGACATATTCAACTCTATAAAGATATTGTGCAATCTTGGTACTTTTATAGATATTGATACTTTTATTTGCTCTAATTATCTTCTGATTTGTAATAACCTTAAATTGTAGTGGAAACGAAAGTTCACTATGTTCCCAATTAGCTCAGAAATTAATTAAATTTCTTTTTAACCTAAAACATCCAACTCCATGAAATAATATTATAAAACTAGAATGTATCAATAACATATATAAAAGAATTGAAGACATGTGAGTAAAAGACATACTAATTTTTCAAAAGAAAAATATTCATGTCATGTCTTGCATATCAGTTATTTATATTTTATGTACAAAACAACAAAAGTAAAATATAAAAGAAAAACTAATATTTTCCATTAAAGATAAAAGGAACAATATCTAAGTTATACATAGTGTCTTCTATAACTCCAAATGTTATTTTCAATAATCATAATCCTTTAAAATGTATTGTTTAGCTTAGTTGGTAGAATATAAGGCTCAACTTTTTGGTCATGGATCAAGCCCCTTCGTGAGCCATTCCTCCTATCTTTATTTATTTATTTAGTTTATTCATTTTGTTTTTTTATAATGAGTAACATATACTCATATTTTATATAAACATTTAAACAAATAAAAAATAATTATAAAGACCTTCCTATCTTTTTTTTCTTTTTTTTTAAAAATAATTTAGACATAGTCTATAAATTAAAGGAAACTAACAAAAAAAAAAAAAAACTCATCTTTGAGATAATAAATAGATTGAGACATGTTTGACTTTTATTGTATTATTATTATTATTATACTTTCCTCTTTTTTTTTCCTCTTGTCCACTTCAAGTCGGTCCAAGGCTAAGGCATGTGTTCTTGCACTAGAATTGTGCCTTTTTTTTTTCTTTTTTTTTTTAGGAATGGTGTTTTTCTGAACCACAAAAAAAAAAAAAAAAAAAAAAACACAATTTTTTTTTTGTTTTATTCTTTTTATGGTTTTTTTTTTGGAACCACATACAAAAAAACATATTTATTTATTTATTTTGTTTTGTGGAACGACATCCAAATTTTATTATTATTATTATTATTATTTTCAAAAATTCCATTCTAATTGAGAAAACAAACATAAAATATAAAAAACTAAAAAAATAACTTGATAGGGCTCTAATACCAATGACAGAAAATAAGGCCTTCGAGTCAACTTTTGAGATGCCTAATAATCTCCATTGGTTGTTTCATTGGCCAATTTTCTTGCCTCAATTCGTAAATGGAACTAGGAATATGAGAACCACTATATTTTCATAGCATAAGTGTCTTAACCCTCATTTTCATAGAGAAAATAGTAAAAAATAAAGAGAGGACTTTTGTTCCAAAAATCTGGTTTTTGGGTAGATAGATGGAGGTAAGAAACAGATTCTTTTGAAAAATATGAGACAGAGATCACCACATGTCTTTCTCTTTTCTTTTTCTTTTCTTTTTAATTATATATTTATAGTGGCAATTTTGGGCAATTTTTAAACTCTCCAAAACTACTCCCCTCATTTTCTATTTATTGGGTGAAGTTGGGTCAACCCACCTGGGAACTCTAAACCCAACTTTAAGATAAGGTATAGAGATTTTCTTCTACGTCTAAGTAATATAAATCTATAAATATAACTACAATTAAAATTTACATTTTATAATATACAAAATGATATTCTGCATCTTTTTAAAACAAATAAGTACCTATCAAATTAAGAAGAATATTTTACATCACACTAGTTGTTTAAATGCACCTGAACATGACTATTGGGGTTTAGTACCTCAATTGTTTGAGCAAACAATTTGATCAATTGAGGTTCCTTCCTTAATTAAAACACGTTATTTCTATTGGAAGTTTGAGGTGCGCAAAATGCACCTTGAAACCTAACCTACTCAATTGGTTCCTCTCTATCTCAAGTGGTTGCATTATAAACTATAGAAAAAGCCCAAATTGAGGTTTAGAACCTTTAATAAAGCATCCTTAGTACCAAATAAACATTTTTAAACATGTTTTAAGGGAATTAAGATTATGGTTTCAACAAAAACAAGGAATCATCCAATTTTATGAAGATGTGGTCAATTTAAGTTCAAGAAACGATGATTTGTGAAACTTTAAATGCATGAAAAAAATTTAATACCGGTACCTCAAGTGCACAAACAAATACAACTTTACATTGGTTCCTAGGTCTTCTTAAGTCTTCAATAAACTCAAGTCTCCATTAATGAGAATCTTCTATTTGAATTGCTTAAAATTTCTTTAATTGTTTAAGAAAACCTTAAACAATTAATATTTAACTTGATTCAAATTGTTAGTAACTTTAACCTTATTCTATTATCATCCAAATATGATTAGGGGAATTCTTGGGCTAATATGTATTTCCATTATACTTTCTATATATTTTTGTTTATTTCTATTGAGGCACATAAGTAAGTAACCATTTTATTAACTATCTTATTGAAAGATAGAGTAATCTCTTCTTATTTGTTTTTAAATCTTTTACAAAATTTGTTTGTTAGTCATCTTTAATAAATGATGTGCACAAATGAAAATGCATTTTATTCTCAAAGTTGGAAAGCACTTGTAAACAAAATATTTTCTTAAATACATATTAAATGTAATTTTCACACCTTTTTTTTTTTTGAAAAATGAAATCATATATTTATATATAAAATTAAAGAATTATGTGACTATTCAAACTGTCTTTTAAATGACAACGAAGAAAAAAAGATGCAACCAAAATTAAAATTAAAATTATAATTAAATTGATAACTTTTCCAATGTATTTTTTATTTATTTTTGTTGGGGCATCATAGTGAATAACTATTACTTACCAAATAAATAAAAAGATAAAGTTTATTCCTTTCTACTTGATTCTAATCTTATTAAATTTAATTTGTTCTTTATCTTTAGATAATTTATAGGCTATAATTAAAAATGTGTCTTATCCTTAAAGTTGTAAAAACAATATTGTAGTTAGAAATGCATCTTGTTCAGTTTCTTGTACTAATGTTAGGAAGAATCAAGATGGTACGCCTATCCTTTGCATCTATCCCAAAGTATCCCTCATGTGGATGGAAGATGCTTCAGGATGATTAAAGACAGAGTGCATGATCAATCATCCCTCCTTTATGTCTAGCTTAATTAGTCATCAAAGTATCTTAGGATGATTAAAATTATTAATATGCTTAAATGATTGATGGTCATGCTGCATATACTAGCTTGGGGATTATAGACTCAGTGTGCAAGGTGATGGATCATTTAAGCCATCGGTCATATAGGATCATGATTGCCTTCTTTAATGCTCTTAATTGAGCTCCATAAGCTTTGCTTACACTTTCTTTGCTCACTTTACTGCTGAAACTAAACTAAATGATAGAAAATTGTATCGAGTACCAAAGTTAAGGCATTAAGAGTCAAACATATGGTAATGAGCAAGTTATAAATTCTCTAACCATTAAAAAGGTTTCAAAAGAACCCTTAAAAATGCTATGTTTAAGTTTTTATCAATTATGATAGAATGGTAGCAAGTACTACACAAAGGACCAATGATATATATCATGCTAGAACCAAATAGATCAACATGTGATATTACTAAGAAGAAAAAAAAAATAACTATTAAGCTTGCATGCTTACATGTGGTAAGAGTGAGCCAAAACCAGTTTAAGCATTTGTGAAGAAGATTTTTACCTAATGAAACCATTAATAGATATGCTTCTAGTTCATTACTTTCATTCTTAACTTGTACAACACTAGTTGTATTTGTAAGCTTCTTTTGATTTTTTTTGTTTTTCTAGGTCTTTTCTTTTTTCCATTTTTTGTAATTCTACAAAATTTCCAATGCATCCCTTTTTGTGAGAGCAGTAATATTTTATGTAAGTGGGCATGTCTCTTACTTGAAATTATTTTTATTTGTTGATATTTCTCTTTGACAACCTTTTCCATTTTTTCCTTTGGATTTTGCCACCAAACCATCTCTTTGTTATTTTCAAACAAAAGGTTTATTGCTTTAGTCACATTGCTATAATGCTTTGGTAAGTTGATCAAACTCCAAACACTCATTTGTATATGATAGTCTTCACTAAAATGTCATATGATGGAGGAGAAATGCTAGCAACAAGATCACTTTACCTTCTACAAACAATGTCTTGAATTGCAATAATTGTGAAATCAATTGGCTGAAAGCATTGATCAAGTGTTGTAATAGATTTGAGTTTAATTTCTTCTCCACATAGACTACCACTTTTACACAGATAGAACTTATTTGACAAGTTTTTTGCCATGCATAATACTCCAAACTATTCCAAATATGTTGGGTTGTTGATTCATTGGTCAAGTTCACATTATGTATTACCTCATCTGATCAATTTGGTCATATTCCCACTAGCAACCTCTCATCTCTTTCTTCAAATTAACATTTCCTTTACCATACATATGGACTTCTTCAACTTGTCTTGTAATTCTTTGTGAACTATTTGTTAAATGAGTATATCCTTCAATTATTGTTGCCATAAGGAAGTTATTTCCAGAAAATTTTGCTATCTCATACCATGTCTAACTATAATATTACTTGTTTTGTGGAAGTACCAATCAAACACATAAGAAAACAAAAATACACAAGAAAGAAAATTCAAAAATACATCAAATTTAACAATTGAAGAGAGAAGAGATTAATTCAATATACCAAAAGAAGTAACTACAATATTAAAGCTATCAAATTCCAAAGTCCCAACTTCAACCAAAAAATAAAAAATAAAAATCTTTTGATCAAAATTTCTCGCATATTCTTTTTATTTTTATAGAAATATTGTATGTAGAAATTTTTTTTTATTTTTATTTTTGAGAAATATTATCAATATATAGAAAATACCAAAAACTTATAAATAAATCAAAAAGGAAATTTGAGACACTTTTTAATCAATTCATGACTTGAAAAAATGTATAATTATATCATATATTCTTGGTTATTTCTTTGATCTCCAACTTCCAAGTATAGCTAGCAATGAAAGCAAAACATGAAATGCCACACCACAATAGAAAAGTGTCTGATTTTTTTTTTTTTTCCAAAAGAAGGTATCCGATCAAATAGAAAAAGGAGCGATGCATAATCAAATTTGGATGATAATCTTCTCTAAATTCCAAGTCAAGTGAATCAATCCAATTATTTGTTTATTTTTCAAAATTTTACAATGAATGGCGATTGACCCCAAAGAAACCGTAGGCCATGCTTTATGGAATAGATACCTCATTTTCTCTGTTGTACATCAATTTCATAAATATTAAATTTGAAAATTAGTGTAGTGATGTCAATATGTATGAGGCTATTAGTCTTAAAAGATTTTCATAGTCAAGCAACCAAATCTAGCAAATGACCTTTTCATGTGTAGAATTTGAGTAATAAAGGAGTTCAATTATTTTCAAAAGTCTTTTTGGGCTAGTTTCACATCTCCTTGGTTGGTTTTGGAGGCACAAGCCACAAGCCACAAGTCCTCATCTTTGATTCCACATGTGGAACCTTTTTGAGTGCCCCCTCACCTTCTTGACGCTCACCATCTTGATTCAAAATAAATTAGAGTACTCTTTTTGGAATTTTTCATGCATTTGGGATGATGATCAATTATGATTATGATCCCCATCTTTAATGCTCTTAATTGAGCCTCCACAATCTTTGCTTACACTTTTTTTGCTCACTTTACTGCTGAAACTAAGCTAAATACTTGAACATTGCATGGAATACCAAAGTCAAGGTATTAGGCATCAAACATACGGTAATGAGCTAGTTATAAATACTAAAACCATTAAAAAGGTTTCAAAAGAACCCTTAAAAATGCTACGTTTATCTTTCTATCAATTGTGGTAGAATGATAGCAAGTACTATACAAAGGACTAATAATATATACCATGGTAGAACCAAATAGAGTAACATGCATGTGATATCACTTCATTTGAGATGTTATTGAGAAGAAAAAAAAAAAAAACTATTAATCTCACATGGTTACATATGCTAGGAGTAAGCCAAATCCAAAGTCTAAGCATTTGTGAAGAAAATTTTTACCTAATGAAATCATTAATAGATATGCTTCTAGTTTATTCCTTTTATATATCTTTAACTTATGTAACACTAGCTATATTTGTAAGCTTTTTTTGATTCTTTCTTTTTTGTAGGTCTTTCTTTTTTTTTTTTTTTTTCTTTTATATAGTAGTGTAGTCATTTATAAAACAAAGTATATGTCCGAAACAGTAATAAACAATCTCGTTTTGAATAATTTTCAAATAATGAAGTATTTTAGCACTGTTAAATTGGAAAAATAATATCTAAGACTATTTTTTTTGTCAATGTCTGCTTTCTGAAAAATGACTTGGAACAGCTTTTAATGTCTCACCCTTCTGTTTTCACAAGGAAAAGATATGTCTTACATTTTTTTTCTCCTTCAATTTCATTACATCAACCCAAATAAAGGATTAATTTTCCTATTATGGTGATCTCTTCAAAAGAAAAATAACATCCACCTTTTCAGACCGGGGCTTTCTTTTATCTCCATTTTCTCTGGCCCCATGGCTCTCTTTATTATCCTCTTTTTCTTTCTCTGTACTGCCCAGCACAGATAAAAGAAGCATCTTTCCCTCTCTTCGATAGTGAGAACATCAATAATTGTGCATCATCTTACCGACTCAAAAATAAATCCATCTGCACAAGGTAGAGGACTCTGAAAAACCTACCTAAACTGTGAGTAGCCCTTAAATGCCCAGTTTTCGATGTGTCCCTTCTACCAAAAAACTTTAGACAAGTATATAAATAGATTTATTTTAGTTATTATGCAGCATTAGTGGGAGGTTGCGAATAAAAATAGTCATTCTTTTTCATCATTTCTGCAAACAGATCCTGTAAAAGTTAGGAACTGGTGGTCCTGATGGCACTACCTTTCTTGCAGGCTTTGAAAAGTTATCAAATTTGAAGAAGTTGGAGGTCTTAAACCTTGGGATGAATGATCTGGACAATAGCATCCTACCTTCTTTGGGTGCCCTCACTGCTCTCAGAGTTTGTTCCTCAGAGAAACTAAATTGAAATCTTCTCCTGCAACAGGTAAAATTGATTCGACTTTGCTGCTTACAGCATCAATATCGTTCCATTGTGAAAGAAGTGGTCTATGATGCATTCAATCATGTCATTCAAGATGAATTCAGAACTGGACTCTATGGTGTACTCAATTATACTACTACCACTTGATGGATTCCTCACCTTTTTTCTTTCGTGCTTTCTTTGGATTTAAGGAACTTGGAGATGTTAGATCTCAGCTATTGTTACCTTAGTAGCCAACCGGAATCCCTACAAATGGAAGGTATGTTCAAACCCATCTTGCTGGTTTTTTTACCTCTTATGTTGCACAACTTAATTAACTACTAAGACTGATGTCAAGTAACAAATCTATTTTTAAATTCGTGGCTTGGTAAAGATGGAAACTTGCTCACCGTACAGAACATGTTGTTTCAAAACCATAACCAATCTTGAGAACTTTTCTTTGGCTTCTACTGTCAATAAATGGTTAAAATGAATGAAATAAGTCTGAAGTATATATCAATAATTTATTGACTTTAAATTTTTTTCCTTCCTTTTTCTTTCTTTATAGTTTTCTTCTTTATTTTCTTTCTTCCTATTTTCTCTCACATTTTCCAAGAACCAAACATAGCATAAAGAAATTGATTCTCAAATATTTGGATGTGATAGAAAAAGGTAAAGAAAAAATACTAAGAAAAAAAGAAGAAAAAATACTAAGGCTATATTTGATTATCAGAAAGTACTAAGGAAAGAAAAAAAATTGCAAATAAAAATGATTTTCTCATATTTGGTTTCCACATGGAAAATAGAAAAGAAAATCAAATATAATTCAAATTAGATAAAAGTATATAGATTTTAAAATTATTTAATCTTTACAAAGAAGAGGAAAATAAGTAAAATGAATTTGAAGTAGCCTATAAAATAATTTATTTATTTTAAATCTATTTATTTATTTTCCTTCAGTTTCTCTTTATTTTTATTTTTTCTCTCTATTTTCCCCCCTACATTTTCTCTCATATTTTTCAGGAACTAAACATAACCTAAAAGATTTTCCATAGAGGAATGAGAGAAAAGTTTTGGGAAAGTGTGATCCTTTAGAAATTTCATTTCTTTCCCTCAAAGCTTTGTTGGAGTAATAGGGTTGTAAAATAAACACACAAACAATTACATAGAGAGATAAATAATTGAGAAGAATTTTAAAAAATTATTTTTCGTCCACCACTCTTATTCATTTATCATACAACCTTTTATTTATGGACATTTAGACCTAACCAAAATATAAAAACTCCTACTAACAAAAATAGGAGATCTTTTAGGACTTAATGACTTAAATATAGAAACTAACTTAACCATTAAAATAAAAATATTGTAAGTGACTTTTAAAGACTGAATCAAATTCTAATTTCTAAGAGCTTCATAAATTCAAGTTTACTTTCCACATGCTCTTTTAAACTTCATTTGAAACTCCAAGTAGCATCTTTAATTTTTACAAATTTTCAAACTTGAAAGTACTTGTTCAAATATCAGCAATTTGATAATAAAACTTATAGATTTTAATTACACTTCCTTTTTCATAATGAAGTTTCTAATAAAATGACATCTTATTTCAATTTGCTGACTTCACTTATGGAAAATTGGATTTTTTGACAATTTGATCATTGATTTTTTATCCACACAATTCATGTTTTGTTATTGTTTATGGGCTTTAACCACCACTCTTGCTTTTATCTCTCTACTTTTCTTTTTGCATTCTTCTTTGTTATACCCATCTCACTCCAATTGTCTCTTTCCTTTTAGGAAGAAATTTTAGTTCCCGTATATCATTCTTCTTTATTGCTTTTATTTCCCCATTCACAACATCTTATTCATAGCATCTTTCCATCTTTTTATCTTACATTTCTTCAAAATTTATTTGTTCACAATTTGCAAAAAGATAAAAGAAAGTTAAATTGCTTTGATATTCTATTGCGTCATAAATTTCTTATAGACTCCTGAAATATGGTGTCCTTTTGCTTGAGCTTTTCCATGAAGATGACATTGTATTTGATCTTTATGAGTTAATGGAGGTGGAAAAGAAGCTGGAGCAATGATCTTTTCCAAGCTTTCTCTCGTTTGTTCTTCTTTATAGAGGGGAGGGGTATAATAGTTACTTTCATGAGCTTCACAATCTCATATATCTTCTTCATTAAACTTGACATTTCTACTAAAGGTGATATTTCCATTACTTGGAATATGTGACTTGTAGCCTTCGGAACTCAAGTCATAATCTAAAATATTATGCTTTCCACTCTTGTGATCAAACCTGTTTATCTTGAAAATTCTTTATAAATGCTATTATAATTGATCAAATTGAGTAATCTAATGATCAAGTTGTTCACAAGTGTCACTAGAAGCTCAATAAGTATCAATTGTATTTCATTCAAGTAAAACTACACATAGTCATTATCAATCATTAAATAAAACTCAAAATAAGGAAATCAAAATAAGCAATATTCCATATTTACTTCTCTTCTTGTGAAGTCTCCATCCTTTTCACCGATCCTCTAGAAAATAGGACTCTTAGCCCCTTATGGATGACATCATACTCTCAAACTTCATGCATGGTTTCTAAGAGAACAAAAAAGAGAAAGAAAGAGAGTTTCAACACTCCTCTCAAAAATGAATTTGATTTTATTTTATATGAGAAATTATGTTTAAGTAACGTAACAACATTAAAGGTTAAGATAAGAAGGAAAGACAAAAAATGATTTTTCCTTTTTAGATACATATAAATTGATATACAGAATTTGTTCCTACAGGTTTTGAAAGGCTATCAAATTGAAAAAGCTGTGGACTTTAACCCTGGATTCCACTGGCTTTGACAATATTATTTTCTCATACTTGAGTTCATTCATTTTCCTTAAGAACTTAAGTCTTTCATAGAATCAACTTTGGGGATCCTTCCCCCTCCAGAGGTATCTGCTTTCTCGTCTTCCTGCAGAATTCTTAATGAATCTCCTTTCAACATGCATTTTCTCAATTTTTATTCTTTTGGCAGATTTGGCAACTCTGAGAAGCTTGGAAATATTGAATCTAAGAGGGAATAATTTCAATGAGTCCCTAAGGGAGAAAGGTAGAAAACAAGAAACCACCTGCATGGATTCCTACTTATATCTTTTTTATAGCATGCTTATGGTTTTTGTATGGATCAATCTGGTAGGAATTTTTACTTGTTAAGGCAATAAACTATTTTGAAAGTCTGCTTAGGTCATATTTATTTTCTCATTTCTTATGGTAGAACATTTGAATATTTGAAAGAAAATGTCTACATCCTCTATTCTCTCTTTAAACCCTCGTACGCCGGTTCTTGATGTGCACAAGGAACTCATTATACACCATCACCTTAAGCAAGTATATCAGTTTTCTTGCTCCAAAATTCTCTCCTAACCCTTCACTACTACAAAATCTTTGTAATACCCCAAACCCAATTTAGGGGTAAAATTGTAATTTATAAAGAAAAAATTAATTAATTAAATTAATTTAATAAGGGTAGAAAAGTCTTTTCGTTTTAAAAATCCCTAGGTATAAAATAGATTATTTCTTATCTTCTATATTCAGAAAATCATTTTACACAACTATTAAAGAGATTAGAGAGTATAGGGTAACATCAGGATTGGAAGTTTAAGGTTCAAGATCTGTTTTCCAAAGAAGATTTTAACCTTTAGATTATTATTTTAAATTCATTAACTAGTTTTGAATCGTTAAATTTTTTTTTTGAAATATTTCAATTTCAATTAGGGTTAGTTTATTTGATTTTTAAATCATAATATTGAAAGTTTATGAATATAGGTTGTCTTATTGATGAAAATAAGGGAATTTTGAATATTCAAATGAATATAAATAAATAAATAAATAAAAGAAAAGAAAAATAAATCACAAAATGAAATTTTTGAAAAAGAAAATATGTAGATTATAGGATGTGAAGAAAGAAAAAAAATAAAAACAACTTTAAAATAATAAATAAAATAAGAGTTGCATGATTTTTTAGAATTGTGAAAAAAAAAATAAAAATAGTGTAGATGTGTCACAGTGTCCTGTAGGGTTATAGAAAAAAAAAACATGTTAACTAACTGAGTAGAGGTTAAATGTTGGGAAAAAAAGAAAGAAAAAATGTTATAATAATAATAATAATAATAATAAATGGAGTTGGTGTAGACTGTAGAGTTGTTGGAAAAACAAAGAAGAGGGAAAAGGAAAGAGATACGTGTGCATTTGATGGAAGTAAGGCTTTGGAATTAATAATAATAATAATAATAATAGTATTTGGTATAAGTTTTAATTTAATTACCTCAAGAAATAAATAGTTAGGGTAAGATTAGAAGGAATATGAATTTTATAAAAAAATTTAAACTCACTAAATTAATTTTTTATTATTTAGGAAGTTAAAAATGATATTATTGATAATAGTGTCGACACAGGAAATTAATTAGAATTACTAAAACTAAATAAAATATTTTTAGGATTGTCAAATTTATACTTTAGATAAATAATCAATAATAAATATTGTGATAATGTTAGGTGAGGAGTAAACTATTCAGGCTAAATTCTCCAAGGTTTTTAAGTGTGAGGTAAGGGAAATTAATGTAGATTTTATAAAAGGAAATAATTTCCTTTTTACGTTGTATTTTGAAATGTGCAAAAATATTATTTTTATTTCTCTACATGGATCAAACATATGTTTTTTTATGAAAAATAAGTTTGAGCATTTTCTTTGTATATGAAAAATGAAAAATGGTAGAGATATGATATTTTGTTTTGTAAATTTGAATTAATGAAATGAAGTGTTTGACTCTGGTATCTATGGCCCTAGTCAATGGGCTATAATAGGTGATATTATATGACCCTAGTCAACAAGTTATAATAGTTGTCCTTGTGGCCTTAGTCAATGAGTTAAATTGTTGATTTTTGGTTTTGTTCACCTTAAATGGAACAAATTTGAAACTAGTTACTCATTTGTAAAGTCCCACTTAATTGGGCACCATTTGTTATTTGATAACAAAAACAAAGATACTTTGCATGTATGTGATTTGGTTTTGATGAGAAATTGTTTTGGAACCGATATAAGAAAGTTTTATTAAAAAGTTTGATTGTATTAGCATTTGAATTCAAAAGTTTTTATGAAAATAATTATATTTTATATATTCGGTTTGTAATTGTAACTGAAAATGTTTGGTCCATGAAATTATATTGATGTTCCTTATTGAGCTTCAAGCTCATGCTCCTTCATTGACAATTTTTCAAGTACTCTTAGTTCGGGCAAGGAGTGATGGCTAGACCAGGGAATTTTTTTTCTTTGTTAGGATTTTGGTGCAACTTTATTTTGGACATTATTTAAATGTTAAAACTTAATTATCATTTGAATTATTTGAGTTTGAAGTTATTTGGACAATAACACTTTGGTTGATGTGTTAGTTTTTAAAGTTGAGAATTAGGATTATAGAATTTATTTATTTTACTACTCTGAACAGGAATTTAGTAATTGGTAATTTCCAGTTACAAGATGAATGTTTGTATAGTTTCCACTTTGAGCATTTGGGTTTGAGGTATGAAATGATCGTCATGCCCTTAGAATGGGTTTTGGGGCATGACAATCTTAGTCTAGACCAGCCAATTTTACAGTTTGTTAGTGTAATTAACCTATCACAAACTGTGTAGCTCCTCAAACAAGCAGTCCTTAACCACATTGCAAGATAGTAATCAGTTTCTTGTCTCAATATAAAGTTTACAACTATAACCAAACATACTGTCACTTGAAACCAAGCAACACAACTATCATAAAACTAAATATCGTCTCCTACCAAATTGCCCTTGACAACGAACTCCTAACACTTGTTTTTCTCTCTAAGCCATGAAATCTTTTGTTTTGGTTAACAATTTCTAACGCTAACTACCTTTCTTTCTTTATTCAATCCCTCACATCATTTCTCAAGACTAATGAGAATGGGAGGTGGACTTTTATTTTAGAATGAAGATCAATGTTTAGATAAAGGTGATGAAGATGAAGGGGAAAGGTTTCCTTAGTGACAATGGAAATTAAAACATTGGTTGTTGATGGAGGAACTGGTTTTAGGATATTTCTAGTGAACTAAGTGGATATGGTAGTACTCATTTCATCATTGATAGACATCAAAAATAGCTACTTGAGAAATGAGTAAATCACCTAATTAAGATATTTTTGGTGCTAAATTCATTCCTCAATTGCCTTGTAATTACTCGGTTTACTCACATTTCCTTCCAATAGCTACTTAATAGAATAGGAAGCATAACATTACGTCCTAGGAAGTCCAAGCCCCAAAAATAAAGAGGAAAAATTGTGAAAGCATTAAAAAAGGAAGCATCAGACTGCTGCTTGAAAGTGCGGATGACAAGTTGCCTCAGAAGCTAAGTTACCCATGTCTTAAGTTGAATTTTTCATTACTTTGATACTAATGATTCTTTTACATCCTTGTTAGGTTAGTTTGTTGAATTTATTCTCTTTCCTTCTTTTTCCGTCTAGATACTTAAGCCTAGCTCATTATTAGACCAATCATTACATATAAAGACTACTAATGGAAGCAAGGAAAGAGATATGTATGGAATAGAGAGAACCACCCATATCCTACGTGCATGATTTTCTCAAACTTCACTAAGCTGTATGACCACACAAAATTTTAGTCTTTGCATCTTTAGTGTTTCTTTCTACTAGAAAATGTTTGGTAGTGATGTATTGAATATTCATTACCATAAGTTTTAGAAGCATCTTCTTGAATAACCTATACTAATATTCTTCTTGAAGGCTTTAGAAGGATCTCAAACTAGAAAAAGCTACAGACATTGGATCTTGGTTCCAACCAATTCAACAAAAGCATCTTTTCACTCATTGAGTGCACTTCCATCCCTTCGGAATTTGATGCTTGGGAACAACAACTTGGGTAGACCCTTTCTTGTTAAAGGCATGTTTGTATTTCGTATCAACATAAAGATATAAACAAACAAAAATTTTCTATCCTTCATGCTTTTTCATTTTCATTTTTGTGGAAAGTTGGCAAATTTTGGAGACTTGGAGTCATTGGATCTAAGAAATACTAGTCTCAATGGCCCCCTAATGATGTCAAGTATGTAAGATGTGTAAGAAATATCTTAATCTGTGAAATCAAATTTTGACAAACTAAGTGGCACTCGCGAGCTTAGGAGGAACCTAAATCTGTAACACTAAGTTGTGGGAGCCTAAATTTGTGAACTAAAAAAAAAAAAAAAAAACAAAAATATTATTAGTTATGAGATGGTGAAACATATTTTTTCTCTAAATCATTTAAGTTTCTTTAGCTTTGTTTTGGTTCTTATCCTCTTTTGACTATTCACCATAGAAAATGAATTGAAAGCATAATTTAAAAAACTTCCTCCACTTGGTCATAGAATTGCCTAATTTGAGGAATTTGAATATTCTAATTTTGAGAAGAAATCAACTTAGTGGAACCATATATACTAGTCCAAGGCAAGTAATCAAAAGCTTATTCATCATTTTATACTATTAGGTTATGGTAGTTTCTTATTCATGAGTATCCATGTGAATTCATCTTAGGTCGAACCAAATACTTCACCTTTGGGTTAATTTTTAGCAGCAAATAGAATTGAAATATTTATCAATCTAATTTACTTTTTTTTTTCTAAGTTTTTGTATATTTTTATCAAGATTTAAATGTAAGTTAATAAAAATTATCTACATCAAATATTGGTGTATGACCAACAACAGTAAGGTTCGGCTAAATCCCAACAAACAAAGTTAACTCAATGTATTCCGTCTAGCTCCTAAGATGTAAATGGAGTTATTGTCTGTACAAAAGAATGTCCGGACAGATTGTCTAGGGACACCCCTCTAAAGCTTAAGTGATTATTACTCAAAAAGTGCATTTTTATAAGCTTAAACTTAATTGTAGTAATCACTTTTAAGTAGTAGTTAACCTTTTTTTATCGCAATTGGCATGTTAAGAACCTAGCAAATGTTACTAACTAAATTTTGGTAAGTTTTAGTGTTTTTGGTAGCTTTTTTATCACTGAAACAAGCCAAGATTGAGGGGCAGTTGTGTGTAAGCTATGGCAAGGCAAGCTGAAGATCGATCACATGAAGAATCTGAGCTTTGGAGCACTTCAAAACCCCTTGCCAAACTTAAAAAGGGGTTGACAAAGCTATCAGTAGTAAGATGGAGGAAAACAGAGCATTTCGTAAGGCAAAATCATCAATTTTGCAACGTATGCCAAAATTTGGGAGGGTGTGCCAAAGTTTCGTAGGGTGTGCGAAAATCACTTTGTGCGCACCGACCTTCGAGATTTTTCTCCAGAACTGTAATTTTTCCTTTTTACTCCTTTTGTAATAGATAAATGACATTAGGGTTTGTTTAGGAACTATAAATAGGGATTGGAAAACCTTTCAAAGATATTATGTTAGATATTTTGTAAAGACGAGTTTTTCTCTGGCTTTCCTTCTAAGAATGATTTCTCAGAGGATGAGTGGCTAAGTTTCACGTTTCTTGGAGTGATGGAAGCTAGGTAAAGGACCCATATGCAAAGGTGGGAGTTTTCCTTGCTTTAAATGAAGGTAGTTGTGTATCATTAATGGTTTTTATTTCAAGTTTCAGCTTTAATCCCTTAGAATCACCTTGAATGGCCAATACTTGGTAAGCTTTTAGGATTCTATGGATGCTTATTGCTAGATCCATGGATGTCCATTAGTTATCAAGTACGAGCCATTGAAAGGTGGTTCAAGGTGAGAGTCTTTAGTATTTGAAGCCATTAATGGGAAGCAACTACCATTTTTCAAGAACCCTTTGGATCAAAACTTATTTTCTAAATACAAATCTAGTTCGGGAGATAACCATCCTTTATGTTATTGTCCCCAATGCAAGGAGAAGATCCGGAATTTCCCACTTTGCAACAAGAACCTAATCCTTGTAACCTATAGTTCCAAGAGACTTTCTTTTTATAGTAATTTCAGTTGTTTATGTTTGCTTAACTTAATATCAACCCTTCCAATGAATCTTATTTTCATTAAAACTAACTTTCAAAAAGGAAATCACCATTTCTCTTTTCATTAATGTCATGTGTACAAAGAAAACCCATCCCTGTGGACGATCCTAGAGCCACTATACTATAGTAGCTTTATCTTTGCTACCCTAGTATAAGGTGTTGTAGGTTTTATAAATGTTTTGATAAACACCCGCCTAGGCATGAATCATTAAGTCAAAGAGAGAAGGCTTGAGTAAGAAAAGAAATTTCTTCAAGAAATTACCACGTACCTTTCTTATGGTCAAGAGAGGTTATTTATTTTTACTCAAATGTAATGTCTTCTCAAATGCAATAATGGTGCCTGTGATTGCACATTACCATCTTTAATGTCAATGACTGTTGACTCATAACAGCTATCACACCTTCATGAGACTCAATAACTGGTGTTTTAGCCTTGTAATGATTGTATCAATCAAGACACTTAATTCTTGTTGTAGTTAATGGTTATTAGACAACGTATGCAATGCCCAGTTGGTTTTGTGTCCATTTGGTACCATAGGGTTAGATAAATAAGGTTGCTAGCTCGTGTAGAACATGCATCACTTTAGACTAGGTCTCTGGATCATGCTAGACGGTGGTGAGTGTATCACAATGCTAGACGTCCTTTGTCCATTTGATACTAGCATAGGTCTCAACTTCTACCCACTTGCTGTAGTAGTCTATGCCTACAAGCAATAGTTTTTTTTTTAGTTGCATTGGTTGGTAATGGGCCAATTATATCAATCCCCCACTAAGCAAACTACAAAGAACTGGCTACTACGTTAAGGCAGTCAAATGGCAATCGGGGAATAGGTGTATGCTTTTGACTTTGATCACATTTGTGGATGTAATTTTCAACATCCCATTTCATTGTAGGCCAATAATAGCCTTTTGAATAGGCTCGATATGCTAAGGTCCATCCTCCTGGGTAATTGTTGCATACACCTTCATGCAATTCAGCTAAAACATATTGAGTTTTCAAATCAGTTAGACATTTCAAATAAGGCCCCTTAAATGACCACTTGTACAATTGATCATTAATCAAAGCAAACTAGGCAGCCTTAATACAAAGCTTATATGCTTAATTCCCATCCTTTGAAACTTCATTGGTGCAAAGGTAATTGGCAATGGGATGCATCCATCCTACACTTGCATGGACCACATCATGGATTTATTTTAAAGCAATAAAAGGCATGGGCTAGACGTAAACTGGTGATGGGCAGGGCAACGGTAACTCCATCCAGTGCATCTATTTTTCCATTCTCTTCACGGGGAATACATTTGACTCCATCCAGTGCTTTGCTAAATGGGATTCCATACCATTGAGGTAGTAAGCCATACGTTCGTTCCTGGCCTCGTACTTTCGCTAGATTTGCTCGACCACTAATTGGGAGTCACTTTGTATTTCTACCTTCGATGTTATAAGTGCCAAGGCGAGTTTGGAGCCAACTATAATTGCCTCATATTTAGGCTCATTATTAGATATGGGAAAATCGAGGCAAATGGACTGCTCGATCTACTCCCTAATAGAGGAGAGTAGTACAAGCCCTACTCCAACTCCTGATGTTCATGATGCTCCATCTACATGCAAGATCCACCAATGGTTGGTGGTGTCAATTTGCACCCATTTTTGGGGTAGCTTAGCTATAAATCTATGAGGACCTAGCATGTCAGTGACAAGCAAGGCTTGTATTGTATGCCATACTTGCTCAACTCAATAGCCCACTTCATCATTCGTTTAGATAGATCTGACTTATGCAAGGTGACCCTCAATGGTTGATTTGTCAAGATTGTCACTTGATGTGCCTAGAAATATGGATGGAGTTTTTTAGCAGCAACACACAATGCTATCATCCCCTATTCTACTTGAGAGTAATGGGTCTCAATGTCCACCAATGCCTTACTCACCTAGTAGATGGGTTTTGCCCGTTCTCTTAGGTTTGTCAAAATAGGATGACACTGACTGCATAGTCTAAGATAGCAAGATACATGTATAGTTCCTTTCCCTCCTCTAGATTACTTAAGATGGGAGGTTATGTGAGATAGTGCTTAATAGCATTAAAGACACTTTTGCAATCCTTTTGCAATCTTCCATCTAGCCAAACTTTTAGGCTCCATGTAGAGTAGTGAATAACAGATAGAGCTTATCAGTTAACCATGCTATAAATCGGCCCAAGGTTGCAAGATGACCTATTAGTTGTTGCATTTCCTTCTTAGTGGATGGAACAAGCATCTCAAGCACGACCTTCACTTGGTCGGGTTTATTTCAATTCCTTATTGAGTCACCAAAAAGCCGAGAAACTTGCTTGTGCTAATGCTAAACGCACACTTAAGCAGGTTAAGTTTCATATTATACTTTAGTATTAAGGTGAAAGCTTTTTCCAAGTGTTGCATGTGTTTTGTGGGGGTTTTACTTTTGACGACTATGTCGTCAATGTATACCTCCACTATTTGTCCCATCAAAGGTTTGAAGATTTTTATCATCAGCCTTTGATACATTGCACCTGCATTTTTTAGCCCAAAAAACATGACGTTATAGCAGTATAGTCTATGAGGTGTGATAAAGCCCATTTTTCTTGATCAAGACGGAACATGGGGATTTTTTGGTAACCCAAGAAAGCATCTAGGAAGGAGAGCATTTCGTTCCCATACGTAGAATCAACAATCTGATCAATTCAGGGCAAATGAAAGTTATTCTTCGTGCAAACGTCATTTAAGTTCGTATAATCCACACACACTCACCAGGTTCCTTTCTTTTTTAGTACCACCACAACATTGGCCAACCAATATTGATATGCAACTTCTCGGATAAAGCCAACGACCAGTAGCTTATCGATTTTCATCTGTATTACTTTATGGCGATCCAGATGGAAGCTTTGGACTTTGTCTCACCAAACACATGTTAGGGAGAATATTCAATTTATGAACGGCCGTAGAAGGGTCGATTCTTGACACATTTTCGAAAGCAAAACAAAATATCCAAAACTTTTATTACATATGAAGGCCATAGATTAATAAATCCTCAATAAGTGTCACATCTCATTGGGCCTTACATAAATGTCTTAGGATTTTAAAAGTGCGTTTGGGAGTGATTTTAGAAAGTGTTTCTACCATTTTTAACACTTCAATGATAAAAAAAATTTAAGTATTAAAAATATTAAAAGTGTTTCCTATAATCACTATCAAACGAGTTCTAAGAGTGCATTTGATAGTGATTTTGAGAAGTGTTTTTAGTTTTTCTAACATTTGAAAATTTTTATTTCTCAAGTATTAGAAATGCTAAAAACACTTCTTAAAGTCACTACCAAACGTACTTTGAATCAACCTTTGTCTACTTTTTAAAAATTTCATCAATCAAATACTAATCATGATAACACATGGGCTAGTCTTGAAAAGTGCAAATTAAGGTTTAAAGTCATTGAAACATTCTATAGAAAGATAGAAAATGAGTGCCCAAATGAGAATCCTCGAGGATGGATTCATCTTATGGTAATGTCTGAAAGATGACTATTGTTAATTAATAATCATCACATGTGATAATAAGGTGGAGGTTTATTTGATTACTTCATCCTCTTATCTTATGGTCTCTATAAAAGGAAACCAAGCCTCTCATCTCAAATCATCAATAGTATTGTTAGTAGTTGAGTACTATTATGAGTTTAGGGGAGGAAATGTAGTGAAATTTTGGGCCTATTTGGTAACTGTTTCCAAAAAAAAAATATGAAAAATAGTTTTTAAGAACAGTTTTTTAAAACCGTGTTTTGAATTTTGTAGAACAAAATTCTATTTGGAAACCTAAAATGTTTTTAACTTTTAATATTTTGAAATGTGTTTTAAAAATAATTTTTATATCTAGTGTTTTATTTATTCTACATATTTGTATAATTATTTCTTAAAACAATAGTAAAAAAAAAAGTGAAAACAACAAAAAACAATTAAAAAATATTATAAGAAAACACTCTATTTTCAAAAAACATATTTTAATTGCTAAATGTATTTTTTTTTTGTTATGGAGAATGGAAAATTGTTCTAAAAAGCAATTTCCAAACAACTCCTTTGTCTTTCTTGCCATTCATCTGTTAGTGTTTTGTGGGTTGTTAGACTGTGGAAAAGAAATGATAAATTGTTTGAGCACCACAATTTGCATTATGAGGAGTAATATTAGAGAAAATCCAGTTTTTGCTTCTTCTTCATATCAAGGGTATCTTTGCTAAGTGTAACCATTCCATGAGCTTTCTCCCATTCAACTTGGAAGTGGTGATTTGAAGGGTTGGATTTTCATTGTGGATGGAAGCTTGGTTAAAGGATGACATATCGATTGAAGTAACAGACTTAGATGTTTCAAACATGAAGAATATAGGTAGATTAAATTTTCACAAATAGAGTTGAGAGTGACAACAATGAAGGCTATTAGGATGAGATGTGATAGAAATAAAGGCCATTAGTATAAAACTCCCTAATCCTAATTCTTCCCAAATGGCATATAAAACTCTAAAGAGGCTCTATTTGTTAATCTTTAGTTCAATGAATTATGGTCCAAAGGCTGATAAAAAAAGTTGTATGTATAAGATGAACCATAAATTTGTCATCGATACTATTAAATCTAAAGCAAAAAATAATTTCCTTTTGAAATAGAAAAGATTTAATAGCTAGTATGGTAGTTGGATCATGTCCTCATGGATTACACTTCAACTTAAGATTCCCTCATTGGTCAATTGAATTTTGGATTAGAACTGCTCTTTGTAAACAAATTAGAATAAGATTGCCTATTTTTATGCTTTAGATTCTCTTCTTAGAACTTTGATTGTCATTTAATTAGGCACCGATTCATTCCTAAATCTATTTGCTCTTCATCGTCAACTGCATAAGGTTGATTCCCTATATATTAACTAAATTTAGCCTTCCATTCCACAATCTTCAAGATAGAAAACCATGGTTGGAGGCCAAAAAATTGCCTAGAAATTGTTTCTAGAGAGAAAATCTAAACTATTCTCTTAAAACTAACCAATCAACTAACTCTCTCTACAATTCTATATCTAGATCTAAACCAACAAACTATTTATAGGTAAAGACAACTCAAATTCACCCAATAATAATTTGCCATATCATCTAAACTAAACCTAGGAAAATCTAAGTGACTAAAAATACATAGTTCTAATAATATTTATTATAGTTATCATAACATTTCGATTCCACAAATACAATTTGATACTAATCCGATGTGGAAACTTGTTTCTACTTCAACTTTAAATCTTAAAAATACCAATTTGATACATCTTAATAGCTCTTGGTGCCAAAATTGGTATATCTTCTTGTATTGAATTTAAATTTGCCTATCGAATTAATACCTAATCTCTTCTAGTGACTTTGTAGACTTATCAAATTAACATCCAATAGCATTCGATAAAGCTTGACACCGTACTTTTCCACCTCTAAGTATCAAAATGAGCTTTTGATAAGGAAGCTATTTCCTCCTGGATCACTAATAAGTTTGGTCTCTTATTTAAATCAAGAATAGATATCGGAATGGTAATTTGGTACTTCACAAGTGTTTTGATTTGTCGTCAAGCTTCAATATTTTGATACAACATCTCCTATACTAAAATGCATTTAAACAAAGATGCCTCCTCCACTCCTTTATCAAAAAGTATCAATTCCTCATTTTTATGCCGAATGAGGTATCGAAATGTCTTATTTAAGGTGCAAATCCTCACTAGTTGCTCAATGATCTTCATTTTATCTTGCTTACTTCCCTGGATTTTATGTCAGGACTTGAAAATGTCTCAACACTGTACATTAACTTACTAATTCCCAATATCAAATCCAAAAGAGGTACTAAAATAAATAGAGGCTAAAGAAGGTAATGTGTATGTTTTTTTCTTAAGAAAAATATCCTTGGGTACCAAACAGAATCTAAATAAATGCAGAATTTCCTAAATAGTTGTGATATAAGGATTATTGTGTTATTAACTGAGCAAAGGTCTCCAAACCCTCTATCTTTTCACCATATTTGTTGAATTGGAATGGTCATTGAGGGCAATGTCAGATGAAAATCTTAAGGAACATCCTTAGTAAATAATTTTGTGCATTCTTAATAAAGGACCATAGATTTTCTTTTCACTTTCTTGTTTCCATCTTGATCTCATTTCTCTCTTGATTACCCTTTTTTTCTTGTTTCCATCATTTCTCTCTTGATCTCATATTGTTTTTGTATGTGTCTTGAATTGATTATTTTGGTTGATCTTGTAGCTGGTTCAATAGATGTGGCAAAATCCATTCTTATCACTTCTTTAGGGGACACTAATATCTGTTTGATTATAGTTCTGGTCCAAAATGATCGTGGGAAATATCATGGAACCTTAAAAAAAGTAGCTTTGGGAATTGCTGGGGTTGAGTCCAGGTTTGATAAAACATATTATTTTTATTATTATTTTGGGTTTCTGTCGTTTTTTTTTGTGCTGTTAATATTGGGTTTAGTTGAAATCACTTTTAATGTCGAAATCTCATACAAAAAAAAAAAGTGCTTGTTTTTAAGCACCCTATGCTGGGATGATGATTTTAAGATTCATATATGATGATTTTTCCTTTTTGTAAATTAGGTATTTTGTTCATTCACATATAAAATTTGTTTTTTTTAAAAAAAAAAAGAAAAGAAAAGTGGATTTATAGAGAGAGAAAAAAGCAAAGGGCAATGAAGAACATTTTCTATAAACCCAGGAGAGATATAAGCTAAACAGAAAATCCGCCAAACTTTTGACCTCTTACTTTATCACAAGGTGGTATTGTCTATTGAGTCGTTGAAATGCCACCATTTTGAACTAAAAGAACCCTATGTTTTGTAGTGATAGCTGAAAAACCTAGGCAAAATCAAGGAGGAGAAATTCGAAAATGTCGAAGTCTTGCAAGGGCTTGGCAATGGAGCTTGTAAAATGCCTCAGCGAAATCGATTGTGTTAAGGTAATGCCTTGTATGATTCTTTTTCAAACTGTTCTAGGGTTTTGGGGGTGGTGATTTAGTGGCAGTGGGCGACAAAGTAGCTTTGTTACTGATTACTACCAAAAAGTGTTATTTTGTAGACCTAATTATAATGGTTTTAAGCACCTTTGAGTAGTAATCATATTCATTTAACCCAATTAATTCATTAAGGTCCTTAGTAATTGGTTTTAACCATTTTGTGACAAGTTTACATGTTTTTATCAGCTTATGAATCGATTCAAGCATGCCAATTGATGGAGGAGCTATTTGGGCGAGTTAAGCAAGGATTTTGGACGATTACAAGCTTGAATTTCAAGTGGAAACACGAGCACAAGCAATGGAGAAGAGGAAAACAGAGTGAAGAAAACAGCTGCAGTCTTCTTTCACACTTTTGAAACACTTCCTGAAGTCCATTTTTTTCATTCTATATACCATTTGAAAGCTTAGGAAGTTAAGAATCCAACGCTTCAAACCGTGTATGATTTGGAGCTGAAATGAGGAAGATATGGCCTTTGGAAGACAACTGCATCATGTCAAATGACCAATTTCGCAAGGAGATTTTCTTCATGGTGCGAAATTTTGCCACTTCGCACCATGAAGAAACACCTTGCGAAAATTTCGCAAGGTGGATTTAGGCACATTGCGAAATTCCTTTGAATCCCCTGTTTTGAGACGTTGTTGATGTTATTCCACTACCGGTTCTCCAAGATATTTTGCTTGATTTTTAGCTTTGTAAATACCTATTTTACCCTTGTAATCAACCAATGAATAGGTTGCTTTTGTAATAACTCTTGTAATTTAGCTTGTTATTGTCTTTAAATAGAGATGAAGAGCCTCAGACACGCATCATCTAATCTTGTAACCTGTAACTTTATAAGTTATAAGAGCACTTTTGTTCATACGTTTCTTTTCTCTTTTCTTTCTCATTTTCTTAGTAGCCAAACATCCTTGGAGGATGAAATCCCCAAGGATGAGAGGCTAAAACCTTTTAGTTTCTTGAAGTAATGGATGCCATGTGAAGCTCCCGTGTCAGGATGGAGATTTCCAAGCCATGAATGTAAGTAGCTGAGTGTCATAAATGTTTTCATTCAAAGTAAAGCTTTTATTCCCTCTGACTTGCTTTGAATGGCCAATACTTGATAAGCTTTTGGTCTTAGTGGATTCTTATTGTTAGATCCACTGACGTTCATTAGTTATCTCCTACGAGCCATTGTATTGCAAGTCGAGGAGATGACCTATATCATTAAAAGGGCATTTATGAGGTTCAGCTACCCTTTTTGTAAGTTTTCAAGGACTAAAACTCAGTTGTTAAACTTATACCGGTTCGGGAAGTAAGCATCACCTTAGTTGCTTCCCCAAATCGAGGTGAAAAGTCCCAAAATCTCCATTTTTACACAATGAGTTAAGCATGGCTATCCAAAGCTTTGAGAAACTTCTTTTTCCATCTTTTAACCTATTTTCATGTTAGTTTAGTTTACAACACCTTTATCTTTTTATGTTTTCATCTTAACCTAATTTTTATTAAGAAAAGTTCACTCCATCCTCCGAACTTCACCAGTTAAAGTAACAACCCTTCCCAGTGTTCGATCCTAGAGCCACTATGCTATAGTAGCTTTGCTACTTTAGTGTAAGGACCTTAGGTATAAATTTTGTTGATACCCTTACATGCCAAGCTACCAAGAGTCGGGTTATCAGTTACCTATTCCATTAGGAACTATAGATATTTTGTACGTCACATTCATGCATTAACGATTCTGTGTTTAGGGTTAGGGATTTTAGAACAAAATAATTTGATTTGATCTCCAATTTTAGCGTAAAATTGCTAAGGTATTGTTGCAGGGTTTAGGCTTTTTTTCAAAGAGAAGCATTTGAATTTCTATGTAAGCGTAAAAGTGCTAGGATACTGCTTTAGGGTTTAGGGTTTAGAAAAGAAAATCGTATTTAGAGCCCTGTTCGAGTGTATAAAGAAAACGCTAGGGAACTGTTTTAAAAGAAAAATGGTTTGCACTCCAATTTGAGTGTAAGAATGTCGAGAAACGGATTCAGGGTTTAGGTTTTATTAAATAAAATCATTTAAAACTTTAATTTGATTGTGAAAATGCTAAGTTATGGTTTAGGGCTTTTAGGAGAAAATCATTTGAAATCTTATCTGAATGAATATGCTAACAGACCATTTTACTCTTTAGTTTTCTTATGAAAAAAAAAGGAAAAATTGAACTCCAACTTGGCTGTATATATGCTAAAAAAAAACCATTTAAAATTATTTTTGGAATAAAAATATTTATATTCCAATTTGACTATAAAAATGTTGAGACTGTTTTAGGGTTTGTGAAAGAAAATCCATTTGAACTTCAATTTGAATAAATGTTAAGAAATAATTAATAGTCTAGGGTTGTTCAAGGGTTAAGCTCCAGTTTGAGTGTGGAAATGCTAGGAAAATGGATGCTTCTTGTGTAGGATTGCTAATTATCATACTTAAAACCACATATTTCAATGTTATTGTACATAAAATGCATTTATTTTCTTTATCCTTATTATAGGATTTAGTTAATTGTGTGTTCCTTTGGTTTGGGTCTGGTTTTTTTAATAATGCATTTTGGAGTTTTAAGGGTCATAATGACATATTGAGGTGAAGTAACTTGTACAATCTGTCCAATCGCCATAATTGAGGTATCTAGTCTAAATGTTTAGTATATTTGATAACTAAGGAATCTTCCATGGCAAGCCTTTTCGGACCCTCCATGTGGACCCAAAACCTTGGGGTGCTAACCGCACTTGCACAACCAAGACTAGGTAATCCAAGACATTCAATCAGCAGTAGGAATTGAATCCAATACTGTGCACCTCTATCACATTCCAAAATTTGCCTTGACCAATTGAGCGCCTTGAGGCCCTTGAAAGTTCTTATCTTGATTAACAGAACTACCTAAAGGGGAGGTCAATGAGTAATCCAAGTGAGATATACTTGAATTAAAATTTTTTATCTAGATTTTGTTTTGATTACTAGAACTACCTAAAGGGGAGATCAATGAGTAGTCCAAGTGAAATATACTTGAATTAAAAAAAAATTGGATTTTATGATGTCAATGATTTCAATTATGTTCACATTGAAAGATAGAATCAAATAAACACAGGAAACATAGGATTTAACGTGGAAAAACCATCTATTAAGTTTCCCATAAACTCTATAGATGTAAAAAATCATGGATGGTTGATCGACCACAAATAATTCATTAAATGTAAAAGACATGTACACAGTTTTACCTTATCTGAGGCAGTCTACTCCTTGGGTCTTATACCAACCAACATTTACATTCCTTCACATCCTTAATACAACATCTTGTGTTCCTTAGAGGAAACCTCAACCTTGTGCTGAAGCTAGCGGATTGAATACCTATTCTCATCGAAAAGATCTTTTAAGATTGCTCTAAAAAAGTTGTGAGTTTGAGTACCAAGGTTGTAGCGATGGCTAATCTCTTGTACATCATATTCAACTTAATAAAACTAAGTATTTATACCAAAAAAAAAAAACTTAGGGTATGGACTTGGAAAACAAATTTTAAGTACAATTTTATCAAAATGCCCCCCAAAATATGAAAAATGGAATAAAAATCATGAAAAAATCAGTCCAGTAGTTGAACGCTCAAAGGAGATGTTCGAATGTTGTATGGAATGTTTCCCAACTTAACATTTGAATTCCCTATAGGACGTTTGAAGTCTCCTTTAGGAGGTTCGCATGTCTTACCCCATTTTTGTCTTCTGAACTTAGTTTTTTGTCTTTTTCTCCAAAATGAACACCTTGCAATCTTTCATAGCCATTTCTTAAACCTTAATAACACCAAATACATACAAACCTCAAGAATTATCAACTCTAAAGTTGCTTGAAGTTGATTGGGAATTGATTAGACACTTATAAATATGTTGCATCAGACTCGCAAGAAATGGAACAAAGCTGTGAACCTAAATGAATACACAAACAATCTCCCCCTTTGGCAATTTTGTGTCAAAACAAAATATTACAGTGAGACTCTTTAACTCTCATAATAACCTCATTGAACCTTTGATGCGAGACAATGGTAGAAATATCTTGGCATTTGAGTCATTCTATAAATTTTGGGTGATTGGCATTGTCACTGAGCATCTTTTTATTTAGTAATAAGGAAAAGCCAGTAGTTGTTCGATTATGGGTGTTGTCATTTCTTATTCATGTGCTGAATGTTTTAGTCTTATTTACTTATTATAAAGTCTTTTTTCCTTGTAGTAGAGGTTTCCAAAGAAATTTTAGTAGTATTTAGCAGTAAAGACTTAAGGAAAGTTTTTGTTTTCATTTCAAATTAATGAGGTGTTTTTCTAGTTGTTCTTTTTAAACAAGTTCTGTTAAGATTTTTCAATGTTTTTCTTTTGTGGATTTTGAAAGTTGCTTTGTTTGTTTTTTTTTTTTTTTTTAAGTTAGTGAGTTTGTTAAGCATACCTCCATATAAAAAAGAATATAGGGACAATTTAATCATTCTATGAGCATTCTAGGTATCTTTTGCACTAAGTAGTTTAAAGTGATGCTTTATTAATTTTTTAAAGTGAGACTCTATTAATTTTTCTTCCAGTTGAGCCTCTAAATTTCTTCTATTATACCCAAAAAATTTTAAAAATCCCTTGTTGGTTTGCTAGATGGTTTTTTGCATGTGTATGTGGTTTTCTACTTGAATGTTAAGGTATTGATTGCTTTGTCTAGGTTGAGAAGCGATCATTTTAAGGAATGTTGTGGAGACAAAAGCCCATCGATATCAAGTGAATGTGTGGGACTAAGGGAAACATATTTCAATTGCAAGAGAGGCCAGACATGCTTTTCCCTTCCTTTCTTATTATGAAAATGATGACTGTTTTATGTCATTGTTATAAGTTTTTTCTTGTATTTTTGGGCTCTTAAATTTTTTTTAATTGAAATTAGTTTTGATTATTGGCGAACTTTCTAGCTTCTACATATTCTTGCTCTTCAAAATGTTATTGCATGCAAGTGACAGTACTTTGCACATCTAGGCAGAACTTGCATTTGTTCGTGCTTGATGTGAAGCTCGATTTTTTTATTTTCACTTGGGTGTTACTATGTGAGGATGAAGTTTACTACTATTTGAAGAATGGCTTGACAAGCATGCATGATTGCTTATCATCATACCCCATCTACTATAAACACCATTGTATAGGCTAAAAAGTAGTTTTTCCTTTTTTCCTTTTCCCCTCTGTTGCATTACATCACCCTAACCTACATTGCACCAAGTGGTTTTTACTGCTTAAATGTTTATTATTTCTTTTGTCTGCATATGATTAGAATATTTTTTTAATACACAGACCGGATATCAAACAACATACATGTGATTTGGAAAAATTCATGGCCAGATCATGGATTTGGTTTTCTTAGCAATTTACTTGGTTGATGTTTTTGTTTTATATGTATCTAGTGACAATGTGGAGTGGGCAAGCCATAGTGTTTAGGATGGTTTGGAAATGGTTTAGGTGGCATTTAAGAACTTATAGGGTGTTTGCATAGTTCAATTTCTGAGCCCAAATCTTTTGGAGATTAGCTCCAATAATTGGATAACCTTACTTTACCTCAAATTCAAATATCACTTCTATAAACTCAGTAACATAACCAATAAAATGATACTAACGAAATGGTCTCAATCCCATAGATGAACTAACACTTCACAATAATCTTTACTGTCATTCACCCCTTTTAATGAAATCATGGTTTTCTATTTCATTTAGAAAATTCATTTCTCTTTTGTTATCTCCTTCACTTATATTTTCACAAGGATCAGGTAGAATCAAGGGAGAAATATGAAGGTGAATTTTGATGTTAATGATAATGGCAACATTCGAATAAATTGTTAATATCAATAAAGATATACTTATTGATGTTGATGTCCAAAACTAGTTTTTTGAAGGTCAAGAATGGGTTGTGAAAATCAGGAGTTGCAAGAAAGTTATAGTAAAGGTAGAAATTGGTCTTAAATAGAGCTAAAGGTAGTCTTTAGGATTCTTATACGACAATAGAGTGGTGCTACCTATGTATAATGATATAGTCACCTGTACTTTACTTTCCTTGCTCTTACCTAGTTTTGCAATTGTTACTATAGAATATATATCTTTACTTATTACCATGGGTTGGATCCTACGTTTTTCAAGATTTTCCTTGTCTGGTTATATTCTTGCTACTCAAGAATGATCCATCTCCATCATGGTTGTTCTATTGCCATTTACCACAATCGTATTCTGGATGAAAGAGATTGTGAATTTTTTTTATTGTCTTAAATTTGCCTATTTTCCTTTTTTTTTTTAAACCGCTCAAAGTGCAACATTGGTTAAACTTAGAGGTCATTTGGAAGTGACTTTGAGAGGGTTAGAAGTGTTTTCTAATGCTTAAAAACTCATTTCTTAAAAAAAATAAAATAAAAAGAAGCTTGGCAAAGTGCTAAAATACCCTCTCAAAAAATGTAGAGAATTAGTTGAAAGGATTCTTGCACTAGCTCTTTTAGGTGCTTTATAAAAAATCATTAGGCATCAAAAAGAACAGAAAAGAAAAGAAAAGAAAAATATTGTCAAACACTTGGATTTCAATTGAGAAGTGCATAATACCAAATGGTACATTTTTTTCATAAAAATTTTCTTTTATTTCTACCTAAATACTCTTGGCCCTTCTAAATTTTCTCTTTCAAATCTTTGATTCTCTTAATTTGCCTACATTTATCTCTATCACCACTAGTAATGGTGGTGAAAACCCTCCTGGCACACATTTTGTGGAATATGATGGAATTGTAAATCTTCTTATGTAGAACTCATGTATAGTTTGTTTCTTTTCTTGGTGTTGTATAATAGATGATCTATCTGAAGCACATTTTTAATTTATATTGGATGGCTAACCATTTGTCCATAAAGTATATAGTGGTTTTGGTAGGGGTGTTATTGAGAAGGTGAAAGGACTTTTATTTATTAGAAACAACTCAATTTGAATAAATAAAGTGAATTTGTGTTTGCAAGTTGACATGAGAGCTAGGATTCGGGGAAACAAAGGCCTACTAAAGTGAGGGGAGATGATGATATTGGGTAATTTTTTGGATTTTGGATAAGAGATGATTTTGCATGTATAGTTAATTGACTTTGATGCTATGTTGCAATCAAATTGGTTGCCAGCCAGTGCCTCTTTGAGGGGTGATAATACTCAAATCGAAACCTTTTTATCATTTGGTTTAAGTAATTACTTAGCCTTGTGCTAGTCTCTTCAATAAATTAAAGAAATAGTAATTGCTTATTAGTTGGAAGCATGTGGGCGAGCCTGGTATTTGCTTGTTGATTGTTGCATTGTTGCTTTATTGCTATTAGTTATCAATTATCAAATAAATAAGTAATACTAGGGTTTTGAAGTCAACACGTGATGGCCTTTGGTATTTATTGAATATAAAATTGGAAAAGTTTTTATAACAAAGTAATTAACATGAGAAAAAAAAAGGGTGGAGGATAAGGGATTTCTAACAACAAAATTATTTAATCACATGTAGAGGTTATACAAGGAAACATATTAAGACATCCTTCAGGATATCCATATTTCTATGTTTGGATTTTAGTAGAAGTTGTCAAATCAAATTCAATTTCATCAACCCCCAAATGTATAAACCGAAGTAAGCCAACTTTTTTAACATGATTATCACAAAAGTTTTTGTTAAAATTCTTAGTGAGCTTAATAAAAGAACATATAATTTCTTGTGTGTAGAGAAAATATCTTATTTGTATTTTTCATGCAAGATGATTTTGGAGTTTACAATTCTATTTATTTACAACACTTATATACATAAAGAATTTAGGTTAAGGATTAGCCCTATTATAAGAATTGTTATATTTAAAAACGAACATTAGATTTATACGAGATAATTTAAAAAATCTCTCTTAATTTGAGGCACCAATCTTGCTTAATTTACTATACCAAATCGATCAACACTCCTCTATAAGTTGGCTTGAAAATATCGTGTATAAGTTGGCTTGAAAATATCTTGTATTCTCAACTAGCATATAAGATTATCAAATCGCCCTTTCAACAATCCCTTGGTAAGAACATTGGTTGGATGTTCCTTGATTGGAATGTGAGACATTGCAAATAAAATCCATTTTCCAATTTTTCTTAAATAAAATGTTAATCAACCTCTATATGTTTGGTTTTGTCATATTGGATTATATTATGAGCTTTGTTGTTACAATAAAGTTTCATAACCAATGAATTGGGAATTTTGAAGTCTTTAAGTAGTTTTTTTAACTAAAGTAACTCAAATTTCATAAGCAATAACTTGAAACAACATGCTTCAACAATACTTCTTGCTACCATTGTTTGTTTTTTTACTTCTTCAAGTAACTAAGTTACCTCCAACAAAAGTGCAATATTGTGTAGTGGATCTTTTATTTGTTATACTACCTACTCAGTCAGCATTTGTGTAGGCGTCAATCTACATATAGTCATAGCTCTCAAATTATAATCCTCTTCTCTATGCCCTTTTTAGATATTTGAGAATTAGTTGGATTGCTTTAAGTTGTTCTTATCCTAGTGAATGCATGAATTGACTCACAACACTAATTGGAAAAGTTATGTTTGGACGCGTATGTGAAAGATAAATTAGCTTTCCAATTAGCCTTTGGTACTACTCTCGATTTCTCATTCTTTCTATTCTTACTACTTCTAGTTTCACGTTTGGTTTCATTAGAGTCTCCATTGACTGGTAGCCAAGTAAACTAGTTTATGAGATTATGTCTACCATATATTTCCCTTGTTAGACAAATATTCCTTTTTTTAGATTTTGTAAATTCCATTCCTAAGAAGTACTTTTAAGGCCCTAAGATCCTTGATTTCAATTTTTCCTACAAGAAAGAACTTTAATTTGTTAAACTTTTTCACATCATCTCCAATTAAGATAGTGTCAACTACTTTGTTCCCTTCTCTTCCACTAAAAAATGTGTTGCACGTTCTTAAATTGTCTATCAATCTTTTGTCTATTTATCAAGTCACTAAAGATTTAGATTGTAGAGTGATTTTCTATCCAACCCACCGTGTTTTTCAAGATTGGGTTATGGGGAGGACGATTGGACATGTTAAGGAAAAGAATGAACTCTATTTCCTTGAGACAATAGGTGGAAGTAGCAACCAACCTTCACATTCTTATTTATCCAATAATTTGTACTTCAATAAAGATAGCATTTGGCTTTAACACTTCCATCTTGGGTATCCACTTTTTAGTTTACTAAAAAAAATATGTTTCCTTTACTCTTAAAAAAATGTTGATGTTAACAATTTACATTGTGATATTTGTGAGTTTGTTGAACATCATTGTGTTTCCTTTCCTTTAAGTTATACAAGATCATCTTCTCCATTTTCTGTGATTCATTCTGATATTTGTGGACGATAAAAAATTCCTAATATTTCAAGTACAAAGTGGTTTGTCTCATTTATTGATGATTGCATAAGGATAATTCTTTTGAAATAAAAATCCGAAATGACTGAAGTTTTTCCCATTTTTTTTCAAAATGATCAAAAACCAATTTGGGGTATGCATTAAGAGTTTAAAGAATGTAAAGGACTATTTTAATCAAACCTATTAACTTTTCTTCGAAAAGAAGGGATTGTTCATTATTCATCGTGTGTAGATACTCTGCAACAAAATGGGTTCTTTAAACGAAAAAACAAACACTTACTTGAGGTTATACGAGCACTTTGTTTCAAACATATGTTCCTAAATCTTATTGGAAAGAAGCTATTATGTTGACGACAACATCCCTCAAGGATTCTAGGGTTCAAGAGTCTTATGAGTGTTTTTTCCAACCATTTTCCAAATTCTCACATCACTTACAAGCTTACTCCTAAAGTGTTTAGGTGTGTTAGGTTTGTGTATATTCATGCCTGAGAAAATAAAGGCTAATCTTAATAGAGAAAAACACCTAAGAAGGGGGGTGAATTGGGGTATAAAAAATTATTTTTCAAACACAATAAATTTAAGCACAAGAATCACAAATATAAAGAGATCAGGTTAGAGAAAGCAAACTCAAGTTTTATAGTGGTTCGGCAATTCCTTGCCTAAATCCACTCTCCTCAAGCTCTTAACTGAGTGAGGGTTCCACTATACTTGAAGCTTCAACCAAGCTTTTAATCACCTTTACACTTGGATTCTGACTCAATTCTTTTTAAGTCTCTACCCACTTGAAGGTTCTAACACTCAAATAACAAGATTGAAACTCTCAACTTAGCTCAACAAGGGTTGAAATACAATTTGAATCCTAGGAAGAGTCTCAAGGGTGCACTAAAGAGTATGCAAATGGAGATTTAATGCACAAAAAAAAGAGCTTTTAAGGCAAGAACAAGTAAGTAAACTTATAAATGCAGTTGTTCTCTTCCTCATAAATGAAGTGGAACTCTCAATTTATAGTTTTTAAGCATCGGGAGCCAAAAGACCAAAAAGATAATCTCGATTGGTTGAGTTTGGGGTCGACCGGTTGACTAGTCGTTGGACATTAAATGCATGGTAGGTGATTGTTAGGCCTCGACTAGACCTCGATCGGTCCTTGACTGGGAAAGAAAGACTATAGGAAGAGAAAGAGGATTTTTGCATCTCTCGATTGGACATCGATCGAGAAGGGTCAATAGGTCGACCGATGTCTTAACCAGTTGAGTCGATTCACCAGTGCCTCGACTGGTTCACCATTTTTGGCCCAAAAACCTCTCTTTTTTTGGTCTCTTTGCTTCTAACACTTAGACAAAGTCTTTACGTAAATTAATATGTTAATTTTGAAACGATTTACCTAAGGTTCATTTGATAAAACTTGAGTTTAGATGGAAATGTTACTTTAATGCATAAACCAAGTTTTTAAAGATGCATGAAAAGATATGAAAAATCCAAAGTGCACCCATGCATTCATCTTACATATGTTTCCTATGATTTAAGGTCTTCCAATTGTCTTGATTATGTATCCATTGGGTCCTTTGATGAATTTCCAAATTAACACCTAAAATTCTTTATAATTCAAACCAATTAACAACTTAACCATAGTTTGTTATCATTAAAAGGTGATTAGGAGAACCCTTGGACTAGCAGTTTTCTAGCAACAAACTATCAAAGAGTTTAATTTATTTCACTTTCTTAATATGAGAATATAAATGAAGATTAATATTAAGTATAACACATGACTTAAAAGTGAATGAATCATTGGTGAGTATATGAATGAAAATTAAGATTTAAGATTAATGCATGACATTGTAAGATTTTATTTAAAATTATAAAGTTTAAAACTTCCTTTTACAAATAAGGAGGACATAAAAATCTTGGTTGTATACCTTCATTGTGAAAGTAAAATACAATAAATGACTTCTACTTTTCATTCATATTTACAAGATTTTATGGAGTTGACCATTTTGAAATAAATAAGATTCAAACAATGGTCATCTTAAAAAGGACCTTTCATTTTATGGAAATACTATAGAGAAATTGTTTTCTTCTTTTCTTCTTCCTTGAGTTTTCTTTTCTAGGCAATAAGAGTGTGGATAGGTTCTCTATAATCTTCTTGTGGACGTGCTCATAGAGGAGACATTGTTGTGAGCCAACGATTGAGATTGTATCTTGGAGTAGCTATGATTTGTTAACACTGCATGTAGGGAGGTGATATCAACTTTAGGACAACGTGCTACCACATGTCTTATAAAATCAAGCCAACTCTTCTTTAACTTTTAATTTTGTTTAAATTTATAGTTCTCTATTTTTTCATGTTTCATTGAAAAAGTAGATTTCAAGAAAAGCAATAATGAAATTAAAAAAAGGGAAGATTTTTTATTTTTTCGTAACAATCTAAATTACTATATATTTTTAAAGGAAAAAAAAAAAGAAATATTCTTCTTATAATAAATCTAACTTGTGAAAGATTTTAACACCTTATTTGTAAAGAGAAGTAGCTTTGAAAATTCTGAAACCTTTTTTTATTGTGAGCATCTAGAAAACTGATTTACTGTAGTAGTATTCTTTTCAAAGAAAAAAAAAAAAACTTTGTAAGAGGATACAAGTTTTGATACAAAAATAAATAAATAAAAATTGTTAACTTGTTTAATCTATATGTCATTTGTCGAAAATTTCATTTGTTGGTTTTCTTTTATAGTTAATATTCATTATATTTGCTAAGATTTCCTTTGTTGATATTTATTGATTTATTTAGATTATTCACTACTTATATTTGTTGTTGTATTCTGATCATTATAGTTGTTAATTTAGTATTAGTAGAAAATATTTTGTAGGAAAATATTATTTCAAAATTTTTAAGTTGCTTACCTTGTGCAAATATTAATTGTTATATTAATTTCCTTTAAAAAAAAGGAAAAACTTTGAATTAGTTAATTTAGATTGACATGGATTTCTATATACTTGTAGAATGATTTTGCCCTAATTAAAAAAAAAAAAAAAAATCCTTTTGTTATAATGACTACTTTTGAAAATGCCAATAGTGTTAAACCTAAAAAATTTAGTGGGTTCCACATTCAAAGATGGTAAAAACAAACAAAGTATTGGTTAATTGTCTTAGAATTTATTTCTGCCGTAGAATAAAGGAATGAAAAACCCTCATCCTCCTTGGCACTAGGACAAATAGATTATCATTGTTATAATAGGATTCTTAGTGCACTCTCTTATCATCTTTATGATGTATACCACACTACCAATAGTGCTAAAGATCTTTGGAATACCTTAAAAGCCCAATATGGCATAGTTGATGCAGGTATAAATGGTTTACAGTTTCTATTTTCAACAAGTTCATTATGGTAGAAGAGAAACCAATAAGTAATCAAATTCATGAATTTAAAGAGCTTCTAAGAGGTGCAAATAAAAAAGGCACAACTTTTAGTGA